>CM032346.1:3738568-4338568 GCA_019022885.1 Schlechtendalia chinensis | reverse complement strand
CGGCGTCCGCATTATCTTTCATGTTCGAAAACCTTGGCAAAACGGTCATAATTACGGGCGCTCAGGTATAACTTTACTTAATACTTTCGAATTTCTCAAATATAGCACTCAATGCTTACAAATACAATGAGTATTTATGTATAGTACGTATATATATATATATATTACGATTTACCGAAAAGTTAGCGTTTGTATATACGGACAAGTTAAGTCTATATAAAATATTAGCTCGCACAAAGTAGGCAGTATATTGTATTCTTTTTTTTTTTTTTCATATATAGCTCCCTGTATTCGATTTACGGAGCGACGGGAGTGATAATTTCGTTACCAGCTTGTTAATGGCCGGAAACTATTGCATTCCCGAAGTGACTATTTTGTTTTACAATAAACTGTTACGCGGTAACCGAACCGTCAAGGTGGACTGCGAAAGCTTTGCAGCTTTCGACTCACCAAACTTGCCTCCTTTAGCCGTCATAGGAATTGACATAAACGGTACGTGCATTCAATTAACAAATTGCGATTAGAGGATTTACGTATTGTGCGCATACGAAGCTTATGTTGTAATCGTGTAATTAGATTAATTATAATAATAATTAAATAAGTTGATACTTATGATACCCAATGATTTGGGTTAGAGTTCGATAGTACTTGTACTAAAAACAACCGGACGGACATGTGTGTGCAAATATGGATATAATACGTAATGAAAAAAAATTTTTTTTTAGCTTGAAGAAATATAGATATACGAGTCGAATAAATAAATAATTAAAACTAGAAAAATAATAATGTCGAATTATTACAGTTTAAATATTAGTAACTAAAATCGTTCGAACTTTTTATTTCCACGATCTGATATCGATATCAATATCAGATAAAGAATAATCAGTTACAGTCGTTACGGTCTACGATTATACGCAAAATATTTATATAATGCAAAATAAAAATATCTCCTACGTGTGTTTAATTGTTTATATAAGAAAATAAATCGATAACAATGTATATTACTTCGTATATTGTAACCGACTAGTGGCACACAGTAGACCATATTGATTAATGATCACAGATACGGTATTCAATATTTAACACATTAACTGTGACTTACTCATTTCACTTACGGTATATATGTTTTTCATGCCATCAAACGACGATGTCGCCGTGGATAATATACTACCGTTGCCTGTCCGTATATGACACAGTATCGTTCAGACAGATTTTTCGGCCAAAGACCATCGAAAAGTTCGCGGTTCATCTACAGCTCGACAAAAATGTCAGTTTACTGCGCATTTTCCCCAACATAACGGCCGACACGGTACGTACGACATGTCATAAATAATAGAATACAACAGCTGTGTTTATAAAACAATAAGAATTCCACTCCGGTTGTTTCTACAAAAAGCAACAAAATGAATAAAAATAGTTTTTCACGAAAACCATTCCAGAACGTTACAAACAAGTGTAAATAAGCGGTAACATTTTGGACAGCATAATTTCAGCGATATTCTTTATAGATTTAATTATGAAGGATTGCAAATTTTATACGTTTTTTTTTTTTTCCATAATATCATTCTGTCTTAAATCAATCAATATAATGTGTATTCTCTAAGGAAGAGTAAATAGATTTTTACTTATTGTCTGAAAGAAAAAAAAATATAAGACTGCAGTGTAGTAACGGTGTATATACCACGAACGATATTGTCTATGATATATGAAGTTGGTCGGCATGCTATCCGTGTAGGTCCGGACTTTCCTGCAGCCGCCCATCCGGGGAGTAGTGTTACAGACTTACGGAGCCGGAAATCTCCCCGGCAACCGGGCCGACATAATGAGAGAGCTGAAAGCAGCCACTGATCGCGGCGTAATTGTGTTCAACTGTAGCCAGTGTTTCAAAGGTTCGGTCAACGCCGTCTACCAGACAGGAAACGTGCGTATACGTATACTTATATATATATATATAGTTGTATAGTAAACGGTAATAAACTATTACCTATAACAAATAGTATGAACCCGGGGGCAGTAGAATCTGTTCTGCCGCAAGTCGAAATTTGGTAGACCCGAAACTGAGAAAACCCGTATGGATTCGCTTTCATTTGTAAACTTTAATTACGTTGTTTTTTTTAACACACGAACAAAACAAACAGGTACTGAATCAAGTCGGTGTGATCTCCGGTAACGACATCACGCCCGAAGCGGCCCTCGCCAAACTCTCGTACGTTCTGTCGAAGGATGATTGGGACTTGAGCACTAAGCGAATGGTACGTATACGTTACAAAATTTTCGGTCACCGTGTCAAATAAAACGTTCCGTATGTTGCGTTGTCTTCGAAGACACCGCGCGTCTGCGTAATACGACAGTTTGCATCACGAATACTTTGCTACTGCGTAGATGCTTGGCGCGAACCTAAGAGGCGAGATGAGCGGCGGACCGCCGAAACCGTCCAGAAAGAATTGCACTGCCGACGAATGGGATCTCGTCGACGCGGTGGCTCGTACGCTGTTACACGAGAACAGTTCACAGGAACTGACAGCGTTGGGCGGCGTTCTGTTCCCGGCTATGTTGGGAAACGCTGTTGCCCGGTCGGACTTGAATAAACTGGACGAGCTCAAGGGTTTCGTGAGTAGTTCCTTCGTTCATAATCGTGTCGGGTACCTCTACGGGTTTACCGTTATAATGTTATCAATATTGGCGAATGGGCGGGAGGAGATGTTCTAAATATTTGTTTTTTTCCCCGCTAGACAGAAAAATAACAATATAGATATTTTCAAACGTTTCGAATAGAATTCTCTGAACAGTTGTCTCGATTGTGATACGATTCGACGGTTTTTAGTGTTAGATGGATCGTATTCGAAATCACTTTTTATGTGCGCGCGATTTATACATAGCTCGCAGTACTATATTATAATACGAGTTAATGTTCATATGGTTTTGTTATCGTTCCGAAATGTAGGGTGCCAATTTTTCCTCTCAGAACGCCGACGGTCGGACTGCCTTACACCTCGCGTGCGCTTTGGGAGATGTGCGCATTGTACGGTACTTATTGTTGAACGGTGCCAGCGTGCACATCAAAGACCAGTGAGTATACCTGTATCTGCAATATGTTATACACCCACCATTAGACCTCTGCCCATGTAAAAAATAATTAAAATAATCACTCGAAAAACGTAAAAAGCGAATTATTAGTTATGAAATTACACATACAGTCATTAAAAAAAAAAAAAAAAATCTAATCGTCTTACGAATATACGGTTCCCTGGGATATTTCAGTTTTGACAGAACGCCGTTAATCGACGCTGTCGAGAATGATCGCCAAGACGTCATAGCTTTGTTGAGGCGATGCGGAGCTCATCTCAACTCTCCCGCCAAGCACGTTGGCCAGCAGATGTGCAAGTGAGTGTTATTTATGATAGTATATATACATATTATTCGATAGTTCAAACTATAACGTATAGCGTTTCTCAAACTGTGGATCGCGTGAAGTTTTTTAAATTATATAGATTCTAAGAAATGTATGTTTTTTAAATTTTTTTATCTTGTAAATGTCAAACCATGTGGGTCGCGATAGATTTTCGGGGAAGAATTTGGATCGTGGTCGTTAAAAGATTGTGAACCACTGGTATAATACGGTGTTGTATTACGCTAAATATTTGTAACGAGACGTATGTACAACAAAAACATTAAATCTCACGATTGTTACGTTTGTAACGTGACGGCGGCGACGATTTGTGCTTATCATCGCGTTATTATTGTTACAGTGCTGCGCATAATGGGAACGTGCTACGACTGAAATCGTATGCATCCGCCGGAGCTGATCCGACTTCGGCCAGAGACGTGTACGGTAGAACTGCCTTACACGCGGTATGTATATCGCCATTCAATGTGCTATAACGTGTCGATATTTTTTTGAAAATATCTTTGTGTATACAGTTGCATATTTTTTTTCGTCTTTCATACGCCGACTGCGAATCAAGTCACAAGTTACAAAACGTTTTCGACGCGAATAGAAATACGAAGGCGCGCACGCATTTTTGCGTTCGCGATATTTCCGAGTTTTTAGAACACACATTTTACTATTGTCCTTACATCGTGCAATCACAACACGTGTTTCCTCCTAATTTTTTATGGCATATACAGTTCCATTCGCATCATCTCACCCCTAATGGTTTCATCGATTAAAACTTTCTGGATATAAAATTGTTTTTTGTCTCGTGACTCGTACATGGAACCGGCCATAACATATTCTCCAAAAAAAAAAAAAAAACACGTTTACAATTCGACTGTCCTTGCTGGCAACACAGTCTGTCCGTTCCAACGGACTATATATATATATAGTGTCATAAAAATAATATGATGGCATTTTTCAACCAACACTGTTTTTCTCGACGTTCCCGATCGCTTACCCGTCAGACATTTTTCGTATGCTTCTTTTTGCTATTGACCTCAAATTCAATCGCGCACGATTGTATGTACACCATCCGTAAACATTTTTTAAAATTATTAATAAATAGGCCGCGCTCACCAACCATCTGGACGTTGTCGAGTATTTGCTGTCCATACAAAAGGCCACCGACTCGCTGCCAATCGATCTTATGGGCGTCACGCCAGTCGACATTGCCCGTGTGGCGGGCCACTCGACTTTAGCCAACAAGTTGCAACAGCACTACAGTAACGTTCGGCGAAAGTTCAACGCGCCGAAACACGCGTAGACCGTTTATTTCCTGTTCGCGCCGCACATAAACATATATATATATATTATACACACACGAGCTTATTTTTCACATTAATTATCGTCAAGTCCAACGTCTAATCAAATATAATCATATACACATGTGGGTTCTAAATGATGCACGTAATAAAATAATTCACGTGTTGATGAATATGTTTATGGCTTTACTCGTAGTGTGCGCTGGGTACCGCGCATATAGCAATGCCGCGTGTCAACGTATTTTCGTTTTACATTCAAATATATTGTTTACGGAAATGTTCCACCGTTCAATGCCATTGTCGGCCATGTATTGTAGTCTCGAAACGATCACTCGAGCTACATTTAAATGTTACTAATAGATTTTGTTTGACGATATAAAACACGATGCGTCTTTGTCGTACGAACAACGTTTTACACGGTGTTTACACTGCTGTTAATCATTTATATTTCTTTTGTGCGTCCCTATAGATTGTTATAGATGTTATTTCGTGCTCGATGCCTACACGTTTTATCCTTTCCGTCGTACTTTATACGTATAAGGTTACGTTTTTTTCTTAATTACACGCACCAGTATGTATATATATATAGTGCTTAAATTGAAGTGGTGGAGTACCTCTTCTCTTTTTAAATTTTTTTTTTAACGCACCATTTCTAATTTTCTTAATTGGATGCCAAGAACGTCGCAACTTCCCAAAAGTCAACAAAACGTTTAATTCTTCGGGAATGCACGTTTGTTTTTAACCTTTTGCATCCCTCTTATAATTTTTTTCCAATTCAAACACTGTATATAATAAATCACAACGTTCTCGGTTATACATCCATATTATTATATATTAGAAATCGAAACTAAAACGTTGGAGAATGTATCACATAGAATATATTTTTTAACGTGTTCGGTTTCTAGAAAAAATAATGATTAACGATTCAGCCAGTATATGAAATACCTAATTAAACATTAAACGTAAGTGTTACGAACATCACGTATTTATTTATTGCGTATATTGTAATAAGGCACGTCACGTTTTCGGAAAAAAAAAACCTGTAATAATCTTTTACACAGCATAAAACGATCGATGTGTACGATTAATATTATAGCGGCGTACTCGACTCTTGTTATCTTAAAGGTCACGACGATACGCAAACGCGCGTTTATAAACGAGCTTTGAAAATTCTCAACGCGGTGTTCTGACTTCTAAACAAATCGAATTTGTCATCACACGCGTTTTGTGCGAATCGCCCGAAATGCCAAAACAACGCCAATAGTAAAACAATGTACATAACAACACCGTGTGGGCGGCAAGGTATAACAATAGTAATAATAATAGTAATAATAATAATAATAATAATAATAATAATAATAATAATAGTCTGTAGATAAAACATTATCGTCGGAATTCTAAACGGCCGTCGTACGATTGTGCGCACGATAGAAAACAAATAATCATCATTCCGAATAAAACACGTGGTCGTCGGATTCGTCGTATTCGCAAACTGCGCGGTGTTGTACGGAACGGCCTTTGGAACGGACGTTGTGAAATCGCGAGGACTATTCTGTTTAGCGTTTACGACCACGTGCCGTTAAAAATTATAGACCGCGAGCGCACGTGGACCCGCGAGCCCATCAACGTGACCGGATTTAATCCGCGATATTTTTTTTTTTATACGAACGTATTACCGACGGCGGCAGAAATATCCGCCCCGATTCGTGAAACTTATAAATACCAAACCGTGTCAAACGTCGAATAGTATGTTTTGTTTATAAGCTGTGCGTATAATGCCATTTCATTTTTAACTATTTTGTTGAATCACTTTAATGGCGATTCTCGTCTTCAATTCGACGGTTGTCTACGAGAATTTGATTGAGGTATCGAATCATAAATGTAAATACGCATGGACATTACAGTTATTTTTTATTTTAAGCACATACATATTATGAAAACAACTAAACTGAATTTTATTAGAATATATAATATATGTTAGGCATTTGATAACTGTACACAATAATAGGTACTGTTTTATATGTTATTAAATTAATAAGTCGTGTCAATTATCATTATATATACATACACAGGTTAGGTATATATATATTATATATATATACAAGGGCGGACTGGATGTCAGAGGGCCGGGAGACAAACCTATATGGGGGTCCGTATTTATATTTTGTAGTCTTGGATGACCTTTTCTTTTTGTTCATACAAAAATTTTTGACCCCGGGGCTCCACTAAATCCAATCCTGTGTAGGGGTCCCATCAGAATTCGCCCACTAAACCACCGTTAAATCTGCCACTGGGTTGGAAAATAAATAAATTAAAAATAAATATTAAAAAATAGAGGGCAATCCGGAAGGCAATCGTCCCCTCCCTGGCCAGTCCACCCATATATATATATATAAATATATATGTGAAACTTGACTTTATCGTAGTTTACGTAACAATAAATATTTTCGCAATGACATTTTAAATTAAAAAAAAAAAAAAAAAAAAAAAAATATATATATATACATATTCTTTGAAATTCGAATACAAGTATACAATACTATTAATACTATGAATATCCGATAACCGTAATAACTTAAACGTCTTGTGCACAATGCTTAAACTCGTATTTCGCGGGCCGCTACTACAGTAGGTCATGCAACGTTGAAACATACATTATACACACGTACAGAACGATGCGCGACGTGAACTACTTTTCGACGTAACGAAACGTCCCGTCCCTTCCCCGTTCGCGCTTTTTAGAACGCCGGCGTCCGAATTCTAACCTAACGGACCGTATAAATCGACCAGTGACGTCGGACTACCGGAAATCCACCGACACGAATCCATTCGTCTACGTTACGTGACCCGTTCCGAACCGGCCGTTTCGGACGTTGTGCGCGTTACGAGCCGAAATCGGACGAAAGGTCACGGAACGTACAACCCGTGACGCGCGTCATGGACATTGACAATCACGCGAAACAGACGTGTTCGTCGGTGTGCCCCCGTGAACCCGATCTCGGCACAGCTTTCGGTTCGTATCGGCGCGCCGCGAACGTATCGATTGGTAGTACGCGGTGTGGGTGGAGGTGGTTTGGGGTCGGCGTACCGACAAATAGGAAAATACGTTTTTTTTTTTTTTTCGTAGGTTCGTGTCCGTTGTACATCGCGCCGTTTGTGCGCGTCTTGTTTGTTTTTCTGCGAATTATTCTGACGGTCCAAGTGCGAATCTCGGCACACTACTGCGCGCCGACTGCGACTACGCACGACGACCCGCAGTAAATCCAAATGCAGTAATCGCGACGATCAGTCGATCGACAGTAGGTCGTTTTAAAACGGTCGCCGGTCATCCGGCCGGACCGAAATCCACGTTACCGACCGTCGGGATGAACGAACGCTACGAGAAGAGTGTTAGACGTCGAAAAAAAAGAAAAAAAGCCGCGGCGTCCCATCCTCGGACGAGAGAACACGTCCAGTGATGTGTTTAGAATTTTGTTGCCTCCCCCCACCCCTCCCTCTGACCACCTCGCTGCATGTAAAAAAAAAAATACTTTACCAAGCAATTGTCCGAGACAACCCCTGCCCATTTAAGACATACATTAATATTTTATGTAAAAGTAATAATAAATAAATTATGTAAATGTTTACAATGTTTAGAACTATAAGATAATGACATACAATTCATTATAAGGCCCGATAATATTTATTTTCCAAACCGTGAGATAAAACGTCGGATTTCAAATATTTCAAAAACAAGTAGTAATACTGTTCAAACGAAACCCTTAAAAATTTGCTGCCTCCAAAAACGTGATGCCCGGGGCAATCGCCTCACCTAGCCCCCTCGCCACTGGACACGCCTGTCCCGCGGCATAACGACAACGGGCGCGCACAACGACGTACGGACGTCGTCGCCGGTGGTTTTTCGGTTCCGAGACATTAGAGAACGTAAGTTTAAATCCGGTACCTTGAACGGGCCGCGCCGGATGGCTCCTCGACTCGGGCGCGCGCGTGTGGCGCGTCGGCGACGTTTTTTTTGTTTTTTTCTTTCTTTTTTATCTGTTCGTTTTGTTGCGTTTAAATATTTCCTTACACGTCGGCGGAAGTGGATTCGACGCCGTTCATGCGAAACGAAACGGCCGTGCGACTTCGACCGTCCTGATCAAAGTCCACCGTCTCGGTTTCTTCGCGGGGCACGGCGTGATACACTGAGGAAAAAATAAAAAAAAAAAAAAAAAAACACAATCAAAACGGAGGCGGGACAAACGCGCGATCGAACGGTATTGGAACGGCAATGGATCGTCAACATCACGTGAGACAATCCGACGGACGGCGCGGGTCCTCCGATGCCGCGGACACGTGCAATTTATGATATTTTATGCGTTGCCGTTGCTAGTGGTAGTCATCGCCCGTTCAGGGCGGTTATCCGGCGCGGGAAACGAACACGGCGGCCGATAGTGATTACCGTTTTTTAATTTATGGCACGATCACAGACTATACGAATGCATTCATATAGACTGTGGTACGATCTTAAGAGAGCTCTGACGCCGGGCCATCGTAGCGTAACCGTACGGCCCGTTCTCGATCGTTCGTCCGCGTTTTGCCGGAATTTCAAGGTCAATGACATTAACGACCGTTAATGGTCGAGAAATGTCGAAAAGCCCGTCTACGAAACAAAAAGGAACAAACGTCGCTCGGTAGTTCCTTCGAGTACTTCCCAACGAAAACTTTTAACTGATTCGGCGGGTAAACACAACAGACCGTTGAAGAAAGGAAAATTCAACCAGAATTTCGTCACACGGTGAGTAGGTTTTTATTAATTACCGATTTATGCCACACATCAGTTAACGTTTATCCCATTTACTAAATATATGTATACGACAGAGGTATTCAATCTTTTTCATCCCGCTGCTCCTTTGTCTCTCCACACTTTTTGGCGGCTCCCAAATTAATAATGTCCACAAAAAAACAAAAAAACTTTAACGTAATGCCATAATTGCCATCGTTATTATTATGTTAATATTTTTCCACTCCACCGCCGCGACTCCGTTGACCAACAACACTCGCGACGCACCATGGAGCCGCGACCCACAGTTTGAATACCTCTGGTATAAAATATAGGCAATACGAAAGCTTTAATATGAGAAAAACAAAATCCTAAAATTAATAACACTGGTAAAAGTTCTAAACACAGTAGTAGTTGTCTACGCGTACATGTCTAATCACACAGTTTTTAAACGTAACTACTAAAACCAAACTAATATATATGTATGTAATGAAATGAACGTGTATTTGATATAGTCATGCTTGATAATATACGTAAAACAAAACGAAAGAAAAAAATATATATATTGTTTCTTCAATACATTTCTCGTGATGCAATACAATAGTTTCAGTCTGCATGCCTTTTAAACTGAAATGAAAAAAAATTAATACAATTATATTATATTACGATTAAAATTTTAATCAAAGATAGGACTTGTACTTAAACACATTCTGTACAAAATATGTGCATCAAATATTGCATAATAATGTACCAACTACGACATACACAGAATTTTCCAAACACATATTTTATCATTTTTTTTTAGTTAATCTAATGCATATATTATTTTGCATTTTTTGGGATTTTATTGCATTAGGTTTTCATTTTATACAAGTAAGACAAATGTATTTCTGACAACTATGTTTTAATCACGCAAAATATAACCAAATATATATTAGAAATCGGTAAACATACTATTGCTTAGAATTAAAAAAATAAAATATAACAATAAGCCAGATTTATCATGCTAATCACACGTGCTATCTCCTAAATATATTGCAATTATTTAATTATAAATTTAAATTTAAAATTATCAATCATTTATAAATTACAAATGTTTGGTATTCATAATGACAACACAAAAAACACAGTGAAATCTAACAAATTTTCATAGAGGATTCAAAATTATTAGTTTATTTCTCTTTTTAAAATACACTGTACAAATATTCTTTTACTAGAACACTTTTTCAAATATCTGTTACAGAAATTTTCAGTATTAGAAAGTAATCCGTAGATTTCACTGTACAATTATAATATTCTAAATTAATGATAAATTATAGGCAAATTAATAAATTATTAGCTAGGCTAAAAGCTAAAAAAAAAAACCACAAAACAGTTAATTTACTATTAGTATTAGATATTAATGATTTTGTTGTACATACACTTTTGATAATTTCTGCCACAATAACAAATGAAATATTTTTTGTTGAACATAAAATACACTATAGAAACAGCTATTAATATTATTACTATAATGCCTAAAAAAACAAGAAACAAAAATGCTAAATTAAAAATATGTAGAACATAAAATAAAGTAAACATAAAATAATATAATATTTGTGTGTGTAGATAATACCCACAAGTGTGAATTGCCTAGTTTTAAAACAACCCATAAACACTAAAAATGTTTAACATGTTAATATAAAGATTTTTTTATATACAATTTAATGCAATTTCAATACATATTTAGTGTTATTAAAAACATTATAAATAGTTCCCAATACCCAATTTTTATCCTGTTTTATGGGTTGTTCATATCAGTTTAATAAATCAGTGTGTTTCGATATAATAATAACGACAATAACTTACTTGCATAAATAAACCAATTATTTTCAACATCTTTGTGACATTCTTCGTACCAATCGGTGACCATAATAGGTTTAACAACGTCAATAAACTGGTCTAGGTCACATGCTACTGAATTGCATCCAGGAACATGCAACAAATAGGGTTCGTGATCGCTCGTGTTTCTGTATAATACCTTTAAAACAATTATTAATTAATATTTGGTCAAATAATTCACAGGGTGTTTAATAAACAATATTAGCATACAGTGACAACATAGGTATTATTTGTTTCTTTGTTCCTTCTAAGTTCTAAGAATACTGCAGATGCATAAGGTGGTAATATGTAATTATACACATTCAACGAATTCAATAATCCAGCTACATTTGTGTCGTGTGCTGAATACATCTGAAATTTTATATCGGGATCCAAAATACCATTTCGTTTTCGGTCCATATTATCTGTTATCTCTTTTATAAGTACACCTGAAAATTCAAAATATTATAGACAATGAAATTTAACTTTATTACATTAAATCAAGAAAGAAAAAGTTCATTAATCCCAGATGCTTGCAATACTGAAATTAGGATCTTGTGATTAACAGAATCAAATGCCTTGGCAAAGTATATATTCAGGACATCAACTTAAGACCTTCCTTAAAAGCACTATGTATACAATTAGAAAAAATAAGGTTATGTGTGGTAGTAGATCGGCTTGGTTGAGAGCCAATTTCATTAAAAACAAGTTGACTAAATGCTGAAAAGCGTCCAAAATTAAGGATTCGAAAATTGTTAAAAAATGTTCATAATTTTTAATGAGAATTATACAATTATAGAAATTGATAATTTAATCAGTTATTTGACAAAAATACGTACCGCAACTAAGTTTTTTCAATAATGGAGTATATGTGTTTAATAGGAAATCCAATTCTGAAATTTCTTTCAGCTTTTCAGGATATACAGTGTTTGTCCAATTAGGTAGTGTATAATTGAATTGTGTCTAAAAAACATGGTTGATAATTAATAATTTTCTTTTTAAAAAAAAGTATTTTTATGACATATTCATTACCTCAACTAATAAATTGTCATATAACGTTGACAATTTATAAATTATATCAGTAGTTAAATTTAGTCCAGTGTGTTTTTTAAGATAGTCGTATAATTTTTGGCGATCTTTATTGAATCGTTTGATTTCTGGGAAATTTTGGAGATTGTTATATTCTTTAAC
This sequence comes from Schlechtendalia chinensis, assembly GCA_019022885.1. Classification (NCBI taxonomy): domain Eukaryota; kingdom Metazoa; phylum Arthropoda; class Insecta; order Hemiptera; family Aphididae; genus Schlechtendalia; species Schlechtendalia chinensis. The sequence continues at coordinate 4,326,057 of CM032346.1, read as the reverse complement.
GTATCGAGGGCAATTCTGTCCAAAAGACAACGACTAAAAAAAAAAAAAATTAAAATAATATAGTAATGATTTTGTTTGCAAAACACTTATATTACACTACTCGTGTACTAACTTAATTTTTTTAATTTCATGTTCTGACAAAATATAAGATATTAAATAAAAGAGATACAAAATTAATTTTTGTAAACATTTACCTTATCAAATTTGCGAGGTATTGAATGGATTGGAATAGGTAGCCATATTTTGCCTAAATTATCATTCCATTGTTCATGTTGATTAGGCAAGTATAGACCAGCTAAATTCACTTCAGCGCTCATTAAAGCACGATCAACACTTGTACTGCGTATGTATATATCTTTATTTGAATATTCTGTAGGCAAGAAATCACTATATCTACTTCTTATCCATTTTCCAAATTTATAATGCCTTAGTTTTCCTTTCTAAAAATTAAAAAAAGCAACAGGGATGGTTAATTGAGAGAATTCAACAAATATTATGAAAAAACTTTAATAAATTTAAACATTTAGGTACAAATGAAAATATGATATAACATGATTTTTCAACCAAAACGATCAATAACTTACATTTGTTAGCTGTCCAAACCCCATTGGCCAGTAAGATTCATTTCGATACGGATCATTAGGGTAAGATTGTTGTGCTATGGCACGGTCTCCATGTCTATACAGCTTAAAACGAAACAATAGATATTAATTACAAAAATCAAAAATGTAAATGGGTTCTTTATTAACCATATGTTCATTATCAATCAATGATTGATACTTATAAAGTACTTACTAGAGACACAAAAACTAGATCGCCATACTTTTGGGCCAACGGGTCAGTGGCGGCCGAACAAATGATGTGAGTCGACAACAACGATGCAAGTAGAATGAAGGCCAGCGTAAGGCGTAACATAGTAAAACGGACGGCGTGTCGTATGAAAAAAAAATCTTTAAAAAACAAACAGAAGTCGTTGTCTCCTCTTACTGCAGTTGTGTCGGTGTAATTTAGTAGAATTTCACAAACTTCGTTTCTGTTCAATAACAGTAATGTTATTATGTACCTGTACACGTTGTTCCGCTGGTATACATTAGTCCTCAGTCCGACAAATATATATACATGTCGTCAATAGTATTGTCGTTGGGGTTGAAAAACCAACGACATGACGACTACCTCGCACTACGTTCATTTTAAACGAAATCGAATTTTGGTCCGTCTCGACGCCTCCACACACGGTATCACACGCCCACTAAACGTTCGAACTATAAAAGAGCTCCACAGACCTAGGCCAACGAAAGGCCCGACGATACAGATCGAATAATATTAGTGTTGTATCAATAAGTGAGTTTTCAATATTATTATTATTATCATTATTATTATTATTATTATAAATACGACCAGACAGTGGTTTTTATCACTATAATAATGATAACGATAACACGGTAATCGACCGAAAATTCGCTGTTCGCGTAGGTAATGGTGGACTTACTTTTTTCTCGAAGTCGGGCCACAAAGACTGGGTAAAAACGAAAAAATAAACCGATCTACAGCTGAACGTCGGAATTCCACGACTGATCGGAATCGAATAAGTATATTGCGTATAGCGATCGACGTTTACGGATAAAGACGACGAGAAATCATCATTTATTATTATTATTATTATTATTAATTACCGTTATTATATTACATATAATAATAATAATAATAATAATATTTGCTCTCAAAGCTGTAGCGTTGTACTACCGCGTACAGATAAACGCTCTCTGGCGTTTGCGAACGAAAACCGTTATATAGACCGTGCATATAATATATAATATACAATGTATACGTTAATATTACTCGAATATTGTATTATTCTGATAGTTGACATGGCATTATTTTCGATCTAAGTATTTTTGACGTCGAAAATGTAAACACTCATAAAATAATTCGCAGTTTAAAACTTAAAACAATATTAAATTGTAAATATCACGACTTGACGACATATCAAAAATATACAACAGGTGCTTATTGCATTATAGAAGTTTTAATAATTAAAATAAATTTGCCATTTTAAATAAATAAAATAATATTTATTACGTAAAATATATATATTGGCAATGTAAACAAGTGAAGTAAGAATACACATTAGGTATCTAAATAACAATTTAAAGTTAACAACAATTTTAATCCTTTCGATGGTTTTTCTCGTAATACATTTTTATTCGTAATGCGTACAGTAAATATAACTCAAACGTAGTTATATGTTATTGATGAAGTTGAACTATCTATATGATAGATAAATTTTGAAAAACCAAGAAATATCAGATGAAATATAATTATATATATGAATATAATAACATGTTACCCGGTGAGTAAATCGTTCTTAAAGTAAAAATTTAACTAAATAATACGAATTAAAAATAACAAAATATATCGTGGAGAATTGTGGTCGGTATTATGTTAAATGTTATTAAGACCCAAACGAGCACTGTGAAGCTGAATATTTTTAATAGCCTGTCCATCCATACAAATCTGAAAATAAATACATTCACTATTTGGTTATTATTATTATTATTTTTGATAAGATTTCTTTAAATTAACAATAGCGCGTAGGTAAGGATATTTTCCATTATTTTACTATAATTATATTGATCGAAACATATACCTACACGGTATTATACGGGTATTTCAAAATACATATTACCTTCTAAAAATTTTTTTGGCGATTGGCAGTCTTTTGTGATCGATATTAAACAGATATTTCTGAGATCCGATGGCCGCGTTTCTCATAAACTCGGTACTGTCCACGTTTTTGAAATCGTAATTAAACTCTTGTCGGTCCGCGTCTGGTATTTTATCGATTAGTCCCAGAAAATTCGAGTTCTCAAATATCCACGTTTTTGTGGTAAAATACGACAAAGCCATCGTTATTACATATATTTTTTGTTGTAAAGGCAGCAAACGTCTGAAACATTACGTATATGATTATATATAATAATTTTACAATATGTTACCTGTATAAACTCGTCTTTTAATACTAATTAAATTAACATTTTTTTATTATTGATAATTATACGGAAAACGATAGTCCGCGGTATAATGTACGGGTGCAGACCATTAATTAATTGATATCGAACATCATTAGAATATCTACTGGTTACATTGTAGTGTGTGATTGATGTAGCAATAACAAGTGTTTTAGTATGTTTAATGGTTAATACAATAATAATATTAATATTAATATATTTCGAAAAACTTAAAACTATACGGTGTGATTTTTTTTTATGATTCGGCAATTATCAGCTAGATAGATTTTAAACAAATGTTATTTCCGTGTTATGTATTCCTTATGTAATCAAAAGGAGTTAAAAATAATTGAAAGGATTATTTATAGAAAATTTTCAAAGTTATATGCCCCACTCTACACACCTTAAACGAATGTAACCTATCGATTTTCAAATAGCAACCATTATTTTTATCTACACTATCCTTCTATATAATCCTGAAGGTCTTACAAATGTCTGATAAAACGACTTCAAGAGGGTAAATTTTTAACACCCACTACAGTATAGGCATCTCTCCACTTCATTGCGTGTTAAACTTAAATGCTATTATTATTTTGAAAAATACATTGGATTTTAAACATTGACACGAGTAAATTCCCATAAAAAATATGCCTTATGAATTTATAATTAAAATCATAGGTAGCTATTTAAAAATCAAAAGTTGATATAGTTGTGGAAAATAAGGAATCGAGATGAAAAATTTAAAATTATGAAAAAATATATAACAGAACGTGCAAAATTTTCACAAAATAATATAACCAAAATTATTTGTATTTTACGAGATATAGTTTGGTTCGTGGTAAAAAAACCATTCTGTATAGAACGGTGTGTACATATTATACTGACAGTGTATTTTGAATCAATGTATGTGTATATTTTAACTTCTGTTTTAAGACTAATGCAATTTTAATATACAAACTTAGTAGACTACAATTAATTTCTAATGATATATATTGAATAGCGTAACATATCTAACGAACACTGGAAACATATTTCGATAAATCTATCCATCCAACGTTGAACATTAATTTTAATCGCAGTTTAAAATTATTCATTTTGCTATATTATTTTCAGATATAGTTCATTACATTTTATATTTATAATATCTGTTTACTTATAACCATAGTTGTTACATTTATTCTTTATAAAATTTCTGTATAGTTTTGAATATTAAGTTTTCAAATTTCAGTACAAAGTTGTTAAATTTTTTTTCTCATGAGATATGAACAGTCGGAAATATTATGAATAACCTTACCTAATCTATAGTATAATAAAATACTATAAATACATTATACAACTGAACTCTGATCGTTTTCTGAGTTCAACGATTTACTATATCACTTACGATTTTCGAAATTATTCAAACAGTAAATTAAATACTGATTCATTTTTCTTCAAGTTTCGCTGGACCTAATCTTGCAGTGTACCAGTATTTTTAACTCTCTCTCTCTCTCTTTCTCTCTCTCTCTCTCTCTCTCTCTATATATATATATATATATATATATATATATATATATATATATATATATATATGTATATTCAGTATTTATTTTTAAAATAAAAATTGTTTTTGTTTATCGTACTTATGCGGTTTTCCAATCAAATCCAACAGCGCGTCGGCAAAAATGGCGGGAATCACTTGCTTAATTATAGTCAAGATGTGAAAGTAGTAAAAACATGTCGTGAACACAATAGAAGGTCGCCATAACATTTCTTCGAATGGATATTCTTCAAGAGTTCTCATACCTAAGTCCAACAGCTCTTGGTTTGATACCGATTTGGACACGGACGCGCTGTTGTAAACAGGTACCGGTTTATCTTCCAGTGAGTTACTAAATCATAAAATTTTAAAAATCATTATAATGAAATATAGTTACAAACGCATTACGCATTACGTCTCGTAACAGATAATGTAAGAGACAAACGTTTAGAATAGTTTAAAGTTTTTAAAAATAATTGCCGCACATTCGCTAGTACGAACGCAAGAAATAATCGTGTCGGACGACTTCTCCCTCTCGCACTGAAAATCTGTTAAAACGTGTACTCCGAATGATTAAATAATATACCTATTAATTAAAGCAGACTAATTATTTGTCTGAGATAAGAACAATAGTAGGTCGTAAGCATGATTAAAAGTTTCATATCTGTCGATTGTGCAATTTAAGTGCATACATAACGCGTATTATGCAAGTAAGGCAATATCTATTTTTTTCTTCTGTTCATCACTTGAAAGACTTTTGTGTAGAAAAAATTGTTTTTCTGCTCGCGAACCATGTTTAAAAATGAACTGCGTGTATGCGATACGCGAGTCAAAAGCGATTCGTACGTTCCCGTCATGGAAGTACCAAAAGTTTTTTTTTTTATATGTTTATAATTAAAACGTGTTTAAATGATAAGTTTTTCTCGCATGACAGTTGTAATATATTGATACCGAACATTCTGTGTACGTAAACACACGCGTGGAAAGTTATAACTTATAAGGTAAAAAAGAAGAAAATAAATGGTTTGAGAGATAAATCAAACGTTTTACCGATTTGACCTCGGCAAGTCCTATAGAATGTGTGCATAGAAGAATTGATAAAACCTGGTTATTATAAACCTTTGCCATAACACGTATAATCTATATATGTCTCTTTAGTCTTCCCGGTAATAATTTTTGTTCCACTCTATCCCTGTGTGTCTGTATGTATGTACATAATAAAAATGGAACTTGTTTTACATTGATTTCGTCCGGTGCCAAGCTGCCACGATCATCGATTTTATGGATATATCAACGGCCATGTAATCGGGAACTATCGACTTATTGCCGTAGGTCACACGCACGATTCCTTTACCGCAAGCCATCATAAGACCGACCGGCCCATTGAAATTGTCGATCCATCCTTTTATCGGATCGTCGAGTGACGATATAACTGTAAATAGAAATATGACGTACGTGTGTATTAGGACTTTTGTTGAGCAAGTTAACACGCGATAATTGTATTTGTATCTTCTATCTCAACACGGTATTAATAGTATTGTGTGTATGTATGTATTATGTATACTGTATGTTCCTAGGGGATACATCTTGTATTTCGTTATTATACTATTGAAATATTATCAAACGCGTTTAGTGTAATACTGTGCAAGTCATAATTTAAATTGTTTTTCTTTTCACATCAATGACGTAGGTAAGTCGTAATTGACGTCATGCACATTTTTTGTAAATTGTAAAAATATTGGCAAGTTGTGAAAAAGACAAATTAATTATTCTACACTGATACAACGCATGTGTTGTCATGATGCGTTATCCAAACATAACATTTGCGATACCGATAACAGCTCAGTTGTGTCATTTGGGGGGGGGGGGGGTGTACACACACTGTGTGTGGACATTTGCCTTTCCCCTTATTATCAGCGGGTCGGTTTTGAGCTAGTTATGGGACGCCGATATGTTTCTTGCTTATATGTAAATACTAAATAAGTAAAAGTTATCCTAATTCTACCTATTGGATAAATACATTGTATTATTTAATCAATGTTCTAAACTAATTTATAGTAATAACCTTAGATTATATAACGTAAGGTAATCATCACGGTGTAAAGAAGGATTCTTCTCTACACCGTGGTAATAACAAACCACATGGCAAACGGTGGATGTAAAACAAAATAATATCAGTTAAACTTTATCAAACGTATGATTAAAACTACGACTCTAATGTTATAACTTACCGCGGTTATGTGCCCTTTCATTTAACATGGTAATAGTTAACATTAAAGACATTGTGTAAATTATTTACCTTAATTCAAAGTAAATATCTATGGCGTTTTCTACGTTTATTGTTTGGGCCGTTTAAGAGCTGTTCACATTTGGTATTTTTTGTTTCGATTTTTTTTGTGTGTAAAAAGTGTAAAAACTAAAAATAAAAATGAAAAAATCGAAAGGTGATGCAGTCGAGACGAGAGAGAGAGAAAAAAAATTAAACTCGAACAAGCTGCTCAGAGCTGTTCACAAAACATTTGTAACATGTTTAATGTGATGAGAAGAGCAACTTCAGAACTTGAATCTCAGGTAATACTTATTAGTCATTAATGATAATGATTTTAGCTAAAAAAGCAATGAATTTCTATTTTTATTTAAATTTCGTTAAATTGGCCGGATAAAACGTTTACCCCCTTTCAAAAATTGAAATGATGCCACGATAGCAGTTCGAAACTTGTAAATAAAAATTATAACATTATTCGAATTTACGGTTTTACTGTAGTAAGTTGATAAACCAGTCAGATGAGAGCAGGAAGCACGAGAAAATACCTATATAAGGTAAGCTTTCTTTTGTGTGGAAGTGAATACGTACATTGATAATATTGTGAATTGTAAAATCTATATTCATGTATGTATATAATAGGTATAAAAATGGTTTTGCTATTTATAGACGTGGGAAATACGCGTTTTGTCATGATATATTATTTTGTTTTTAATTATTACGCATTTTCAGTCGTATTATTATACGAGTATGTTCGGTTCTGTACAGTCACGGTTCTGTTGTGTGTGTATACACACATGTGTATTAACGCGTGTTTGATTTATTCTTCTAACTACCGGATACTGGTACAAATGTATTATTAAGTCATTGATTTTGAAAACAGGCGAATTTATTAACATCAAAACCAATGTTAATGTTTTTAGATATTTATCTAATTTGAATATACACGACATAACCGTTGAAATGCAAATGTATCGCCGCGACCCCGCGTATACTGAGGTTAGAACAAAATTTTGTTTTTATAAAAATAACCGACCGCGTATTTTTTGCAAGAAAAATGAAAACATCCTTTATGGAATTTATACTCCTTTTGAATGGTTATGAATAAATGACTTTTAAATAATGATATCATGCATGCAAATTTGTCTTATAATATAGTTATATAATTCGCTTATATCTATTATAATATCTACATAATTTAAATATGATTGCAATTTATAGTCTGACGTGGGTATTTTTTTTCAAGGTTAAAGGCGAGTTCAATAATTTTTTCAACTCGTTACGTTTATATAAAATATATAACTTAAGTTAAAAGTTACTTGTATTTTTTGAGTTAACAAAAAAATTAATAGTTTATTTCTTTTATTAAAGTAACTTAGTTTAGTTTAAAGTTTAATTTTCTAAACAGCAATAAAAAAAAAATAGCATGAAAAATGATATAAAATATTTCAGCATCTTATATATATTTAATATATTATAGTTTTAAAATATTATGTTTAAGGTTACCAAACATTTTAAACAATACTACACTTTTGTTACTACTTATGCTGTAGTACAAGTATTTGTACTTTATGTTATCTACGTTTATGGTAATTTAAATTATTTTAAGACATGTATAAAATTAACTATGAACTTATCAATCTAAAAGTAAATTTAAAAAAAAAATAATGCGTAATTAACTATTAAAATAACTTACAACTCGTTAATTCTCAGCCTTGTTTTTATTAAATTATGATAGCAATTATTTTATTTTTGGTATATAATTATATATATATATATCTTTTTTTATTCCCGATCCGAGTATATACTAAAATTAATTATATACAACTCACCGATTGACGGTCTGAATATAACGACCGGTAAATTATTTCGTTCTTCGTGAATTATTTGTTCCGCGAGTAATTTCGTTAATGTGTATGTATTTGGAAACGATCCTAATAGCCTATGTACATCGGAATATAAACATTAAATTATTATATTATTATCTATGAAATAGTAGTTTATTTAGCCATATCTATGCGATAATACAAATTGTGTATAAAAACTGTTACAAAACATACCTAATGTCTATTAGTGTTTTACGTTTTATAACATGCGCATTTAAATTTAAATATAGTATTCATATGATTCATTTGATATTTTATTTATTTTAAATTTTTCATAGAAACTTATTTTGATTAAATGAATTTTTTTTCTATGTCACATATATATATATAATTACAATTATATATTGTTCTGTGAGGAAAACAAATAAAATATAATGAATCATATTTACATTACATGTAATAAAGCTAATAATAAAATTGCGATTTGTATTTTATAAATCGTTTTTTACTGCTTTCTCGTACTAAAAAAAGAAGTTTAAACTTTAAATATATTATTATTAGATTGTTAAATAAAAATATATAAAAAAATGTATGCGGGTTAGTTAATAATTGTCTGTTAAGATGTGTATATGTGCACAATATAAGTAAATTATATTAGATTTGAATCACTTACTTTTTAGTTAAAATACTGCTCATAATCGGGTCGAGATTTTCCGCAATTAAAATTGCATCTCGCCAACTGATAGGTGACTCGTAAACTTTTTCTTCGACGCGTTCCCTTATACAGTTACAATATGCAGTCGACACGTGTAATAATACCTACAAAATATAATGTTTAATATGCTTTAACGCAGTAATAATATATATATATATAATATATATATATATATATATATATATATATATTTATATATATATATATATATATTTATATATATTTTATATATGAGTGTATATATAGGTTGGTAGGTAGGTAGATTCTAGAGCGCAGTGTTGTACTTTCAGGGAAGAAGTTTTTGTTAAAACCTTCTTACAAGAGTAAAAAAGAAAGACGGATTATCAAATTTTTAATTCTAGATATGTAACATATATATATTAAAATGTGTGTAATATGACTTGAGGATTTCGTACACTACTACACTGGCCGGAAAACGAGTAACCGTGAGCTATCGTAATCGAAATCGTTTAATGTGTCGATGTTTTTTGGATTTTGATTTTATTCGAAGTTTAATATCACCTATAATATACAATGTTCCACAAATCGATGTTCATATAAAGTATGAACGTATTACCTATTTTATAGTATTTGCATGACTGTTGTCAGCGTACAGACTATTTACAAAACATACAAAATAAATTATGATAATTTATTTGTAATTATACGTTGTTGATATAATGTTACAATTATGACAATTGATTTATATAGTTTTGTACACTGGTCCAATGCTATTTTTATTTGGAGACACCACGTAATATTTTATTTAAATGTAACGTATACAACTGAAAATACGATTGCGTTTGGGTTAAAAACAGAGTGCAAGATGTCTAATAGAAAGCGTGTTTGCAAAACTTGTGGAGCAAGCGCGCGTTAATTTTTTTAAATTCTAAATAAAGAAAAAAAATTCGAGTACGTCGCTGAATACGGTAGATACCTAAATTTGTATCGTAATATACACACATTATAGTTGTCGTAAGTATTTTTCATAAAACATACTACGAAATTAGAATACCGTCGTGATGTATACAGCTAATTGATATTTATTTCGACTCACCGCTAAATCCTTCATTTGTTTCGCCAGTTGCACCACTTCGCGTGTCCCTCTCACATTCATAATTGTCGCGTCCCTAATCGGCTCGTCGAATCGTACGCTGGCGGCTACGTGGAATACGACCGAGACGTTTTTGACCACATAATCATAATCCGAGTCAGACAGTCCGAGTCGCAGTTCGGTCATGTCGCCTAAAATTGGCGACAGTTTGCTCTCTATCAATCCAGGTTTCTGTTCTTTAATCGTATCGAATAACTGCAATCGATATGTTATTGTTATAAAATTGGATCTCTACTAATCATTTACAATTCGTTGTTTTATAGGACGCGACAAATAAGATATATACGTATAACACGTCATGATATAATATACATTTTGTATGTGATACACATACATATAGAATTCATTAGTATGCACTAAACTGCAGTATAAATGTTATTAGTACAATGAAGTTTATTGACTTAAACGGACAAAACGCAATATTTGTCGATGTGTTTTTTTTTTTGGTCCGTCTTTAAATAGCACTCGGAGTAGCAAATTGTATCTAATTGGTACTTGACATGAATTTTGATTTTTCCGGTAGTTTTATGATGCGTGATTATAAACAGCCCGAAAATTGTAAAAAAATGTTTTCGTTTTGGACATGGACAATTTTTGTATTTTTTAAGAGATCAAAATGTAATTGACAAGCTTAGACATGCGTACATTATATTTTATAACAATATCTATCATATTATATAATTAAAAAAAAAACCACTAGTGTACCCCAGAATCGTTTTCTAATAAAATGATTTGTCATTGGTTTCAAATTAGAAATAATCATAAAACTCTAAGATCTCTGTAGCTCACTAGATCCGATATCCACAGTATTCGCTGTTCGCTACCTTATATATATATATAATTTTGTACGAAATTGTTTAATAATGTTAATATTAAATTTGTATTTGTATTTACTATTAATAGAGGTAAAGTAATGCTACTATTTCGCTGAAATATTTCTAACTTATTTCGCAAATATTCTCGCATTGCACAAATTTCCATATTTTAATCTAATACTTCAATATATATTTACAGAGGTAATATATGATACTATGTGTATTATTTAGTATTACTTGGTTATCAATAGCGTGCAATATTATCGAATGGAAGGCAAAAGTGATATTGAGGTTAGTACTTATACGAAAATATTGCACTAGTCACAATTTTAGAATAACGGTATTTTTTCTCTAATAAAATGTTTAATATTAAAATTGATTAATTATGCCATCCGTCGCTCATATAAATATATATCTCACTTATATTCATAAGTTTAAAATAAAATATTATTTATAAAAATTGAAATAATGTATTTGATTAGTACCGAAAAATGTTCATAAACTAAATCGTTAATTTTGCCTTTGTATCATATAATATATGATACGAAACGTTAACATAAACTGGGTAACATGTATTATTATATTAATATATAAAAAAAATCATACTTTAACGTCCAAAATTTCTTTGATTCTATCCGTTTCTTTTCCTTTTTTTTGTCTCACTAAGACGCAGATTTGTCCTATACCCGGACACGATCGCACTAGTTTCTCGATCAGAACTTTACCCATGAATCCAGTCGCACCCGTCACTAGGACATTACGCCCTCTGAAGAATTCTTGTATACTCATATCCTTAAATCAAAACTGTTATTGAAATACGTAAATTGTACTGTGTTGTGTTCGCGTATGGCGTCTAAAGGTTAATGAGACGAATCGATTTACGTTCGTACGTATTTTGAGAAATTCGACATCTTAATGGTTATTTAATTAACTATTGTCAACACGATAATATCTACTTCTATCTAATATATTTCGTTACTTTCATCACGGTGTATAACTGAAATAGTATGGTATAAGCAATTTTTAAAAAATGTGTACTTTGAATTATTGAAATTCGTAATCTTTTATAAATATATTACGAATAATTTAATACTGTCTGATAAAAATCCAATTCAACATATATATTACTTGTATGTTATAATTTATCTGTGTTTTCGAAGTGTAACACAAATTTTATTTTATAAAAGAACGGAGCGTATTCAGTCTTTAAATGGAAATATTTTACGTACTTCTTATTAAAAATAACAATATTAAATTTAAAAAGGTGAATCTGTCATTTTCTCATAAGTCTCTATCCGATCATAAATATATTAAAATAATTATCATACGAATGTTGTAAGAATTTTCATTTTAATTCGAATTGTGTAATAAAAAGCACAATTATGATAATATAATACAAAGATCATTCATAGGAAGTAGAATGTATGACATTTTATTACAATAAAATATAAAATATTTAAAATAAATTATATGTTACATTAAAGTTTTAAAAGTATACGAATTGAAATTGTTTTTAAACATTTTTAAATAGAAAATTTAATAATATATTATTAAATTTAAATATTTTTTATAGTTTTAACAACCTACATATCCGTACTATAAAATTATTAAATATTTACGAAGTTCATAATAAATATCATAAAGTCAGATTATTTAACTTTAAATACAATATTTTTTTTTATTTACATTTAAAGATTTTGATATTGAAAATTTGGTCGTAAACATTATGCATTTGTAAATAACTAGGTCGAACCTTACCTGCGTTATATCGATCCGAAAAGTGGAAATTGAATTTCGAGAAGACGTTTTCTTTAAAATATATTGTGACCTCGTTAAAACGGTTATCGACTGTGTTTAGAACGACCAAACATGACCGTCTGAGTGTGGTATGAATATGATAGCATATACATATATTTCGTTCATATGTTTGGTTCAATGTTGTTTTACTAAGCAATATAATCTATTATGCAGTACATTAGGTTTCCTTCATTAAAATGCAAGAGGGCATAAACGTGTGTTTTTTTTTCTAATATATGTGAATCATGTTGACATGACGCGGTCTAATGTAATTTTTATTTTCGACGGTGTTGCTTTTGTACGAACAAAATAATAATAATAACAATAGAAATAAATGTTAGTAAACTTTGCGGGTGCTGTAGGCGTCGGTTCGAGTGGATCACTTGATCGGGTTTCATTGTAGTTCTATTTAGATTATTATTATTATTATTATTATAAATTTTAAAGTAACAATGAATAACTGCATTCAAAAACTCATTCTGAGCAAGTCTCTATTTACTATTATTTTTTGTATAGTTATTCGAAATTCAAATCTCACACACCAAAAAAAAAAGAAAGTTTATGACCAAGCAGGTTTTAAAATTTTTTTTCAGTAATCGTCAAGTACAAATTAATAAACATATTATGTCTGTATTACATAAGAATTGATTAATTAAAATTAGGTTTTTAAAATTTAATTTTTTTTTTCGTGGCGATCGGTGTACTTCATAGTTTTATGTTATGAACGAAGAATGTGTTGCTTTTATAATGACTTTTTTGTCTGTAATAGTAAACATGTTTTCATGTAAAAAGAATGCTTAGATGATCATGACACATGTTACTTTTAGATAACGAATTGTATTTAGTTGTTACTCTATTTTACATGTTTTTTGACTTTTCCAGTAGTTTCATTATGCATAATTAAAAACCGTAAAAATTGCAAAAAAAAAAAATCATTATTTATTGTCAGCATATTGGATATGCAAAATTGTTGTATTTTTAAAAAAATCAAAATGTGATAATATAATCTTAGACGTATATTATATTTATCAAATTCACTAATTATAATAAACTACTAAGTAACTAACTTGAACCGATGTCCACAGTACTCATAGCTCACCTTTTCAATGTTGTCTGTAAATACATTTTTGTGGAAAAAAGTGGAAAAGATAATCTTCAAATATGGTTACTTTTCAGTGGAAAATTGGATCTAGTCGATAATTTACTTGAGATGTTTTTCCGTTTTTATGAAAAAATAATTTTAAAAGATTATTATTTTCAACAAATTGAAAGGAAACTGAAAAAATTATCAAAATATTCGTTTTGGATATATGCTTTTTTTGTATTTATGGTCGGAAAATGTATTACAAGCTTAGACATATAATATTTTTAAAGTATTTAAAAATTCTTTTTTTTTTTGTAAGTATGTGAACTTTGATTTCGAAAAAATACAATAAATAAGAAATAATAAGAAACACAGTTTTGCTCAGAATCGTTTTTCGAAAGCAACGATTTGTCTTTGCTTCAAATTAAAAATAATAATACACCTATACTAACACACACAATGCTAACAGCATTCGAGCATTCAAGCGATCCACTCGAATCGGCATCCGTGGCTCACTACGTTTCTCTTTTTTCTAATTTTTTTATTCGCTCTCAAGAATTTTTTCGAAAAAATAACGAAACCTCTTAAGAATGGCGTATATATGTGATATTATCGGAAGTCAATATTAACATTTAAAAAAATGATTTTATTATGCATTACATAAGTTCGTACACTTCTTCTTTACTAAATAAGGTCAACTGAATTTGTAGATAAGTTTATACATAATACACTGAACGGACGTCCAATCTCTTATTTTTTATAAATACGACAATACTGGAACGTTGGAGACGATCACACAGTGTGAATGCTGTGATCAGCTTGATATTAATATTAATATTTTAAACATTTTCTTTTGATCCTTATAACTTGTTTAACATTGTGAAGAATGAGAAAAATATAATTTCTACTTGCTGAATCAAACAGTCAATTTATTTTCTCATGAACCACGTGTATAATAGATATTTCGTTAATTTTTTACAAACCAAGTTTTATAGAATCGGTTTATCGTTAAACAAATTTGAACGGTCGTGATTATCTATTAAAATGGTATGAGAGTATTCTCGTAATGTAATATATATATATATAACATTTGTAACACCATAAAATCATAAAATCACATATACAATAAAAAGGTAATTAAAAAAAAAATGTCTATTATAATGTATAACAAATATAAAATACTAAATATATATAAGCATAAAGTTGCTTTTAAAACCTAGATTAGATTTAAAACCTTTTCAATAGGAAATACATTAAGCTTCATTAAACACCATGCGATTAAAGCGAAAAATAAAATTCTCAAAATCCGATCAATCCAGACTAATCTGAAAAATAACGAAAAGAAAAAGAATAATTAAACATGTTTTCGAGTTTATTAAATTTTTATATAATTTTTACCTTTTTAGTTTTTTAGTTGCGTGCATTATCTTATTGGGATTGGTGTTGAATAAATATTTTTGCGTTCCAATAAGGCATTTTTTGAACATGACTTCTGTGTCGACGTTATTAAAAGAGAAATTAAAATCCGACTGTTCAGCGTCCGGAATGTGGTTAAGCAGACCCAAAAACTGAGTGTTGACAAATGTCCACGTTCTTAGAGTAAATTTCGATAGTTCTATGGTCGCTATATAAATTTTTTGTTGTAATTTTACCAAGTTACTAAAAACAAGAGAAACAATTACCGGTATTAAATGTAATTATTTAGACGAATTTGATAAATTACATTTCGTTAAAAATCTTATACAAATTATGGGAAAGTAAAAAGGAATTTGTGATACGTTGATTAAAACAAGGCTGGTTAATGATTCGAAAAAATGTGTATTTTAATCGAGAGATAGTCAAAAATCGAATTTAAAAAATCCGTCTGTGGGAGGGGGAGGCTATGACACCTGCATCCTTCCCTGATCACGTCCCTATGTGATGAATAAAATAAATGAAAAATACTGAAATCACGTACACTCCTTATAAAGAGCATACGCTTTATTCCAAATACATTTATGTATTATAAAATGCCTATACGTTTAAATTTAGAAACTATATTTTTCTCTCGTTTTACAAAGTACATAATTATGAAATATATTTTGGTTTTGTATTCAATCAAAATCCAAATTCACGTCAAACAAAACGTCAACAGTGATTTTCCAGTTAAAAGCATATTATAGTTAAAATGATATGAATTCCTATATGTGGTAACATTTAAAATTTATAAAATATTTTCAATGACTGTGTTGTTTTAAGAAAAAATTGTTATATAAACAAAAGTCTAAAAAACCAAACGATTCATAACGCTATACGTACAAAGCTGAATATCATTAATCATCATAGAACTTTATTTCCAAGTATTATTTTATTTTATTTTTTCACAGTTTGACAAAAGTAAAATCATAATATTATGTTCGATAAAGCGATTGTTTTCATTCACAAGGATGTCTATCGGAATTAATAAATAAAGTAATTGACTTTATAGATCTTATATAAGTGGATCGTAAAAATATATGTCAAAAGAGTTTAGACGAATTGATTTTTTAAGTATATATTGTGTATAATTCAATTTGATATTTACGTTTGTGGTTATCCAGTTATTACTATTTATTTATTATTACTTCCATTTAAAATTAATACAGTGTTATAACTATAAATTACTTATCAATTAATATAATATAATAATAACAGTCAAAAGTATATTTTGATATGTTTGTTTTCCTAAGTATAGCTCGATATACTCAGATAACGTAACGTAATAACTATAGATCGTATTTCACTTAAGAGTTTTTTACACCATATTCTTATCGGGATACTGTATTATAAACGACCATTTAAAATAAAAAAAATAGTATTTTACTATAGAAATTCGATACCATTTGTTAGAAGCTTTTAGAGAATACAATTATCGCACCACAATTATCCATGTGAAGTGCTATTGATCATTTCATCAGATTAAATAACCCGTCAAATTCTCTACATCCAAAAAATGAGATGAAAACAGATCGACTTAAATCAGAAAAAGGGATGTCTAACGTTATAATATATATAACGTTTTGAATTGTGTATAATATATATACTCGTATAAAGAATTATACACGTATTTTATACGTTTTTTGGTTAAATGTATCGATATGAAACGGATGTATGAATCTAGCTTGTTATGTGTCTAATTTATAGATGAAATAAAAACATCTGAAGTGATTGTGATCGTATTTAACCGATAGAATAATCGTTAATCGTAATATAAATATAAATTAATGCATAATGATGTCGAATATGTGATTATGGTTGAATATGCTGCATACATATTTCCCGTTTGTGGGACGACGGGTAATATGTATTTTTTGCAGTATCGACAATTATTCCCACGCATCAGAATAATTCAAAGTTATCATTCCTTTGTACGTGTACGTATCGATTATATTATGATTTCACGCACTTACATTGTTTGTGGTTTTCCAGTAGTTTTCATGATGAAATCAATAAACATTGCGGGCAAAACTTGTTGGAGAACCGTGAATGCGTGATAAATGAATTTAGAACCGGTGATTAAAATCCTTGGCCGCCATAGTATCTCATCGAACGGATGCAACATAAAATACTTCACCGAGAGTTGCATCAACTTGTTGTTGGTGACCGACTTCCTCACGGATGAACTGTTGTACACAGGTAACTTATCGTTCGTCGACAAGCTAAACAATAATGCAGTTGCACAATAAAATACGATATATAGTGTAATATAATAAAATAACAAAACCGAAGTTTGGCTGGACAATCTAAATACCTTGTCGGCTAATACCATTTTCGCTTACTATATATTATGTTTTTAAATGATTTTGGGTTTGGCGATCACATCCGTATTAGCAGCTATATTATACTTACTACGTATGTACTTACGCGTATCAGAGTTTCCGATATTTGTCGTTTAGCGTAACACGCGTATGTTTATCGGTACAAGCAGTGTTTGAATCGGGAAAAAATTAGAAGTAGGACATCAAAATAAATTAAACATTTACGTTCCAAAAGACCAAAATGTCTCGTCAAGTAAAGGAGAACTTCACCCAAAAACCACCACAATAATTTTTATAAAACAACCATAAATAATAATTTGTTTCATAAAGTTTTTTCTTTTATATGCTCAGAAATTAGAACACTTCATTTAGACGTAAATTTTTTTCATGTGTTATAAATGCCAATTATAAAATATCGAATCCACATAATTTTAGCTTAACGATAACAAAACACAAAACAATTTTTCAATCTTTTTTTTTGTTTACACAGTAAAGTTATAAACATGAAAATTTAAAATTTAATTCCTAGCCAGCGTTCCATTAAAAAAAAAAAAAATAGAAAAGGGACGCTGAAATATTTTTAAATAAAATAAGAACATACACTCAATTCAAGCACTATATACAGGTTTAATACGTATAGTGTAAATTTATCATAGTATGGACAAAAATTAAAAAATATCTAGTTATGTGATAATTTTTTTAAATTTAAGCGCGATATATATGTATATGTATATGTATGTATGTATGTATGTATGTATTCGTATATATCGGAAATGTGTATCTATACATCTCTAAATGTTCCTTTTAATAATAATAAAATAATAATAAAAAAATCAACAAGTACTTGTTTGTTCCGCGATGATAAGCAGCAACAATCATTGCTTTAATCGACAAATCAACAGCCATAAAATCCGGAACCATATCTTTTTGAGCTAACGTGACCAGCACGACGCCTTTGCCGCAAGCTATCATCAGTCCGATAGGCCCGTTCACATTATCTATCCAACCGACTATTGGCTCTTCGATTGTCGATATTACTATATAGAAAACGTACAACATAAACGTACGCTAATAAAACTTTTTATACGTAAAATATGTCTAAATAGAAATACAATTTTACTAATAATAATAAAATAAATTTCGTAATAAATAGAGTGACCTATAAATTACAAATATCTATTAAAATGTAAGAAAACTATTTATGTTTTAGTCGTTTTATATTACCGGTACGAAAAAAAAACCCGTGTATAATAAAAAAAAGAATACGAAGTTCATTAAGACTGACGACGTATTTTTCTGTACGATGCATACGTTTACAAATAACACTGAGTCACGGATAAAACTATCGAAATCGTTTTTTATTCCATTTATATTGTGTACTATATTATAAAATAGTTTTTTTTATTTCGTCGTGAATATGTTTTAATTTAATGATTAAAACAAATTATAATTACAACAATACAATATATTATTATAGTAAACACGTAGGTTTTTTTTAAAGTTATTTCAACTACACTTGATTTAATGTAGTATACTTAATTGATATGTTATCGACTGAAAGTTTTATATCGATAATATTTCTGTTGCGAAAGAAAATATGGTATAGGAAGTCCAAAATATTATTAAATATTAAACTTCTGCGTTTAGGCAGTTTTCGTCTCATTAAAACATATTTTTCCCCGAGCTTAATAAATAATATGGTTAAATATTTTACATGATATTCTTCGTTAAACGGATTCTATCTTATTATAACGCGTAGTATAATATGTGTTCGCAGTGCTTTGTTAAACTGATAATTACCTATCGATGGTCTGAATATAACCATTGGCATGTTATTATAAGCTTCTTCGCTGATTATCTGTTCGGCCAATAATTTGGTAAATGTGTACGTATTCGGAAACGATCCGAGGAATCTAAAAATAAAAAATATAACACAAATTCAGTATGTAGCTGAACAGTTTATTTATGTTTTTTTTATAATTAAACGACTCGAATATAAACATAAATAAGCAATAGAATTTCGATGAGTTGACACTCAAAAAACAAACGTAATATAAATCCGACAGATCGAAAATTGACGGTATTTTTGGAAAACAATTACAAAGATATATTTTGTTCTTTGAAAGTTTTTCTCGAGTTTTTATCGAGTTACTCGTCTAATTTAAACATAAATTTATACCTTTGAACAACATAATTAAAACGATATATATATTATACACCTATACAGTAACGATCAGTGTTGAAAATAATATAATATTTTTAAAATCGAACTTTCAACATTAAAATACATAATTATATAACAATCTCCCCCCCCCCCTCGAATCTTTTTAATAGTTATAATAAATTGAATTTATTCAACTAAATTTTGTTACAATTAACTTTAATACAATTAAAGTTGGAGACACACTATTTACACGCCACATATTAACTCGCATTTAAACACAATTTTATCGTACACAACATAATCTAGTATTTAAATCTAGTAGTTGAAAATATATGATTTCGATTTTTTGTCGTTCGTTCCTTTTCTTTAGTATGCACCTACTTTGTGGTGCAAATTTCGGCTAATCTCGGATCTAAATTATCCGCAATCGAAATCGCATCTCGCCAACTGACCGGTGATTCGTAAACCTTCTCTTCCACGTAAATTCTGTTACAATTACAATAGGTCGTCGACACGTGTAAAAAAACCTGTCGGCATTTTTATTTTTTTCATATTATATACATTTCAAAAAAGTATGGTCTTATCATGCAATACAGTTATTATAACATATTACATATATGATATTGATTGTGTAATGTTATGAATTCGTAAAATATTATTTTGTATCATTGTATGCGTACAAATAGATACATTTTTGGTAATACGTGACTGTGTACAGGGTTATTCAAAATGATTCATCCGACTTCAAATAGTTATATAATGGGTAATAATGATTTTATCTTATCAAATTGTATGCCAATTAATACAGGGCAATTTCATATATTTAGTATGATCTGGTCCAAAAAATATATATATAAAATGGCTACATGTGTACACCATGTATAATATATACGCTGTCTTCGTCTAATATTTGATATCGCGGATTGATAAAAAACAAACAAAAATTTGTGTAAAGTAATATATATTTCATATAAACAGTTTTCAAAATTCATGACAAATATTATTGACGGAGTGCGATGATTTTTCCACATATTTATATGATGAAATGTCTGAAACACAATTGTGTACGTAAACAATAATTTTTGAAAACATGTGATAAAATCGCGATTGGTTTATAAAGAGTTAGACGTATTTGGATTTTTGAAGCGTCAAAACTTGAATTGGATGGGTCTATCAATCTGAAGCTGAGAATTTCTAGTTTTTGTATGTTTATTCTAAGCGACCGTATAGCAATGGGTGAATAGTGTAAAAATATGTTTTGGGATATGATGAAGCCAAATTTAAAAAATAAATATATTTGATTTGCATATTTTTTTATTCACTTGTAAATCTCACGGTTTTACGTTATATTTTAAAAATAATTTATATTAATTTCAATTATTTATTTTTTATTTTTTTGATGGTAAATTAATTGAATGTTGTAGAAGAAGACCTTGAAAGGTTGGAAGTACAGGAATGGAGGGAGTTAGTTCAGGACCGAGAAAAATGGAGGGATATTGTAATGGCGGCCAAAACTCTTAGAGAGTATTTAAGTACCAAAGGAAGAAGAAGATTTATTTTTGAAAACAGTTTATTACTGCGAACATTATATACAGTATTAGTGTAGTATTTTATTATCATTATTATTATGAGGTATATTTAACTTAAGTCGACATGAACGCATTATTTACTATACTTACCATAAGGTTTTTCATGAGCTTGGACAATGCTACGACCTCTCGTGTTCCTCTCACGTTTTTGATAATTGCATCTCGGACGGGTTCGTCAAACCGAACAGTTGCAGCCACGTGAAATACGATCGATACGTTTTCGACCAACGCTTTGTAATCATTATCGTTCAATCCTAATCTGATTTCACTCAAATCGCCTGGTATAGGAATTATTATTTTTTCTGCGTAACCTGGTCGTTCCGTTCTTATTTTTTCAAAAAGCTAATATGTAAAAACAAAAATTGTTATTAGTATTATAACGGATTTATTTTTAAAAAACCTGTGTATATATATATATATACTCGTATAATCGAGATGCATGTTATTTATCGGCGAATCCAAATCATTTTGTAGAAGACAGCATAAACGAGTCATTTTGAGTATTTGTATCAAAATGCTTAAAAACATAATTTTTATTTAAAAATTAAATAAAAATCGGACACATTTTACACGTCGTTCACTTTCATATCTAATAATATGTTGCAGTAGTGTAACTTTTTAGTCATAATAAAATTACTTATCACTGTTGATTAAAAATCACCAAAACCAAATATGTTACAAACGATAACCGTTCATATATACATATATTCACAAAGCCATTACTCTGTATGATGTGTATTTTAAATCTTTATAAAATTATACAATTTATGTTACCGGTAATGCCAACATATCTTCAACTCTCGTATTGATATCTTTATCCTTACGGTTTCTTATTAAAACATAAATTTTACAAATGCCTGGACACGATCGTATTAATTTTTCGATTAAAACTTTGCCCATGAATCCGGTACCGCCCGTAATGAATACATTGCGTCCGGAGTAAAATTCCTTTATCTTCATGATTGTCTGAAATCAAATATAGCGTGGATTTCATAAAATTATGAAGTTTACTGATATTCAAGTTTTTTTTAAAACAATAATCCGTGCACTTTCATTGTTCAACATAATATTTAATAATTAATTTATAATGAAGGAGAATATGCGAATTCGATTAGAATTGATTGACATTTTTATTTTGAAAGTGAGATTTATATTGGGACACGATTTTGTAGATATTTTATCTTAAATTATTTTTAAAAATATTGAGTATGCCTATATTTCGAGTTTTTTAAGGTTATGATACATATAATCATTATTTTTTAATTAATATTTAATAAGTTTATTCGAATATATATATTTATTTATTATGTCATTTTGTTTTGATAAATTTATTAATACAGTTGTATAGTTGTATAAGAAAACAAACATTCAAATAAATCCATCTATTACAACATATTATATTATAATTAACTATTATTTTTAATGTATTATCAAAAACACATTAAAACTTTACGATAAGTAAAAATTATCTGATAAACGTTGAATCTTACCTTTTACCTTTTAATGAATGATATAATTATAGAAAGTACAACCGACGAATGTTACGAGTAATGTTAGTTGATTAAACAAATTGTAAAACTCGAGTTTTGTTCAGTATAACTATGTATACAACCAGTTGTTTAATTAAAATTTTTTAATTGTTTGACAAATGTGACGAATGAATGAATAATTTTATGAAGTTGATGTCTCTATTGTGTTTGATAATTTATTTCCATAATTCAAATTCAATGTCAAAAACATTTCTGCAGTACGTATTACCATACGTAATACCATAATATTTTATCCAATACATGATTTATTTTAATTTTACGTATTTTATTAAAACAATATTGAATCCATGTGCGTTCTGTAATATCTATGATTATTGATTATATGTTATTCGAATTTATATTTTTATTTTTAAAAAAAAATGTTTAATAATAAATGCTTGTGTTTATAAATAACGGTATTTTATGGTAACGATTTAGTGCAGTGCGATTGAAATTGACTTTAATCGATTATATTCGTATTAATTATAAGGAAGGAATATCTATTTTGATATTTGTTTTTGTATCCAAACAGTAATATAATATTAATGTTATTTCATAAAAAAAAAAATTATAAAAATGTCATGTCATATTTACGATTTATATTATTTGTAAGCATACAAATAAAATAGGTATACACTTTTATGGTTTTGGTAAATATTACTGCAATAATTTATATATTATATGATACGTGTTATATAGCGTAATTGGTTTTGTAGTGTAGCACACACATTCGACGAACATATTCGTTGTTTTTCCGAGCGCTGTTATAAAAAAAAAAAACGTCCGTTTATTCGTATCCCGTCTGTCCACTAATATATTTAATATTATTACCTCTTATAAATGAAAGCTACACACACATATATGTATATGTGTGTGTGTGTGTGTGTGTGTGTGTGTGTATGTATGTACAAAACGCGCGGTGGGCCTGCATTAGCCAGTATTAATTTTCACAGCATTGACCGAGGCTATAACTTACTAGAGAGTACCAGGTCGTTGAACGAATATTTAAATTAAGCTTGCGTTCAAGTTGTTTTTATTTTTTATTTTTTACCTGCGTGATTCATCGCGATGACGCGCGGTTGTTCAGGCCTATACACATGTGTATTAAATTATATTTATGTATATAACATATAGACGGTCGAAGGTACGGCTCGGTCGAAGACCAGGACCGTTTTAATGATTGTCATGAAACCGACCGGTACTTCAATAAATAAAAACAATAATTATCGTTTTGGGTACAAATTCTAACAAAAAAAAATCTACTGATGTTTGTTTTTAAAAATTTTTTTTTAGTAAAGTTATATACAAGAAAAATGTATTAGAAATGACATTTCATAATTAGAAACCGCTCATGCGCGCGTGTGTGTATTGTGTATAGTGTATACCTATAAAGAGGCACCGAAGTTATATAGAATTCCCAGACACACATTTTGTACTGCGTGTATTTGTGTGTGTGTGTGTGTGTGTGGTATGTGTGTATATACTTAAACGAGTTTTTTTTCAACCCAAAGCCGTAGAGTATGTGTGGTTTGAGGAAAATATGCTATCTTGATTCGATCCGTTTTATAGGCTGGGCCACTATTTACTCGTACTGCGGCAGTCGAGAACCGAATAACGCGTAATCTTGATGCGTCCATCTACTTGCACCGTGCGCGCCGGGACATACTTTATATATATACATATATAATATGATCACACGCTGCGATGTGATTTAAAAATATTAGGTACGTTTTTTATAATATATTTATGTATATATACTAATATAATATTCATCCAAAACATGATATACGAAAATCTAAGCCCAATACACCCAACTACAGGCATTAATATTTAAAAGAAAATAACGTTTCGATAATATTTATTAATAATCACAACAACGAACAACTAAAAAATCTTGTGTAATAGGAACAAAATGTAAACGAAAATATTTATAAAATACGTGAAAGTCAACAAAACTGGAACAAATTCAGCCATTGGGGTGGACAATGTCAAATTCAAATGGGAATTAATTCGGCTGTGCGGAACGATTCGACTACTCCTATAAATGTTAACAAACGCCACCGCGATGGCTCAACCGAGCTGAAATTCGCGCGGCTCTCCAGATAGGCAATTCGAATACAGATTCGCACTGCGAGCTTACAGCTGACACCTATATATAAAATATATGTCGTAATAATGTATATAATACCCACGTGCGAGGTCGTAGACGTCAGGCGTCGATCATCGCCGTTCTTAAAAATACTGTTCGTATTGTACATGACTAGTTATGCACGCGGATTATTTCGTATAATTATAATAACAAATTGCAGTGGTAATAAGCGATTCTTTAATTTAAAACACTTCAAAAATAGATTGACTTAACTGACCCGTATAAAATAATGAGCTCAGAGTTGGATAATTTTGATTATCGCTTTTTATTATCATTATTATAATAATTATTATGATTATTACGATTTTACTTTAAGTTTAAACTTAAAATTTTATATTAAAGGATTTGTTTTTTTATAATTTATTTCAATAAGTACTTGTATACACTTTTTCTTATCAAGTCCAACCTCTTTAGGCATTGTGGAGATAGAACGAGCGGTACTTTTGTTTGGTTTTTGTCTTTTATTATTGTTATATAATTGAACTCCTCTCAAACGAATTAAAGGTTACCGTCGTTTTGTGTATTATTTCGTGCGTTCCTTCTGGCTGTACGTGATAATTCAACCAACACTGACCGGTCCGAGAATCCAACCCGATACACGTGGAAATGTGTTAAAGATCTCTCCCGCGTTACTAGAGCTGATACCTACTACAATATATAATTTTTATCACATTAAATATTATTTAACGTATACAAAAAATGTACGTATATTTGTTATTTGCCCTTCTCCCTTCCCCTTCGCGAGATGTGATGCAATGAAATAAAAAACTAACGAATTAAAAAAACAAAAAAAAAAAAATGCATATTTTAAATGTTAAAATTATACTATTCATCTATATATTTGTATAAATTATTATACATGGATTATGAACATAACATGACCGTATAATTTTTTTCAGTTGATCGCTACGTATAAAGGTGCTCGGTGTATATAAAACCTTTTATGTAATATTTTGTTATTTCATTTCAAAACGAACTGAAAGAAGACGACGCGACACGGCAAAACCGGTTTTTAAGGCAAGGAACGAGGGTTGGGCTGCAGTACCTATTTTATACATATTATTTTTTTTTTTTCGATTTTCAATGGGAAAAAAAAAATACACGGCACACAGTGTTGTTGTCGGATTTCTCAGTTGTTAGTAATCGTACCTAATATATTTTGTGTGCCCGAATAAATGCCCGTCACCGGTGTGCATTGAAATATTATATTTTGTACATACGCAGACGCCTAAAAATAACATTAAAAAAATTAATTCCAAAACGTTTTGAAAATAAGACGTGGTTCATATTTATACGTGTATATATATATATATTTATATCACCGGTATACATGACGCACCGCACCGTATTAAACGCATTTATATATTCTTAATCGGTTAAATATTCGACGGTAGTTAAAATTACATTATTTTACGGACAACAAAAAATAGTATGGTGCATTATTGGAAGTTATGTTCTCGAAAATTCGACACACCATTATCAATTTCTTCTAGTCTAGACAACGCTAATGTTAATTTCAAATTTAATGACCATTCAGTATTTTGTTCGACGACGATTAATCACTTGAATAAAACATATGTCACATGTATACCTATAATATGTACATTAACATTAAGAATTTGAAAATAGATACTCACATGCGTGATCTGTGGGAATTAAAGGAGTTTAATAAGATGATTTTTTCCCCCTACCCCTAGACCCCCCCCCCGTAAATCCGCCACTGTTAGTGTCATTAGATTTTTTAAAAAACTGTCTTAATGAAGTTTGCTGAGACATAATAAAATAAAATTATTGGATAAGTACTTAATATTGACAAAAACACGCGTTTACACCGTAGCTCTCGAAGGCAAAATAACGAAATTCTATACTTTTAAAACTACCAGAAAATTGTCTGGGAGGTAATTAGATTTTAAATGACGTTTCTTATAAGATAAAAGCCATTAGTTTATATTTTATTACAAGAAAATTTCTGCGAACAATGCGCGTCGTACACGCGCCATGCGAACGATGCGTAAGAGACTTGTATATATATCTTAATACGCGCGTACACCACGTGCGCCAGTAACTTTTGACCGGGGGCACTACACGCGCGTTTATTTTAATTTAATTTTAAAGGCTATGATACCTTGATGAATTCTTGGTATTCGCGCGTCGAACGCGAAACATTCGCCGTGTGTGGGTCCGTGAGACGCGCGTGTCGTCTGTTCGGTCCGATAACAATAAACAGTATTTCAATTCGCAGTATTTAGCGTGTTTACGCGCGGAGAGAGGTTTTCCACGAACGATGCGCGCGTGTACACGTGCACACGCGCGTCCACGTGAACCTAGCCTAAATCTTTGTCGTAAAGGAATTTTGCCTTTATTGCACTTCGCCGTCAAATCATTGTACGTAAAGACATGATTATACATATGTATAATTTTTACAATTGTTACTATGCTGCAGAAACATTTATCTAATTTTTTACTCCATTCGTAATAAGTACCCCTGGACCGCCTCCCCCCCCCCGTAAATACGCCACTGAAATCAACACACAACATGTTGACAATTTATTAATTGTAAATTATTATTATTGTTATTAGTAGTAGTAGTAGTAGCAGCAATAATATTATTATTATTATTGTTGTAAATGAGCATCTTCTCTTTTCTTTTTTCTTTTTTATCTCACTCGACACCCTCCGCCAACTGTTTGCATACCAGTTATTCCGTCGTACGCGTTCTACGCGCGTGGTGCGCGGGGTTTCGACGCGCAGTTACAACACGTCCGTACAATAATATAATAACGACGTATCTATAGAAAACCGAACGCGCAGTATGTACGTGAACGGTATTCACCGAAAACCCGAGCCCTGTCCGCCGCCGACCGTAGAGGACCACCACCACCACCACCATCACCACCGCCGCCACCACACGGGGCAATGGCGTCAGTCGTCTGAAAACGATCGTCCGGTGCTGTTCATCGTCTTTGCTTTTCCTTTGTGATCGGTACGCAGTTGTTGAACCGACGCTCGTCGTTTTCCGCGCAAACCACATGGTAACGTATCGATTTCATTCGTTTGTTATTGTTGTCATTAATATTAATTATTATTGTTGTTATTTCATAGTGCACATCAGCGAACACTGCGCCCTCACGTCGAGCACATCCCGAATAGATTTCCACTTCTCGCGGAACCAGTTTGCGTATACAAGCGTATATTTTTCCACAGCCGGATACTAACTACAACGCCGTACATATTTAAAGTAAGGGGTTTTCGTACGTATCGAAATATGATCAGTCGAGTATACATGTATTATGATTGAAAAAGCACTCTAACGATCATATTTTATTAATAATAACCGATTTCAATAACAAACATTGTTATGTGGGCGAATTAATTTTTCTTTTAAACGGAGAAAATATGCGCGTATTAGCGGACAATAGTCGATATTGTATTACCCGGTGGCGGATTTAACAATTGGCCGCCCTTGTGCGGAATAAAGTCACCACCTGTACAAAAGACAAGCGCTGCCTATTATACGTAAATGGGTGTTATAGTTGTAACGAAACGACGGGCATACGGGTTTTTTTAATTGTTTGCGTGTCTTTTTTTTTTTTGTTGTGTTAATTAAATTTACGAAAACGGAAATTGTTTGACTTTAATGTGTGTTGTATGTATCACGTTTATTTTGAGGTTATGAACATAATCGATAAACCTCGTGTTAACGTTATTTAAAATCAATGTGTATAATATACAAAGCCAATAAGTATTATAAAATGAATTTAACAATATAGAATCCGTCGTATTAATTATTAATTACCGGTTTCGACTAAAAATCATCATCGGGTATATAATGAAAAAGAAAACACAACATAGTATAATATTTTCATTTTTAAAAAATAGAAAACTAAAGCAAACAAATTTCACGTTGTTTTATTTTCTTTTTTACTTTACACCTGACAACGACTTATAGTCGAAACCGATAGTTAATAAATACATTTCATACAACAATTCTATATTTTAAAATTTATTTTATAATACTCATTGGCTTTGTTATATATATATATATATATATAATATATATATTATATATATTATTATTTTATTATTTAAATAATTATTGAATTTACGTTAAATTTCAATAAAAACAAAATTAATCAAAACAACATTTAATTAATTTATTGAATAATTTTTTTTCTCGGGTTATCTTTTACCGTATCAATGATATTGCTGTTGTAAAATCAATTACCAAAACCGTATTCCAGTAATAATAACCAAAAACAAAATCATTTCACAAACATTTACCGCATGGTTGCATTCCCATAAACCTACCTATCACCAATTACTATGTATTTTTAATTTTCACTAAAATAATACGATCTCGTATCAAACTAGCTGTGCTCTTAAGGCTCTATAATACGTAATACGTGTTCGATATTTTTATAGATATTTGTAAATTATTTTCATCACGGTGATTCATTATTATTATTATTACTACTATTTCTTATCGAAATCCTGCAACATGATGTTTACGCGATTGTTATGTAATTAAATACGCCGTCGGAAACACTACTGTTTATTATCGAAAAACAAGACTGACCTTTTTCTAGACTTCAGTGTGGGGTCAGTTTTCGATAAGCTTAAAAAAAAAATCCATTCATTTTTCCACTAAATTAATTTTTTTCGAGCAAACATGGTTTAATGTTTTACATAATAAATAATTAATTTCGAAATAATTAATAACGTAAACTTTATACATTTTATAAACGAAAAAATATTACTACGATAATATGAACTCTTAATATTATTTATTGATTGTTCTATTTTTTTTTTATTTATTTATTTATTTATTTTTTTTTTTTTTTGAAAAAGCGTTGAAGCTGAAATAATTTGATTAATATAATTGTCGATTTTACTAACTAAAGATTTATTTATTCATTAAATACCACCTATATAATTCTTCGTACGTAAAAAACGATGAGGATTACAAGAGGCCTCCCCCCCACCCCCGGTAAGTGTATCGTGATATGTTGACCGCACGGTTCCGAAACCGGCCTGGGCGAATCGTCGACGGCAGTAGCACGTATTTACGATTTCGTGTGTTACAGATGTCCGACAACAAATCCGATGGCCAGTCGGCGGTGTTGAGGAAGCTCTTCGAATCGAATCATCCGCTGTACACGCCGAAGCAGATAAAAGACGCGTCGTTGGAAGAACTGAAGTCGGACGAGCGCCTGTGGGCCGCGTACGAACGGGGCTGGTGCGATTTCGTGCAGTCGTTCATGAGCTCGCAGCTGATGCAGACCGAAACGTCGATGACACTGATGGAGATGTCAGCTCTGATGCGTCGTACTAAGCCGTTGAACGCCGCGAACCGCGATCGTCTCGTGGTGCCACCGGTGCCCGCCCCCGCTCCCACTCCCGGCCCCACCCCCGCCCCTCCCCCCAAAGCCAACAGACCTGCGCCGATAAATGCGAATATCAAACCGACCCCCGCATCAGTTATTGAGAAGCCGTTGACCATCTTGGCCCACGACTCATTGGAGACAGGCAGATACCGCGGTTCACAATGGCCTGCTTCAGCTCGCGCACACGAATGGAAGCAAGCGGACGGGTCGTCAACGGAGTCGTGGTGGTCATATCGCGCGGGTCGATTCGACGGGTCATCCAGCCGCCCGTTGCGCTCTAGACCCATGCCGCCGCCTCCGCCACCCCAACGGCAGGCCGTACCGGTGTCGCGTATTTTCGCTTCGTCCACCACACGGGATCGCGTTGAACGGTCCGCGGTCAAGATCGAAGTCACTCCTCCACCGGAACAGGTCGACTATGTGCCGACCGCTGCAGAGTTCCGCGTTGTCAACGAATATAACTTGTAGACGTGTATACATACACGATCAGTGGCGTAACGCGAAAATCCGGACATCCCTCAACAATAAATTACTATTTAAAAGCTCTATTTTCACTCTTATTATGTTACGAAATCGATTAAAAAAAATAATTTTTTTGTATTTATTTATTTTTATACTCTCAGAAATCGGAAATTGGAATTCAACAAGTACAATTTGATTTTTGGCCGCCCGTCTGGTCGGCTTTAATTAAAACAATTTTATTTTATTTTTTCTCGTATAATTTTATCAAATTTAATGATTGTGTCCTCGTATGGACTATGCAGATGTCCTCAGTTACGCCACTGCCCATAACGCATATTATGTTATAAGGGATTTATTATTAAAATATTTTATACATTTTAACGGTTGAAAAATTGGAGTACCGTCTATTTCATACTTTTTTTATTATTATTACGATTACTATTATTTTATTTTATTTCATTTTATTTTTTTTTGAAACCCGGTGCCATTTTTAAATTATTCATTATTTATTTCTATTCGTAAGCTGGGTTAAAATAATTATTCTCACTCGCTAATCAATAACTTTAAACTTCTATACTATATATATACTTATAAAATAACATGTCGTATATTATATACAATATATATAATTCAATAATGTATCATTTTTATTTTTCACATAACAATGTTGTCAATTCGAAATTTAAATATTATATTTCAAAGAATATACATAAACATATTATTTTAATCCATTATGACTGTACTCGAGTTATGAATAGAATCTATTGGTGAATATGTCATAATTAATCCACACCGTTTTACAGTACTTAATGTTATTGTTTTATAGTAATTTAAATATATATATATATATTTCTAACAAAAACTTAATTAAATAATTAAAGAATAAATTGTTCACAGTAGTAATTTAAACTTCTAAAATATCATTATTTGACTCTGGTACTTTATCATAGTAAAGTGCTTTTGAATACACCTGCAAGAGTTTATATAATTCTTCCAACACAAATTTTCATTTATTTAATTTTGCTTATGTTAATATCTACACTTAATTATTGAGAGTTATTTAAAAATAATAATTGCCAAATTAATATTTAACTGATACATGAACGGGTTTCTGGAATAATATGAATATGACACCTAAGTGTTTATTAATTATAAAAATTAATTTTTTTTTTTTAATTTAATTTTATATTCAATTATATTTATTATTTTAATTGTATTAATTATTTTTTAATTTAGTATTTTCAAAACATAAAAATTGTATCTCACAGACATTAAAGATTTTACAAAAAAAAACCATGTTTTTTCATGAAATCTATGATTTTAATGACCAAGTAAACATGGTAGTTAGATAATAGATATTAGATCTATTAGACAAACTGTCATAACATCGTCTGTGTAAACGTATACAATACACATTGCAACGATTCTTATACATTTATTTTTTATTTTGGCTTTAATTATTAATTTAATTATTAAACACTGCATCGATCGATAACGCCACTGTTACGATCTGTATTCAATATACTTCTGTTTTAATATCAAAAGCAATGTGGTGACAAGTAAGCAAGATATTTAAGTCACCAAGTCATTTTTTGTCTTGTCGGCTGGTCAAAATTGATAATATTGTTGTATTACTTAATTGGCAGTTCAAGATTAATTCTGATATAGTCTACATGTTATCTATTGTTAATGTTTCTGTGTTTCTCTTTTGCATTTAATACTAAAAATAAGTCGTTTTATTTTAATATCTTTATATTTTATATGTTGGCAAACTTCGGATTTTTTTTTTTATTTAGATTTAATTTATCATACTCATAAACAAATATAATAATTTGAATTAAATTTTAGAAAAAATAAATCTGAAAATAAATTATTCAAAAAATTAAATGTTTTGTTTCAAATAGGTATAAAAGATAATACCTAATTATTTTTTATGTCTCATTGTGCACATCAAACAACACAAAATTATTTTTCAAATGTCTAAATTGATCAAACAAATTTTTTTTTTAAGTATTCTTTTAGACTTAAATTATATTTACAGTTAAACGTTCAAAAAAATATCAATATTTAAATTCAACAATCAACTTTGATAAACTCAATGTCAATATTTTTTTGTTTTAAATTATTAAACTATTAAAATAATTTCATTTATAAATCAAATCACAATTTTGATATTATATACATATTTTTTCAGTGGCTACTATTTGGCTATAACCGAAGAACTCCTATTATACAAGCAGACCTCACATAGTCATTAAAGGATATTCAATGGAGCGAAGAACAACAACTACTCTGGATTAAGGACATCTCCATGAATATATTTTCGGAAATAATTTTTTTATTTCTTTGGCAAATTTCCTAAAGGTTTGAACGATTTGAAAATTATTATGATTCAAGTCTAACTTACGTTCAGTTATATCCGGCTGCTTCGTTGTACACATAGACAGATATTGAATAATATTGTCGAAGAAACATGGGTATTTTACAAAAGGAATAATATACGAGCTGAATTTATATTAACAATAAATTGGATAATTAAAACGCCTAACAGTTTTGAAACGTTCCATTCAAATAGTTGAATATATCGAATATACTTAGTTGTACAAGTATTTATAATTTCATATTAGTTGAACCTAACTAAATTATGGTTATAAAACTTCAAGAATACCATCCCTGTTCATGAACAACCTAAATTTTGTGACCTTTGATTCATTATTTATTAAACTTATAATAGATTAAAAAAAATAGAGTTTCGCTCTTCACAGAGTGAATTTATAAGTAACTATTTTAATGATGATTGATTGAATACTTAATTAATATATTATATTAATTTGTTTTAAGTAATCTGTTGTATTATGAAATGATGAAGACTGATAACATAGAAAGAAAAGACTATTTTTGTTAATATATATATATATTATATTAATGTATTGTGTTCAATGTGTTAGAATAAAAAAAGTTTTTAAATAGCGTTGAAATAATAAGCATATTTTTTTCCTACCTGTAATCCATTAAAATTCTGTCATATAATGGAATGAAACAGCCGCTTCGCCAAAAAATTTAGTATCTTAGGTATGTTTCAGGTTGTTTTAGCATTTTTCGAATGTATCTAAATGTTACTATAATTAACTTATAAAATACAATTTAATGGTAAAATCTATGCATGCAATGCTATTATCATACAGTCAATTAAACTTTTGGAATATAACATTAGACATTTATGTTTTTTTTCCTGGCTCCTTGTTACAATTGTAGTAAATCTACATAGGGTTTTTGTAACCATATTGCCGAATTCTTTGTTGAAAATAGACTATTTTACTACATTTCTCTATGGCGCGCCTTTCTCTAGAAGACTAGAATAAACCTGTGCGTTGATTGTATATATAATCAATGGCATAATGTAATTAAGAAAAAATATTTTTATATTTTTTCTGCAATAGATATGAGAAGGACAATGAATTTTCGTGTTTTATGTGATAACCTGTAATTGTAGACATATTTAGCGATTGTACAGTGAATTTGTCTTCTGTCCGTCTGAAAAAGCCATAAGATTTCCCTACGAAGGAAATGCTTCATTATCAACGGCACAGTAGGTAACTGACACGTTCGTACCGTACATTTCTTTTGGAGGAGATAAGTTTATGAGTATTTTGAACAAAATATTTGCCCGCATCCGAGCTTGGTGCGCTAGTAGATCAATCGTAATAAATAAATTGACGTTGACATTACGTACAGTCAATAGTACGAAACCATTACAAAGGTCGGACGTTGATTAATGTATTTTGTATCGGAGCCGATGCGTTTGTAGTACAAAAACTTGTCCCGCGGGGGGAAAAAAAACGTAGAATCGCCAGATTTCGATCGTTTAAATATTTGTCTAAAACATGGTTTTGTACAGGTCGCATTGGATTCCTTTGATTTTCAAAATTCAAATAATTTTAAAACGGCGCAAAAATGCGGAGCGCAACATAAATGCACGTGAAATACAGTACGAACTAGGGACGGGTCGTTCGTCAACGATTCGTTCAAAATGAACGAATTGATTCAGATTCAGAAGAAAAGAACGATTCGTTCGTTAATTCAATTCATTCGATGAACTTGATTCGTTCGTAACTTCCACCTGAATCAACTGATCCATATTCAAAAGTAAAAAACGGTTCGTTCGTTAATTCATTTCATTCGATGAACTTGACTCGTTCGTAACTTCTATTTCAATCAACTGAATCAACTACGAGACGAGTACTGGCTCAGACTTACTGTGAATATACATAGTTATTAGTTCCCCACGACAGTTGATACACACTACGAATCACGTTGTAAATACGCTTAAAAATTTTATACTATTAACCCCACAAACCATATTACCTACTATAATAAAAATTAATTAGTATTTTGATTTTTGATTCCATTCGTATTTAAATTATTATCACAGTTCTGATATGAATACTTAATGTTTACGGTTTAAATTAATCATATTTTTAAGGTTTTTTATAATAAAAAACAGCAAATAAATACAATATAAATTTAGAAAAGATGAATAGACAATAAAAATGTGAACAAGATGAATATGGTATTATTCTCATAAAACTCTTGGTCACTAATGACAAGTATTTTGAATATGATGGGTAAAATATTGTCAATATATTTGTTAAAGCTTACAAGTACTAGCTAACATTAACAAATCACAAACAAGTTTAAACATATCTATATTTTAATTTGTATACATTAATATATGTATTCTAATAAAACCAAGATGATGTTAATAAAAATTTAATTTATTGTTATTATTATTATTATTTTTTTTTTTGAATTTTATTTATCAGATAAATAAATCTCAATGTTGAAGTCTAAACCTACACTTTTAAAAACATTAAGTGCAGGTCATTAAGTACAGTATCGAGGAACGATCACTTTCTCTGCAGTCTGGTAGGATACTGGTATATTGAATTTCATACAGTGCTTATTTTCACATACCTTTGGGCACATTTTGCGTATTTTTAAATAGAAAATGTACATCTCTAAGAAATTTGTAGTTGAAACTTTTAACGCAGTTTGTATTTATAATTTACAGTAATTCAATTATTTTAATATTTAGTTATTTTGATCAAATGCGTCGGTTTTATTAAATTTTGATAACGTGTCTTAGAGAATAAAATTAATACACAAATATGCTTAATCAAGACATTAATAAATAATAATAATGAAATAGTTCAAACTACAATTATTAACTATATACTTTAAACCTAAAATCACAAAAATAATACATTTTTACTTGCATATATATTATCTTACCACCTATGTTGTCAAACCAACAGTTGTTATTTTATTTCATTAAACTAATCTTATTCAAACAAATTATTAACTATGTTGAATGTCCCTATAGTCATATAAAAGTTGGTTAGGTTACTAAAACATTCATAAAATGACTTCTCAAAGTACCAAATTGAATGAATCAAAAATGCTCTAGTTATTCAATATTTAATTTTTACAAATGAGTATTTGTATATTACAACACATATGGGTATTACACATTAATTTATAGGTATCTAATATACAGCTTATACATATAAATTATTATATAAATATTCATCCTCTTATTATACAAATTTTCATCAGATTATTTTTCAACTTCATTGAAGTTTGGATTATAGGTCATTGAATAAAACTGATTATATATTTTTTTTCCTAAGAAAAATAAATATCTAACAGACAGGTATACGATTTTTCAATATTATAACAATTTTGTCTTTAGACCAAAATGTGATGTTCTCTGAGGGCAAAGTCAAATATCGTAAAAATGTCTGTGGAATATATTCTTAGGACTTTATAAAAATAAAAATCCATAAGGAGTTTTTCGGCATTTTAATATTTTCAATATTTTAGAGATGAACCAAAAACCAGAATTCGACCGGTTTTTGTCCAATTTAAACCTATTGAGTAGGAACTTTAAATAATTGAATCGAAAACGAATTATTAATTTATAATTAAATTATAAATCATTTTGTATCAAGTGAATCAATTGAATCAACGAACGAATCAATTAAAAGATCCATTTTTCCCATCCCTAGTACGAACGATGTTCTCTCGGTCAATAACCCGTCCCCGCCACCGTGCCGATTTTTGATTAAACGCGCAAATGCAAACGAATCAAAGTGCTGTGATTAGTTTAAACCGTTTTTTTTTCTTCTTAATTTTGCTAATAATCATTTATATTTTCGGGGCCAATTAGTACGCGTTTCCAACTTCCGACGCGCAGTGCCGTTGCTCCACTCGGACCGAACGTGGCGGGTATGGTAACAATTGATACGAATCGCGACAATAATTCGTCACGTGCATTATTATTATTTAAATGCGTCGTACGAAAATCATGACGCAATAATAATAACATATTAGCCGTCCACGCCCGGTCGTATACGTTTTTACGTTATCGTACGTTTTATCACCACCGGAGCCGCATACCTACGACACCGTAACGTGTGCACGTCCGTACGTGCGGCCGTCCGGACGGTTGCCACCAGACCCACGCGACATTCGACCTACGAGACGATTACGCCGACGGGTCGGCAACTTATCGCGTGCGTACGATACCGTACTGGTGACAACACGATCACAGAGGGAAGATCGCTATCTTCTTTCTTTCTTTCTTTCTTTCTTTTTTTTTTTGTTCGGCGTGTTATTGTTCCGTCGACGGGCTCAGTGATTATCGTCGGGCTGGCCGACCGTCGTTTTGTCGAGTCTGTTTTGCCGCTGTCGTCTGCCCGTCGTTCGTGTTCGTCGGAGTCTCGACGTGATCTCGCGCGTATTTCGAACCCGGTTACCGCGGTACCGAGTACGACGCGCGCGGCGAACCGTTTCTGTCGTCATTTTTCTGAAGCCGACCGGAGTCGGCGTCGGCGTTGACGGCGTCGAAGTTGGTGGGTAGAACAGAACGCCGGCTCGGACGGGGACGGACGGAAAACGGCTTCGAGCGTGCACGTGCCGCCGCCGCCGCCGTCGCCAGAGATCGTCATGGCTCATCGGCGAACGGCCGGCGGCGCGTCGTCGTCGTCGTCCATCACCGACAA
The DNA here is from genome assembly GCA_019022885.1 of Schlechtendalia chinensis. NCBI lineage: Eukaryota > Metazoa > Arthropoda > Insecta > Hemiptera > Aphididae > Schlechtendalia > Schlechtendalia chinensis. The sequence continues at coordinate 4,287,799 of CM032346.1, read as the reverse complement.
CCAGAATGCCATCCGACTACTGGAATCGTTGCAGAACGACTTCAAGTGCCTGTCCATGGAAACAAAGAAGAAATATCCGCTGATCAAAGAGGTACATTGCGTCAACAATTTTGACTTCGGGTGATCACCCTTGTAACGCTATTAACGCCGCACGCTCGTGAAATCATTAAGCGTGTGCATCTCTTTCTGCTCGTTTTCGATTCGTTTGCTATGTTTACAGGCGTCTGAAGAGGCCATCGTCAAACTGCGAAACTCTGCGGCTGTAGCAGCTGACCATTTACAGCAGCAGTCTCACAATTATCATCACCAGATCTTCTATGTTGTCAATCAAATACTGTATCCAATCGTCAATGGCTGTGAGACCAAAGAACTGAAAATTGTTAAGGTTTGTACATAGTAGCTAAGTGGTTGTTTTGTTTAATATTATTCAATAAACTATGTGCTTTCGTCATCTTCTAGATGTGTCTGGGAACTATTCAAAAACTGATTACACACAAGGTCATTGACCAAAAAGGTGCCCGTTACATTACTGATACTCTATGGATGTTAATGGAGTCTGGGACTGAACACGTTAAAGTGTTACAAACAGTCACACTATTATTGACCACTGACTGCGTGGTTCGAGGCGAAACTTTGGCTAGGGTAATAATAATAATATAAGTTTAATACGCTTCTAATTTATGGTGAAAATAATAGTAATGTATGATATTGATATTTTCTCATTTTAATTTATATGAATTATAGAACCTGGTAATGTGTTTTCGACTGCATTTTACTAAGGAATCGCAGGCCGTCATTAATACAGCTGGTGCTACTGTACGCCAACTTGTTTCTTTAGTGTTTGAGCGTGCCTTACACGAAGACGAACAATTTGAACAACTAAAAGATTGCATTGGTGGAATTAATAATGATAGTAATAAATATGACCTAAATCAACAACACAATGGATCAGATGCTTCTACTTCAGCACAAATTCACCAACAACAAATTATTAAACCCTTACCTGCAAATTATCAATCTAACATTACTAGTAACAATGATATTAATTCAGTGATCGCTGCTTTAAGACCGTGTGCTGCAGATGCATATCTTATGTTTCAGGTACTGTTGTGTTTATTTATTTAAGCCTTAAGGCGTCCTCAATGGGAATAGTTTAGTCAATATTTGATAATAGTTTATACTACTTATAGCTAATTATATACCTACCATGTGTTTCAAGTGTTGAGTATTATAAATATTCTGGAACATTGAGCACATAGTTTTATCTATTAAATGGTAAATAGTGTTAATATATCTTCTTTTATTCTCATAGGATCTTGTGAGGTTAGTTAACACCGATCGTCCATACTGGTTAGTGGGAATGACTGAAATGACCCGAACATTTGGCCTAGAACTTTTGGAATCTGTGCTGACTGATTTTCAACCAGTGTTCTACAAAGTAATTATTTAAATATTTCCAAATAACTTTCGTTATTGGAATTATCACATGTATCTTAGTAAATTCGTAAATAACATTAATTATGATGTATATGTCCAGTAGTCCATTTGTTTCAACCAAATACTTTAATAAGTATTTTCATATTCTAATTAGTAGAATATAAAGCATTTTAATGAGATATTTGTTTATGTTTTTTTAGCACTCGGAGTTTGGATTTTTATTGAAAGAGCGGGTATGTGCATTAGTCATAAAGCTCTTTTCACCAAATGTTAAACATCATGGTATTGGAAATGCTAGAAGAAATATTTCTAATGCCGGCACCAATGTTTCGTCCGGCTCTGGCAGTAATTCTTCGGTCATGATAATGGGTGTAACAAACGTTGTTAATTCTAATCCCAACCACCGCAGTGATGATAGACCACATTATGCTATTACAGTCCGACTGTTACGTCTTGTTTCTATACTTGTCCGAAAATATCATAAATTACTGGTACGTCTATTATAATACTTAATAGTGAAATCCTGAAAAAATAATTTTGTTTATTAATAAGTAAAGTAAATGAGTTAATTACTATTAGCAATAGTAATAATTTTTTATTCAATTCAATACATAATTAATTGTCTTATTTATATTTTCATATAGATTACAGAATGTGAGATATTTTTGTCATTAATTGTCAAATTCTTGGACCCAGACAAACCAGCTTGGCAGCGATCTGTTGCTTTAGAAGTAATTCATCGGTTAGTAGTTGAACCGGGTTTATTAGCCTCGTTCTGCGAGTGTTATGACCTTAAATTACATAGCACAAAAATATTCCGTGATATTATTGATTCACTGGCTGGTTACATACAATCACTATTCAACTCTGTAACTGGAGTAGGATCTGCAAACAATGCAGCAATGATGGGTATATTGTATTATTGGTTTAATTATTTTCACCATTTTGTAAAGCAATGTTAACATTAAATACATGCTCGTATGTTTAGGTACATCAGCAAATGTGGCACTTCAGGGACAGTCACCAGCTATGTTGGCCGGTGTGCCAGTTGGCCCTGGTGTTTCGCCTCAATCGGGTTTCTTGAGCCACAGTGGAATTTGGCTACCCATTGTTATTCAGTTACCGACAGGACAAGCCAGATCAATTTAGTGAGTAATATTATATAATTTTGTATAAGTTTCCCTGACAAATATTTTCTCCAGAATTTAATGTATTCCAAAACTGTATAAAGCTATAGAAGAAATAAAATAGTGTTAAGTAAATTTCACATATAAATATTGCCCTCCAGATAAGGATTGTAAGAACAACAATTAAAATGTATTAAAATGTAAAATATATTTGTTTGTTTGCATAAAAAGTTTGGAAATGAATGATAAACATGATGAGCCGCCACAAGTACCTGATGGATATGGAATATCTATAGCATATGCATGTCTGGTAGATGTTGTTCGTGCCATACAGATCGAAATAAGCCCAGACATATATCAACCTTCGACATCATCACCCATGCTTTCCAACACAACTGTATCTTGTAGCAGTGATGAACACCACCGCCGACCCATGAAAGAAAAGTTTTCTACAAGCGAAGATAATGACGACAATGTACATGGCAAACAGCAACAGGTTGCAACAGAAGCCAAGAAATCTCCATTGCACGAACAAATAATTAATAGCAGTTGGTGTGGGCTTCTAACAGCATTCTGTCTTTTGATAGAGTCGTGGTATGTAATTTTTTTTGAATATAATGCTATAGGTATATTTCAGGCTTTACATAAAGATATTATGCATACATAACTATTATAAATAAATTGCATAGACACCACTTGCGTATAGGAAGTTAAAATGTTGCAATACTTATGAAATTAAATGTAATACAAAAATATAATTATTTATCGACCAGTTGTATGATGTTATAATATGACTTGTGTTTTGAATGTTTATTGATGGCAGTAAATGATTTGTGTTATAGTACCGATGAAGGGATCACAGAAAATATGCTAAAAGCTATTCAAACTTACATTGGCTTGTGTGGTCTGTTGGACATGCGGGAATCACGTAACGCGTTCATTACTGCAGTATGTCGTGGTTGTTTACCATCAAACTATAATCTGGCAATATTTAGTGGTACTGGTAACACTTGTTGTTCAACCCAACAATCCACATCAGTATCGTACAATTCGTCTGCAACGATGTACGAGGATCAAGTCCATCATCTTCCTCAGCAGTATAATACCACCAGTAGTTATGGTCCTGAAACTACTGATTACAAGCAAGTTGTTGTGGCTGTAGGCACTCCTTTAGCATCATTTACTACTCCGTCCATGGTGATGCAGCAGACATTGTCGTCGACGGGTAAGATTACCATTTAATACAAACCATTTGTACACTACATCAGTAATTCTCAACTTAAATGGGTCTTAACTACACTTATATGTGAAGTTATATTGTATAATTATATAAATTATACATTATATTTTTATTTTATTTGTAGGTTTGCTGAATCAGGGGCCAGTCATGCTAACGGCAAAGAACCTACAATGCATGCGTGCATTGTTAGTTTTAGCTCACTGCCATGGCTCTATTTTAGAATCATCGTGGCATTTGGTTTTGACTACATTGCAGGTATTGTATATTTTTATTTTTATATATTAATTATATTATATTATTTATTAATAATTTAGTATATGACAGTGATCAACAATTATGTATGTATAAAATTTGCTTTTTTTTAGCATCTCGTTTGGATACTGGGGTTAAAACCGTCAACGGGTGGCAGTCTTAAAGCTGGTAATGGCGGTACTACAGCAGGAGTCAACAGACATACCAGCATCACCCCCTGTACAACAGCTATTGACAGTGTTAGTTTGTCAACGACTTCCTCATCGTCTTCACATGTGGCAGTTATTAGTACAGCTGTAATAGCTGCTGATTTACCGGTATTGTCTACAATGCTTAGCGCTCTTTTTGAATCCAGTCAGTTTTTGGACGATGTAGCACTTCATCATTTGATTGATGCTCTGTGCAAGCTGTCTCATGAAGCCATGGAGCTGGCCTATTGTAATAGGGTAATGTAGCTACTAATATACTGTTTACCAACCTATGTTGGACAATATTTATATTCCTGGTATACCTTATAGGTATAGATAGAACCTACATGTTTTGTTATTGACATTATGTCTGCTCTGTGTATTTGCAGGAACCGTCTTTATTTGCGGTCGCTAAGCTTTTAGAAACTGGATTGGTGAATCTTTCACGAATAGACATACTTTGGAGACCCGTTACAAATCATCTCCTTGACGTGTGCCAGCATCCACACATTAGAATGCGCGAATGGGGTGTAGAGGCAATGACATATTTAGTGAAATCGGCTTTGCAGTATAAATATCAACCTCCATTAAAAGACAATCAGGTCAGTGTAATGTATTGTCTTTTGTAGAACTGTGTGATTGCTCTTAATACCTAAAATATTAATTGTTGGGAAGTGTACTGAGGTAAAAAAGAAATCATAATTTATGGTATGATTTTATTTATATCAATATATTATTATATTCACTATTATATTGATATTTTATTTAGTATATATATATATTTTTTAGTATCGTATTTAGTCCAAAATTTAATAGTAGAATTATAAATACTAAAAATAAAATATTTTAATCAAAAAAAAAAAAAAGTACACTTCCAGTTTCATAAAATATTATGTGGTCTAATTAGGAAAAAATTCACCATATTAACCAATATTAATTTTAATAACAGAAATTGCAAACGATGTTATTAAGTCCATTATCTGAGTTGTCTTTTAATGTACATGGCGATGTCCGACAACGACAATTGGAATGCATTTTACAAATATTACACGGTTCCGGAGAAACTCTATCTTATGGATGGCCATTAATATTAAACATAGTTGGTGCAGTATCTGACCGCCATGGGTATATACAATATAATTTCTTATTACTTTGTGTTTAAGTAAATATAATGCTGGGTTTACACAATGTGTAGTACTTGCCATTAGTACTTGTAGCTCGTACTGACCACCAACACTTGCAATAGACAAAAGCATTCATACTTACAAACAGAACTTTTAGTGTATAGTATTAGTGAATGGTAATAGTATAAAGATATGATGATAATAATATTGATTTATTAATTGTTTTTTTCTTTTGATAGTGGGTGGATTTTAAATTACACATTTTATATTTTGCTTTAGCTACATTAAAATTCAGTATAGCCATTCCTTAAACAAGTTTTTGAAACGATACTTCTGTTTTTGTATGAAACATATTTTGCATTCCAAAGACATTAATATTTTATTTTTATTGATGTGAAACATCTTTTGCCACGAATGTTAGGCCGGCTGTAGTGCCGTCACAATTTTTGGCATCACGCTCTCCTACCTATCGGTGATCGCTGCGTATATTATTCGGCCGCGCTTCCCTCTCTCTGCTCCGCCACCAAATCGACACGGGTATACACGTATGTATTACACTCGACACAATGATAACAATACTTCCAAGAAATATTGATGACGAACATTGCGTTTATGTACACATTAAGAAAAAAATCATTCATAAAAGCAGTTTTGATCATAATTAAAATATTTAAAATTTTTAATTTTAAAATAATTACGTTACTTCCAATACATTTGTTACATATTTCAGTTATCATCGGCCAATTATATCTCTAATATCATCCAATACGAATGTAATTATTACAGAAGATGAAATGTAAAATCTATATATTGTCAAAATATTTGTATATTGTATTTTGTATCAAGTCTCAAGACATTTTATATTGATGAAAAAAAATATTTATATCTCTTCTAAAAAAAACTGACGATATCCACACATTTTACTTCCTATTCACGTCATTCAATACCAATCGACGTTGATGTTTCACATCTTCTGCCCGTCCCGTGACAGGCTTATTTTTTTTTTTATTATGGCTTCAACAGTAGAGTCATTAGTCGATGCAAAATCAAGAATTACATTTTCATACTGACATATATAACACTATTAATAATACTACATGAATATTATTTAAACTCCTGAATAAACTCAATTGTTATCTCTGAATTCAATTATTCTGACATTTTAAACTTTTTTTTACATACAAATTAATGAATTAAATGATATTATATTATCACATGGTACACATGGTAAAAAGTAAAATAAATATTTTGTTATTTTTGTATTTATTATGTCATTAGTAAATAGAAGAGGTTTCTATTCATTTACACACCTGATTTTACTAATGCTTAGTACTATTTTTATAGTTTACACATATGACAAAAATGTGTACACGAGTGACAAGTATTGAGCATCGTGTAAAGCGGGTATAACATACATTTATAGCATAGTTAAATTTTTAAGATATTTATATAAAATGTATATTTCCTACATTTTATATTTTCTCATAAAATTATGTTGGTACTAAAAGTAACTTTTGATTAAAAATAAACTATAAATATTATTGGAAACTATTATTTTAATAACTTTTTATAAATATAATTGTTCATTTATATTAATTACTTTAGTCAAATTATAAGATAATGGCTGATTAGTTTTTTTTAATTAGATTATTATTGTTACTTTTGCAGAGAAAATTTAATAAGAATAGCATTCCAGTGTTTGCAGTTAGTGGTAACTGATTTTTTAACACTGATACCATGGAAGTGTTTACCGTTGTGCTTGGAAACGACAGCTAAGTTTGGTATGCAGACTCATGAGCTAAACATTTCATTAACAGCTGTTGGATTAATGGTATTTAATTCATTTTGCATATTTGTATTTAAAATAAACAATATATTTTAAAAGGTTCTGACATTATAAACCCATCATCCAGTAATTTGATTTATAACAATTCCTATTTTGCTGTTTTTATATATGTGTATATGTAGTGGAATGTGGCTGATTATTTCAATCAAAATAAAGAAAAATTACTTTGCAATAATAATATCGTTGAGAACATGAACAAACAATCAGAAATTCAAAATGCCAACAACGAAGTTATCATCAATGATAACACTACCAAAATACCTGTAACCGAAAATGCATTTAAGAAACCACAAGAATTATTGTATCCCGATTTCCCAGGTGTTACAATGTTGGCTGAAATGACCGAATTCGATAAGTTGTGGATGTGCTTGTTTACAAAATTAGGTAAACAATTATGATTAGAGTTTATTTGATTTTGATGTGGGAAAACGGCCATACTTTATTTGACCATTTTCAGAATCGTTATTACTTAATAATGATGTGAATTATAATCATGTTATTCAGGTGAGCTGTGCATAGATCCCAGACCAGCTGTAAGAAAGTCAGCTGGACAAACCTTGTTCTCGACAATTTCAGCACACGCCAAAATGTTGACACCATCATCATGGAATGCTATTCTATGGCAGGTAACAGGCAATCTACACAAAACTTCTTTTAATAATAAAAAAAAAAAATCTATCATAGATTACTTGTTCATGTTGTAATCTAGAGTTATGTGACACGTTCTCAGAAATATGTTTCAATAAAAATATCCCAAACAAAAAATACAAAATGGAATAAAATTATATTTTCTCCCGTTAATTATGACATTTGAACTTTATCAATTGAATAATATATTGATATTTTAATTATATAATATAATATTATTGATATTTAATTTATTGTGTTTTTCGTACTGTTGTATCTAATATTTTTGGTCCAGATTGAACTCTGCTTACATATGCTATAAAGTACACTTGTAATGTTTAGCCAATCGTAGACCACCATATGGACAATATGTTTACATTCGTTTTGTGTATTCGCACAAATAATAGTGTTATATTTATCATTTAGGTGCTGTTCCCGTTGATGAACAAAGTTCAGGTGCTTTGTGAGACGGCTAGCGATTCTTCATGCAACACTGTGGCGCCCACCGACTGTGTCGGGACTGGGAATAGCACGGTCAGTGGTACGATCCTGATACATCATTCTAGGAACACCGACCACAAACAATGGGCAGAGACACAGGTTCAATTTCACGTCACTATATATGGCTGGTAACATGTTGAAATTTCGATTAGGGACAAGGGATAAATTTGAAACCCAGATGTATATGGATAAAAGGATAAAAATTAAAAGTTAAATAATATTACATTTAGTGTATTATATATTATGCTTAAATTATCGTCATTGGAGGTATTGTTGTGTTTAACTATTTTTAGACTATTTCAAATTCTTCCCTTAGAGTAGGTGGTCTATATTATTTTGTGTTCATCTTTATGTTAAATTATATCTGTGCTTTCGTTTCATACAGATTTTTAATATAATCTTTTTAAGTTTCCACTGTTTTAAACTCTTCTGTTATTATTTTATCATAATTTTCCTTAGTAAGGTGGTTTTATTTTCACATTCACTAAAAAATTGTATGGTTGTATATGTCTTATCGCTTAGACTTTTGATAGGTGTACATATATTTACATATAATTTTTCAGTTTCATCATCCTTGTGAATCAAGGATATCATATATACTTGTAAAATAACTGTATTGATTTGTTTTTTGTCCGACTCAATTAATAACAATTACTTTATCACTTATTCTCATCATGTCCGCTACCTTCTATTAAACCTTTTACAATAAACAGGTGTTATTGTAGGCTTATTATAAATCTAAACATACAAGGGATAAGAATATTATAAAATCACATTGTTTTAACTTTTTACATTTCACAGGTATCTACACTGTATGGACTGGCTAGGGTGTTCAATGTTGAGAAATACTCTATGACGGTTGGCGGAAATTTTGTCAAGGCGTGGTCATTGTTGTTGGAATACATTGAAAACGCAGCCTCAAACAAAAATGTTGAGGTTTGTATGCAATATGCAATTTTTTTCATTTGTTTGTTAACATTTTTAAGTAGAAGAAGTTGCTCAGTTTTTTACATGTCTACCTGCCCTCATTCCAGTAACAAATGTGTAGATTTGGTAGTAAATGCATGGAAAAGTTATCAAAAGTTTTCATTGATTGTATATTTTAATGTTATATGTATGTAAACAATTTTCTTGAAACATTTCGAATTTACAATTTGATTGTTTACGTTATAATTAAATTAAATTTAAATAATCTATCAGTGATATTTTTTATTTCTATTATTTGAAGTTTAAATTTTGGTTCTATGTGTAGGTGTCATTAGCCGGGCTGCGTTCGTTTCACGAACTTCTAATGATTTACGGTAGCAGCAGTGGTCATAGTAGTGTAGATATCAACACAAGTATGACGTCGAAAAACAGCGATTTGGCCGAAAAAAATTTTATACGTCGAGAAGAGGATGATTGGAAGAGTAAAAATGGAATCAGTGCAGATGACGAGATTTGGACGTGTACATGGACTGTGTGGATACGCTTAGCTATGGTTGTCACTGCAACAGCTGAAGTCTCCGATTGTCCTAAAGCTCAGTCGCCACCGGTAACTGATAGTACGGCCACTGGAAACACTACAGAAGAACGCCAGCATCGTGAATGCCAACCACAATCCCTGCAACACAAACAGCAGTTCCTCACAGCCCTATTGCAAATATTTCCATTAATATTCACACGTATCAAAACCCGGTGAGATTTTGTACTTAATTATGCTTTAAAATATATGTTCAATATAACATTTATATTTAGTATTCAATAGTTTTAAATAATTTTTTTTATAAGAAAAAGTTTTTTATTCTCATGTTCCTATGTTAATAGGTTCACTGACCGCGATTTGGCTGATCTTTTCCATGTGCTGGACGCTGCGGCTGCTGTTGATGGATCTGCGGCAGTAGTACTTTCGGATAGTCTCTACCACAATTACCACACTTATCATCAGCAGCAACAGCTCCAACAGCAAAGTTATTATAGCAGCGGATACAGCCAACAACAATTGACACGGTTGCAAGACGAGATTCTACAGTGTTTGGAGACTTTGGAACGGGAGATGTTGGTCATCGATGAAGTCGATGATGAGTTTGTTAGCGAGACTGCAACAACGTTAGGAGCAACGGATCATGCACTGCGCACTGACAATAAAAATCAGACAAAGCTTCGACGACAGTTGATGAAGAGTTTTCTGTGTCCACTTTTTCATCAGCTGTTGAAATTTTGCCGTTTTATGTGCCCACCGTTGCCACCACCATTCACATTTGTCAATACCACATCAACAAACGGTAGTGTTACGCCAGTTGATCACTTTCATCATCATAACAAAGTATGTGTATCTGTACTTCTTACCATATAACGTGCAAAATTAATGTATTATTAAACATATGTTGAAACTGATGAATTAAATTAAAATATGTGCGTGTTTACAGTATGCAAAAGCTGTTGCTATTGATTCGAATTATGTGGCGTTTGGCGAGAAAGCTGTGTTAATGGTAGTCGATTTATATGGGATGACGGCATCCGAATCATGTGTCGTCAAAGGCGAGATTCTCAGGAAAATTATTGAAGTAAGTATAGTAATAATAATAGACCAACATCAATAATCAGTAATAAAATTATTGCTTTTGTTTCTTTACAACACAGGTGTTTTCTGTACCTTTGGCCAGTCGATATTCCTCATATCCAGCAACATTCCAGTTTCATTTAGACGCTGTCAACACCTCGTTGCCTGGAAATACGCAGCAGCAGCAACAACAAAAACAACAGCATCTTATGTTAATCCGACGTCGTCATCAACAACAACAAAACACATGGAAACTGTTGGTGGTAGGCCTGATGAATGTACTGTCAGTGGGCATACCATTGGCCAGGGATTACTGCGGTGACGATTATCTGTCCATCTGGTCGCCATTGGGATCTGTTCTTGAAGATATATTGTTTCCGAAAAAGTTCGTATACACATCATGAGAAATAAATATTACAGCACATAAGCAATATAAGGACATATTTTCAAAACCACAGTTAAATGTGAAAAAAGTGTTCTGATAGACTTAGTCGAATTCTCAAACGATGTTTTCAGATTTAAATCTGCTGTGGGCATTGGTCTGCTATGTGATCGACCAGCAAGTTTACGGTCAGGCATATATGAAATATAAAATACATATATAAATAAATAAATATCTATGAAATACAAAAACCACATTTAATTAAAACATTGAAACATATTTATTAGAATTCACAGTATACTTTTTAATATCATTTAAAGAGGTTGTGAATAGTTGATCTTTTTCAAATGATTCTTGAATCTTGATCAAATGCTGATGTAACATTTTTATGCATTTTCCTCAATATTTTAAGTTTCAAAATCAATCACAAACATTCGATTGTTTGAGTATTATATCCTGTAATAGAGTCGATAAAGTTTGAGAGTGGTTTACTGTGTAATGAATGTAATCAATATCTATTTAAAATTGATTAATATTAAATATATCAATCAAGTTATACAGGTAATTATCTCGTAAACATGTTAAATAAGTGTTGGTAGATCAGACGGTATACTGTAAACATTAAAATGTAGATCACATGGCAGACTAATGGCTTGTTGTGTTCTCCATTGACCTTAAAAAATATTGTTTATATATATATTAAAATAATTTCACAGTTTACCACCAGCAGCAGCTATGGCGAAAAATAACAAACTGGTGGACGAAAATGACGAAAACGAGTCTGTGATCATCGACTGTCAACTGGTCGAATTTCTCAAGGACGAGATATTGTCGCAGTCTACTAACGTGCCTCGGGAATTCGTTAAGCGCATTGTGGTGTTACTGAACCGGGGTTCGGTTTTGTCGACCATTACTTCGACGTCTCTACCCAATTACCCTTATGGAGGCAGCGGTTAGTATCGAGAATAATACCTCGAGATGAATAGGAATATTACATACAATATCAAACAATTATTATTGTTTTACAGTCTATAAATCGTTTTCTGTAATATAATATATTCTATATGTAATAAAATTAAATACCGTATGTTGTTGCATGTGAGAAGGAAAGGGTATAGTCGAACATATAGTCAAATTAAAATTAAATTGCATTCAATTGGATAAACGTCTAAATTCTAATTAAACTCTGATTAAATTATTATATACAGTTTCATATAATAGTTGAACAACATCCGAATTTGATAACTATTCATTATACCGTCAGTTATATTTATTATGTTAAAAAAAATTACATTTTCTATCTAAATTTCATAGTTGCAGTTGTACTGAAGTAGATTGTTTTGTGTATGTTTTCAGAATATTTTTAAATTAAAATTCATACTTAAATATTTTATTGAAACTTTTATAAAAATATTTTTGAACATAATTTTAGAAAATATATGTTACAGGTAATTCAAATTTAAATCTTATAAAATTATAAAATTAGAATATTTGCGAATATCCAAAATAGAAATTTATTGAAAATCAAAAATTGTTTTGGATACAGTGTCAACGTTATAAAAAATAAAACACTATAATTAAAAGTTATCTTTTGATTATATTAAGTACAGATACACTTTTATTAACATAATTGTTTGCACATTGGGACGTATTATTATAATCAACGTCTGATTTTTGCTTCAGGATATGATATGATGATGATGTTGGATTGCCATGAAGGCGGAAGTGGAGTTCCGGGCTATCCTGTTGCCGTCACTGGGGTTGGCGGGACCTCATCATCATCCATGTTGCGAGAACAATTCGCCAAGGTGTGCTTTGAAACGCTTCTGCAATTTTCGTTGGTCGACGGTATATCGTCGTCGACAGAGACCACGTTTAGTGAGGAAATTCGCCAGCAGATTCCGAATTGATCACCGGCAAATTGGCTGTGACCGCACTGTTGCACAGGTTTCAGGAAGTGGTCGAAAAATTCTGTCACGATCAAAACTTGACCGGAAAATGTCCGTTGCCCAGGTGAGTTTATTATAATATAATAGGCATACACATATGTATTATATTTTATTAATATGACACATAGAATTTCAACCATGGTATCATATCAGATTATCCATTGTATTGTTTAAGATATTAATTCCCGTTAATGGGTCTGGAAGATCTTTGAAGTATTTTTTGCCTTTGTCTAATATACAAAACTAGTACTTTTAATACTTATAAGGACACTACAACTGCATTTGTTGTCTTTGTCTGTGTAACATGAAGACATAGCAAAATCATCACCCTGGGAATTTCTAGAATTTTTATGGGCAATCACTATAAGCCGTTTTATGTAAAATATTGCCTAACAAATAAGTTACAGCTTTTTGAAAAATAAAAATCTCAACACATTGTAACTTCTTTATCAGAGCTGATATTTACCAAAATATGTGATGCCTTTGAAAATATTCGTCTCTTCAAATTCAGTAATAAGTGTTTAAACTCTCAATTTAATCCAAACAGCATGATTTTGCCATGTTGCCTGTTATGGGGTAAACAGAGACAACAAATCTATTCAGCTTGTCGTTTTTTTATTATTATTATTATGCTTTTCATAAGTCTAGTTTTGTACGTTAATAAAATTAATAATAGTAATAATAATAAACTATAACAAAGTATATTATTATAATGTTATCGCGTTATGTTTAACACAAATTATTGATTTTTGTACCAACGGTAATTTGTTATTTTGACTGTTTTGTGTGTGTTTGTTCATATATAGGTATCGCATGTCGGAAATATCGTTCGTGCTGAAAGCGATCGCAACACTCATCGCGTCCTTGAAGAAAACTCCCGACAAAGGTAACCGTCATCATTACGATACAACACGTTTTTCGTCCAACACATTGGCAACATCGCGAAATCGCGTTACCGTAGCACTCGAATCGCGTCGCTTAAGTCAAATAAAAGTTCAAACAGTGTATATATACTATCGAAGAAGACATTCAACGTCTGGTTTTACCCGGTTATGTTGCCAACGTTAAGTCGTTAGCATTCCGACAACAAGACCTCTCCGAATAGAAACCGTTTCGGAGATTATGTCCACCCTCTTTTCCTTAGCCGGCGGCAATAAATCTCCGGCCACATAAATTTACACACACACACACACGCGCGCGTTCTCGCGTACCGCTTTCACATAATAAATCGTGTTTTCTGTTTCACGTTTTTGGTTCGAACAGTCAACAAAGCTGTGTGGGATCAGTTGGTCAGACTGTACCCGTGTCTCGTCCGGTGCGTGCCCTACACGCAACAATGTTGTTCGTCGCCTCAAGTCACGGACTCGTTAACCGAAGCGCTGCTTCAATACGGCGATCTGTTGCTGAAGGCGGCACCGGCAGCTGCGCCCGTCGACGACGTCCAATAAAAGAACGTTCCGCGTCTTTGTTCGCGCCGTGACCCGCCGCTCCACGGCCCCCCTCGCATTCCGATTTCTGTAAACGGGTTTTATTTTCTTTCGTTGTTTTTTTTTTTTACCACCTACCCACTCACCCACTCACCCCCCGTCAAGCGCGCGCGTTAGCTGTTGTTATTTTTAATCTCGATCATGTATTCTACGGACTGTAGGTGGATGCTGGCCGTGCGTGCGCGTACGAATACGTTTTCTTCGGGTTGGAGGACACCCGTCGTTATGTACAAACCAGCCGATTATCGATAAGATTGTTGTAACGGACGTCGTACGCCTATATATATATATATTTATATTCTATCACACACGTGACACGTGCTCATGTCCACGGGACTGTTGACATTAACTTAAACGATAAAACGGACGTGTATATTTTAAGAGGTTAAATGTAACGATACGGTCAACCGCGCGGCAGATGATTGTCGGCCGGTGTATATTTTTTATTTTTCTCCGTCTATGATAACAATAATACGTTCGATCCCTGGCCGACATCTCTACGAGATTTTTAATATGTATATATTTATATTGTTTTTTTTTTTTTTTTGTTTCTACGCGTTGTACATTCGTAATTTGTACAGGTAGTCTTGATATAAATACATATATATATATATTTTAATGATAACAGGTTAATCTACTTCATGTTATATATAATATTGCCCGTGAATGTCGTCGTTCGAATGATATTTTTTAATTGTTTTCTATGCGGTAAGAATAAATCAAAACGATGTAACATTGTAATTATGTACAGTACTTTCTACATAAATAAACGAGTTTATAATTTCCGACGGTATGTATGTATGTATGGTATTATCGTTAGACCCTGAACGAAAGCAGCGACCGTCAACGACCCCGGGGGTTTTCGGTCGGATGAGAAATATAAGACGTTTATTGTTTGGGCTGCTGACGTCCGAGAACGTTGAAATCAAAAAAAAAGAAAAATACAAGCGGCGCGGGGAGTAGTGCGAGGTATTCAAAACGCAAGATCAAAAATAGTTCAGTGAAAAACACGGTCCGCGCATAGTCCAATGTTCGTTATCGATCACGTGCACGGAAATGCATTTTTCGTTTTCACGCCATCGCGTGTGTCCACAGCGACGAAATAAGGTGTTCGAAAATAGATTTGAATTCCGTTCTACTGTCGAATTAAGGAAAAAACGCGTGCGTGATATTTATTTATATATATATATTACTCGAGAAAAATCACAATAAAAACGGTTAAAAAAAAAAAACAGTTACATTTCAATAATTGAAATTCGGTATAATCGTGATAATAATACTTAAAAATTATAATAAGAGGTGCGCATAGAAGACATACATTTAAACACGACAATTATCGCGATCGGTTCAACGTTCGAACGGGGGAACCAGAGACCGACCCCTCTGTCCGTAAGTCTAATATTATGATGACGACAAAAACAAACAAATAACAATGACCCGTACGGTAATATTACAGTTTTTTATAGGAGATCGATAACATAGAAAACGTCGCGAAACGGTCAAAACGTTATGATGAATTGTGATATTGCGCGTTCGACTGACGGTGTTTAAAAACACGGACAGAAGAAACGATCGAGCTGGTTCACACGACGTTGTCGTTCTACACGGTTACCGGGTTTTCATAACCCGGTCGGTCGAGGTTTTCCATTCTGTCGGAGACGGGACGCGTTGCCGAAGCGGTTTTTGCACGGACGATGCTTGTGCGATGTCGACAAAAAGCAAGACAAATATTATTATTATTGTTATATAATTTCTTCCCAAGGTTTGTCGATTCTGTCGTTGGCCGAATCGAGGGCCTTTCGATTTCGTCTGAATCGGTCGGTATCGAATCGTTGATCTTTCAGAGAACACTCTTCGGGAAAAACAATACTGAAAACGTTGGACGGGGGAGCGAAACACCGGACGTCTCTGGCCGTCCGGGCGAAAATATCGGACGACAACGACCTATCGTTACAAAAACCGAACGCGCCGGTGCGGATCCACGAACCGTTCACAACAAGTCGTGTTCCGTCGCGTCGCAATCGTATGCGAACGGTTCGAATAGCGATCGCGTTGTCGGTCGGTAAACGTCAACGCTTCTCGCGTGAACTAGTCCTCGATAGAGTACGTACTCTCGTCGCGGTCGCCCTTCTACCCGTGTCGTTTACTACCCGTACAGTGTATTGTTATTTCACTTATTCGTACGTGCAAAGTGTACAAAAAAACACACACACAAAACAAAATCAGTCTAACGTTTCCGTTGTAAAAAAAAAAAAAAAAACCACAACGGCTTAAGTACATACGGGACGGATTAATGACAATAATAACGTTTCGGTGATATCAAAAAAAAAAAAAAAAATACACTGTGATATTTTATATCTATACATATCGGTCGCAACGACCGGAAAATACTATAACTGTTACATTTCCTTCGTCTTCTTCTCTCCGCCGGTCGGACGCGAACGCTCAGGCGGACGAGTGGAGAGACCGTGTCCCCCGTGTTATCGACTTCACTGCGAACGGACGGTTTGCGTTTCCGTGTCTGTAACTGTAACGGCAATAACGACGAATCCGTAATTATTATTCGTTCGCGGTATCGTACATAGCGTAAAGTGAAATGCAAAAACGACAACACCGAACGAATCGTTATCACAACAAGCTGTGGGCCGGCACACGTAAACATCTCGTGTTTTGCGCGTGCAATTTGGACGACACGTATTTCATCGTGTTCGGCGAGTCAACGGCCGGACAACACGCACACGGCGGTCTACAACGTTACCGGGACCGGCGGGCCGTTTTGATTATTCACGAACACGGACGCTCGCGTTTTTTGTTTTTTGTTTGTTTAAAGAACGAAAGCTAACGCGACCGACGGTTAGGGCGTTCGACGGACACTTGCACAGGGGGGGGATCTTAATCAAAACAACTTTGATCCTCGTTTTGTCGCATCGGGTGACGAAATATTTTCCAAACATATGATACACCGAAATAAAACAATAAAGTCTGTCTTTAAATCTTTATCAGATGTCGAATCGCGCGTGGCGGCGTTTGCGGCTGGTGTCGGAGATGTTCCGGATATTTAAGAGCCATACCGTAGGCATATTATATTACGTGTAACCCACCAATTTTTAACGTTCACGTATCGTTCAATAATTAAACTGCAATACATATATGAAAATAATTGGTATGTGCTTTGATAAAAAGAGGTATTTATCTTTATTGGTTATGAAAAACGTTAAAACCGAAAAATCCCATAGCTACAACTTCATTTTAAATTGTCTTTCTAATAGTATCATCGATAAGAGTCAGAATTATAAAACGATACTAATAAAACAATTTAACAAGAGTCTACGGCGGAGAGGGGGGGGGGGCGATCAGCTCTTGCTCGACATTCGAATGTCGTTTTCATAAACGGTTTCTTCGTGCGTATAACGTGTCCCCTGCATATATACACACGTTATTTGATCGTGCGCCGTGATAGTTAAACGCGCGCCTTTGCGGGGGTTAGTAAATCGCACGTTTAAAACCGCGAAACGGACCCATTCTGTAGTCGTCACGTTCATTCGCGCTAAAAATTTCAGACTATATTTTTTATTAGGGGGGGTTTTTTTTTTTTTAAAAAATTATTCAAAGCGCATTGCTAGACCCGATTCCGAAGCTCGCGGACCCGCCGGCAATTCTCTCGGTCGCTATACAAACGGCCGTTGGCCCACGTCGATTTGAAATGGAAACGATTAATATTCAGCGGCTACGACGGACAGAAAACATAACGGGTTTCCTCAGAGGTTTTCATCTTTGGGAATTGAACGCAATTTCACTTCGGAAATATTCGATTTGTCAGCGATGTCACGAATCCGAACTTTTAAAAGATTTTAAATTTATCTGAAACGTCCAAAAACCACTCGTTCGTTCGTTAGACCAAATAATTAATATAGAGGTATTCAGTGTTTGAAATCAATTTTTTTTTTTTGAGTTTTAACGACAAATCGGTCACGAATTTCATTTTCCTTTTCGAAAACTGAACAGTTCGTAACATCGCTAACAATCATTAAATTACGAAATATAACGTTCCACGCGTCTCGTAATTGAAAGTTTCGCATGCCATTTGTGTGTTCTACAACATCGCGCTCAACGACGCTAAATGACTACGACAAAATATACGTATAAACGGGATTTACGAGTTAAATGTCGGCGGGCGGTAAACTTGTGCGAAGAACACAGCGTTTGTATTTAAATACGGTTAAAAAACACGAGCATGCTGGACATTCAAGGCGAAGCGTAGAATAGTTAAAACGATTAAATGTAATTGAAAAAATAAAAAATAAACGCTTCGCGGACATTTGGTATATCACAAAAATCGAAAAAATTATACGCAAACATAACATAGTTTTTAAGTACATGCCATCTACGAAAAAAAAAAAAGAAAAAATCAGTATCGTTACTACTATCCATTACTATTGTTAACGATAATTCGGACAATCGCTACGGCATACGATTCTGATGCGAAGTCAATTTCTTGTGCGGCCTAGGCGATATCCCGGCCGATATCAGCACGTCGGCCATTTCAGTCTTCTTGGACCAGTGCGACTCGTGGGGATCGATGAGAGCAGCCGCCAAGTTGGACGAGGACGAGCTACGCGTGTAATCGTCGGCCCTGCATTTGTCTGTACGGCCAACGACGACAACAACAACAACAACAACACAAGACGGTTCGGTTTTGAAACTGCGCTTTTGTCCGTCACACAATTATTGTATAGCAGCGATACCCCACCCCCAGCGCAATAGTGTAAAACCCGTCACCGTAAACGTCGCCCGTACCTGAGCCGCTCCTGAGATACGGTTGCTGTTGGAACGACGACGACGACGACGACGCGGTCTGCACGGGCGAGTAGACGTTCGATATGAATTCCTCGAACGTGTTGCAGTGCTTGTAGTTCTTCATGATCATGTCCAACGACCGCCATCGTTCCTCGTAACTGTAATTAGAACGAACGCGGTCCGTATCGGTATTTATTCGGACGTCGGGCGAGGAGAATTGGGAAACGCCGCCAGACGAAAACGTTCGATTGTTCTAGATACGTTCTGTGTGAACGCGTCATGTTTGTGTGAACTACACGAGTTATCGAATTAATTTGGAAAAAAAAACTAAACATTATTACACAAACGGCCAACCCACCGCGCCAGACCCACACGCGGGTTGTTGAAAACCACCGTCCTCTACGTGCGCTCTTGCATTTTCGTTTTAAGTTTTTACGTACATTAACTCCCACGTTCGGCTCGTTTCCGGTACGGCGGATCATACGCGTATACGGTTTAATTTCCGAACGCGCGAAATAAATAGCGTGTTATCTAACGAATGAAAATTTGCAACATTTGGTTAGGTTAGTTTCTTCCCGAAGACTTCCCGCGCGGGCGTTTTTCAATTTTTCAATCGTATCGATCGTCGTACGGGCACATTAAAATTGTAATAGGCTAATTGTGTACTGAATATCTATATATATATAAAACCATTCAACGCACACTCATCCAGACTTTTCATACATATTTTTTTAGAAATCTTATGAAATTTCGGTTCCAACGGTACCAAATGTTTAAAATCATATTTGATGTTTTGATGATTAGGCTGTGGGCTCAAAGATTCGACATTTCGTACGTACTTCTTAACCGAGTGACATTGAAAAATCGGATCGAAAACGAAAAATCGCCACGACGGATGGGCGCGGGGGAACAGGGATGAACACGTCTCTCGCGACACACTCCGAGAATCGCCAAATATCAATAAACCCTATACGGAAAAAGTACGTTTACGATCCCCTCGAGTTGTTGAGCAGTTACTGTGATTAACGGTTGGACGACGTACTACTGTTGGTAGAACGGGATTACGCTGCGTTTGGCGCAAGACGCGTTTATTGCCGTACACCGGATCACCGTGGGCAATATTGACTTCTGGACGATGACCTCGTCGTACAGCGGCCCGAAATAAGGTACCTGTTGACATTTTACACACACGACGGTTAATCGCGCACGACGTTTACCGCGAGCGAATAAGTCCGGAACACTATTCACGCGCTCACTTCTGGTTTTTTGGAGACTTGAATTCGGAACAGATCGTTCGACAACGGGTATATGATGATGAGCACGTCGCAAAACTCCGTAGGAATAATACCGCGTCTGTAATCTTTGGAATGTTCGGACCACACGATGTGCACTTCGTCGTTGCCCAAATGTCTCGCCTGTCGACGACAAAATACGAGTTACGTTCGGATTAATGCGTAATGTGGTGGAATGGTCTGTTTTTTTGTTTTGTTCAGTACGACGCAATCGCATTCGAATACATTTTTTTTTATTAAGAAATCCTAATCATTGGCTATTACGTTTCAACCATCAGAAACACATATAAAGTTATATGGTACAGTTGGAATACAACATTTAAATACATACATAGATCAAAGTTTATACGTTAAGGACGACGTTTAGTACTACGTTTAACTACGTGATCATTGTCGGATGACAATGGGTTCAGAATAGCTCATGCCTGTAAAGCTCGCTTTTCATCGGATTCGAACACGTTTCTCATACAATCGAATGATAATCCTAATCGACTTTTTTACACACACACACATAAATATATATATGTTAGAAAACGTGTTTCGAATCAAAAAAAAACACGGGAGTGGGCTCGTATGAGTTAATCGGATATTTCAATAATAAATACATTACAAAACTATGTCGCGCACTGTAGTTGTTTACGCACGTCGGTTGTTCAACGAGTTTTATTTTTCTATCATTCGGATACATACACCGGGTGCACGTTTGTAACACGTTTTCGCGAGGTGTTTTTTTTTCTTACTATTTAAACTTTACGGTGAATTATTATTTTTTTTTTTTGCTCGACAAAATCAATCGGCGAAACGGTGAAAAATTTAAGACGACGTGAGCGTTCATTCGCTCTCGTGTATGTATATAATTGCGACAAACGTAAACCGACTATTGTCGATCGGAACCGGGTATCGTTCTTGATTTGAAACGGGCAAAAAAATACGTTCACGCTACGATGTCCGTTCGTGCGCCGCGCGCGTACACGCAATTCCCGGTTTTGTAATCCGAAAACCGTCCGTCAAACAGGCGCGGATCCAGAACTTATTTACGGGGGAGGGGGGGCATCTTAATCAAAACAACTTTAATCCTCATTTCGTCGCATCGAATAACAAAATATTTTCCAAAACGTTTTATTGGAAATCGTTTGCGATACACCGAAAAATCCCATAGTTACAACTTCATTTTAAATTGTCTTTCTATAGTATCATGGATAAGAGTTAGAATTATAAAACGATACTAATAAAAAAAATTAACAAGAGTCTACGATCCGCGTAGACTTGGATCCGCGCCTGCCGTCAAATGACCGGCCAAGAGCAAAATATACAAAACTACGTGACCGTATTCACAGGTTCGAACGGACTACTTAACGCATTATTCGAATCGCAATAAACTGTCCGGCAAAGTATTCGAATGCCGAGAGCATTATTCACGAGACCGACGTGCACGCACCTTTTGAATGTACGCCTCTTGACTGGACGTGGTTTGCATCCGGGTGGCCACGTGGAACACGACTTCCACGAACGACGTCGAATAGTACGGAGTGGTGCTGCCGACGTTTTTGTTTCTCTGGAGTCCGCCCATGAAACCGTTGTGCGTTTCCAACTCGACCTGTAGTCGTCAACACACATACACAACGGTACGACCAAACATGTTCAATTAACAATTGTTTTGTAAACGGAATGTTTGGCGGCAGAAATTAGAAATCATAAATTCGGTCATTTGAAAATCAAAAGCGCCGCGCGTAAATTACGTACGTGTCTGAAAAATAAAGCAAAAGGGAGTACTCATTTGTACGGATGGTTTTCATTTCTCAAACGGTTTACAAACGAATCGAATATGCATGTGTTTGAAATCTTTGCGGATAATTACCCGGCTCGTAATAATAAATATCATCCTGTATAATGGTGCCGTCTGGCGACATTTTGGCGAAAAACGACGTCATTTCAGGGAAGAATTGTACAGGGAATCACGTGGTATCGGTTATTTTTAGTTTTGAATATTATTCAACGAGTAAGGGCTAGTTCACATTCACCTCCCGAAACATTGTCTAACATCTTACGGACGGACGGGGGGGGGAATTTTCGTCATGGATTCTCAAACATGCATTTACGGCTACGTGAACGCGGTTTGGAGGTAGTTTGTGAGGTACATTGGTTTTCAACGATCACCGGCCCGTTTGGCGTGACGCCGATCTATATAGTCCGCGCTTTCACGATTCGTGTACAATCCGCTATTGATCGTGCGTATGATAACGCGCGTTAGAACATGTCTCGACATTGCATAGATTTGCCTAGATGCGTTCAGTTGCGACGCGCGCTTTCAGGCGGTAGGGGCGGTTGTTCAATATTTTCATCAATTGTTTTTACACTACGTAAAGTCTTCTTCGAAATCGACAACGGACGGAAAAGAGTTTGATTACTGGTTTATTGATCGATGTAATGGAAAAAAGGCCCTCGACATGAGGTAGTCGTTATTCAAACTTAAAATGAGACGAACCCAATATGTTCTTTGTTTTTGTCCTAGACGCGGTGTTCTTCGACATAGCATCCATACACAAATTACTTCTGCAACGTCCATCTTCGGCAGAATACAAATACATTCGACCGACTTAGGGTATATACGCGTAAAATCGGTAACCACGTGAACAGTGGCAATAACGTCGGCGCGCGCGTTCAACGCTCGTCATGTGAACTGGCCCTTAATAGGTTAAGTTCAAAATATCGGAGATAAAAAAAAAAAAAAAAAAACGGAAAAAAGTTTCAGAGTACAACCAACTAACGAATTTCACATAGACCCGTACAGCCCATACCAGGGTGTAGGTTTTCCATTACCTCCCAAGCTAGCGCCGAGATAAAATCTTCATACGCCCGACTGCCGCCAGTATTGGAAATGATGGACACCTTGTCTTCTTGACCGTCGGCCACATAAATAATGGCGATTTTATGAGTGTCTCTGCAACACTGAACAACACGTACAATGAAATCATTGTCCCGACCACGTGTTATCTCTACTATACGTAGATTGTACAAAGTTGTGTACACAAACCTTCCGTGTGTCCGAAATATCACGGTAGTACGAGTACCTCGGGTACATTACCTGAGCGTCGAGAACGCGTAATTCTCTGAGGACCTTCTCGCTGCGTTCCAGCTGGTAGATTTGTCGACGCTGGTCCCAACTGGTATAACCCAATTCAGAGAATAACGTCCGGCCCTGTTGGAACGGAGTTTTATGTGCGCTGCACAGTGGACGTTTCTCCCTATTCCTATAAATGGCGTACACACAAAGTATAACGATTCAACACCGCGTGCTACGTTATTATTACGTACCGTTTGTAGTGCACGGCGCTAGATTTTTCTGTATAATTATTGTCCATGAAAAGTTGTGCCAAAATCGAACTCATGATGTCCGTTTCCAGTTGCGGAGTCAACGGCGATTTCACTTTGGCGTTGTTCAGCAAGATTTCCATGTCCTCCAAACATTCGGAACTGGTATGACCGATGTACTGGAGTAGCTGTAAAAAATAACGAATGAAGACCACGGTTCGGAAAAACAACCGACACGGCGACGTAAGGGTGGGTATACGCGTACGTCGTCTAAATTGTCAAGATCGTCCGAAGAATTCTCGAACGTCGGCAAAACGTCCTGAGCCCGGTGGCGCGTACTGTGCTGCGTCCGACGGCAAGTCGTATTGCACGTTACGACGATCATCGACTCGGCGGCGACTTCGTCGTTTTTGTGGACGTTTTCGTCGGTTTCGAACAACGGTCGATCGTCGTCTACGGACAACAAAACAAAAACGATAACGGAAACGCGCACCGCGGTTGTCGTCACCAGACGCGTATACCGTTTCCGACGTCGTAAACGGCATTGGCGTTGCGGTTCAACGGTGAAACGTCCCAACAGGATTTGCCGACCAGATCGCGTTGTAGCACCCGTACTTGATTCGAGCCCGTCCTCAAATCCATCGCGAAACTCCCGCCGGACATTTCCAAAGCGGGCAGTTCGATGATAGACATCACCATCATGTTGGTGACCGACATGAATAACTATTAGAACAATCGGAAACGTTTGCAAACATCGTCCATAATACAGACACGCGGAAAGCAGAGGCGTGCGCTGGACCGACCTGTATGTTGGGCACGGAAAATATGTCGACGGTCAGCTGTTCCGGAACGGATTTCAGAGTGTCGTCGTGTTCGGACACCATCGAACACAACCTCGCCGGTCCGATTAGCATTGGAAACTGGCCCAAATGGTTCAGCAAATGGTTCATTATCTGCACGACACGTGATCGCGTGTTATTATTCGTAATAATAACCGATAATTTACACTCGGCGCAGGCGGATTCAAATGTCCGCCGCCATTGAATTACTTTTTTTTTTTTTTTATATAAAATTATACTCATATTATTCTTCTGCAAACACGAGCACGTTAACATTTAAGGAGAACCATAGAAAAGTAAAAACGAATAACGTATCGATAGACTTATAATTTTGTTCGATCATGTGATTTTCAAAAGAAAAAAGAAAACCTAATGTTTGTAAATAGGTACCGGTAAGTATTCCACATGTTTTTCGAGATAAAACCATCTGCCAGCTTCAATAACGCTCATATTGGAAAAACTTTTTCAAAACTTAAAATGTACATACGTACATATCTTTACAACCATTCAATTCATTTACACTATATAAATGCAGGCATTAAAAGTTTATCTCTATAATAAAATTGCTGCGGTCGGGGCGTTTTCTCCGACTAAATAAAAACATTACTGTCGAATCCGCCATTGCCTCTACAGATACAATACTGTGTTACACGCGACAACCGCGATGATACGAACCATCCGAGTAGCGATCTGAAGCGAGTGTCTAGTGCTGTTCAGATGAGTGGGCGTCATGATATTGGTGTGATCGCCGAACATGTTC
The DNA here is from genome assembly GCA_019022885.1 of Schlechtendalia chinensis. NCBI lineage: Eukaryota > Metazoa > Arthropoda > Insecta > Hemiptera > Aphididae > Schlechtendalia > Schlechtendalia chinensis. The sequence goes on along the minus strand of CM032346.1, from coordinate 4,262,097 downwards.
AGCTCTCCGGTTTTCAGATCGTCCAACGTTATGTCGAACGTGAACTCGTCCGAATATTCTAAACACACTTCCGTCGATCTTTTCAAACGTTCGATCGTCTTATCGTTGCAGGTCCGGCTCAACGCATCCACCACCTAATAAACAAACAGCGTGTTTAGTTCGTCAGTCGTCGGGGATGATAACTCGCTCTGTCCGTAGACCGTTTTTATAAACGTTCGTCACTACACAACACCCGCGGGACACCAGAGTCGCGTCGGTCCGTCTCGTAAGTCTTTTAAAAATTAAATTTAATATAGACACGCCAAGAGCGAAAAATGTAAAATACAATATGCGTAAAAACTGTTTCGTATGCTAGCAGCGCCATATTTACCTTTTTGTACCGGAATATACATAATTCGACCGCATGAAATTACGGTGGCAGAGCTAAACATGAAAAGCCTTCGCTGCTAAAGATGTTCAATACATCACGTGAGCATGTCAGTATTGTAGGTATACTTAATTGTATGAGATGGGTTCTAACGAAATAATTAATTAATTATAATTGCATGACTATGCACTGACCGGAACAAAACGACAAGGCTGGCCGTTGACGAGTTCAATAAAATTAGAGGTTATTGTTTTACACAACCTAACGGGTTACTATTCTAGACGAGTCACTAGTTAACTCTGTTCAAAACTACGACGTTATTTAAAAAAGTTAAATTTCGCTTAATATATCGTGATAAAAGCCGCATGTTGATTACATTTAGGTAGGCGACATTCCTTATTTTCTCCTATTAAAACTATATCATCAGCAAATATCATGCACCATGGGGTACCTCCACTTGCATCTCTTTTGTAACTTCATTCATTACTACAGATTAACTATGTTCTCACTTTTTTTATTCCCAATTTTCAAAAAACAATTTTTATTATTTAATAAAGTAATGAAATTAAAAGAGAAAATAAATAGAGTAAAAAGTATATGCAAAAAAAAAAGAAGAGAAAAAAAGAAGAGAAAAAAAATTATATAATATGTATACTTAATTATACAAAAAAGCCAACGAGTATTACACGTTGATTGAAGAAAAATGAAAATATAAAAGTTGTTGCGTGCGTGTTTATTTCTAAGACTCAATGTCAGAACTTTTGACTTGTACGAACGGTGCGAATGAAAACATAAAACCAGCTTAGCTAGAGCGGATCAAGGTTAACATAAACGGATCGTTACTCCTATATCAACCTTTGTATCGGACAACGGTAATCGGTAGCGTTTTGAACAATGAATAAATAACGCGCGCATTTTCATTCCGTCTCAATTCGGTATTTCGGCGTTATCGGTGCGTGATACGGGTATGGAACAATTTGGTTTTAGACCAATTGTACCTTAAAAGGACCGAGTAGGTAGAATCATTCCGACTCGTTCCCCATATGCGCTCGTTTCAAAGGAACGATTCGTTCGTGAACGGCCCACCGCTACCGTACAGTAAAATTAATTGCGATTGTTCTATCACTTGTGTTCAACTGTTCACGTCACATTTAAAATTTAGTGAACGCAGAACAGTGGAAATTTGTGAATTACCAACGCGCTAACGTGTAAGACACAATATTCGATATTTTAATCAAGTCTTCGAGATAAGGTTAGTGTTTTTATAGTTTTTATGGTTATGTGTAAATTTAGTGCACGTAAACGAATTTATTTACATTTTAATTTTTATAATCATATCTATTTAAGAATTTTATATTTCAGCATCAATGGCTCCTAAAACAGTTAATAAGCTAGTGATTGATTACTGTTGTAAAGTAGCCAAAGAAAAAAGAAAGAAAGGCTAGTTAGTGCAGTTAAAAATTCAAATAGAGTTGATACAATGTTTCGACAAATGTCAAGCACATGGAAAAATGGTAAACATAAATAGCTTTAATATTAATATAGGTATTAGGTACTTAATAATTTCAATATTTCATAGATAACTACGTTGAGGATGTATGGGCTGATGAACATTGTCCGTCATCTAATATTAAACAGAAGTGGTCAGTTAGAATACTACGAGTCCAAATAGGCAGGTTATGTATTTTATTGACTAATTCATCATGTAATATATATATAAATGAATTACTTTTTTAAACTGTACAATTATGAAAATCACATTCATGTTCTTCCATGTAACTTTTTTTTAAACAATTAGAATAATAAAACTAAATATAACTAATACGCGTAGTCAAAATGTAAGTTTAAATTTTAGTTGATCCAAACGAATTTACCAGACAGTTCGCAAAGGTTCATTTAAAAAATATAATAAAGATATTTAAATAAAAGTTTTTTGAAACTGTTTTAATTAATGGTGAGAAATGTCCAGGAACTTATCTTGTTTATTCTCAAAGTGAAGTTGCAGTCTCTTGTGTGTCATGTTATTTATTTCAAAATTTGTTAGAAATTTCAACAAATGGTTACTCAGATTGGAAAAGACCTAAGTCTATATCAATAGAAAATATATTGTTAAGCATGAAAACTCTCTTTTGCATAAAATATGTATAATGAAAATGAAAAGTAAATCTTCAAAATTAAACCGGATTGATAGAACATTACAGTATCAAGTGGAAACAGAATAAGTATATTAGAAAAAAATTCTAACAAAGGTTCGAGCCGTTGTAAAATCTTTATCAAGTCGAGGTTTAACTATTTAGAGATGACGATAAAAAGTTTAGTTCCTTGCACAATGTTAATTTTATTATGTCTTGAGTTTATTGGAGAATTTGATCCATTTTTGGCCAAACAAATATCATGAAAATCTTGACAAAAGTTACACAAATTATTTGTCTTATTTTACATATGAATAATTTATTGAGTTAATGGCTGTTTGTTAATGTTCAAAACCAAATTATTGAAGAAATTATTGGTGCTCGATATTTTTGTATTAGCATTGACTCTAATCCAGATATTGATCACATTAACGAGCTTTCGGCATATTTACTTAGTTTAGTTGTATGTTATGCGGCAAGTTGTTGGAAGCTAATATACTTTTTGGTTTTGTCCAGCATATTTATGTATATAAATATTTATATACATTTTTTTCTGCATCTACTCACTTGGAATCTACTTGATGTCAGTAAAGTTCTTAATAGTAATTGGAATACTGTCAAGTAAACTTTAATGGATTTATCAAATAGTTTAAATGAAACACTTAATACTTGTAATGAGACTCACTATGAGTCTACTTCGTGTAATGAATCGTCTTGGAACTACTTTCATGTCATTATTTTGGGGTGATTTACTCAACAGATTTAACATTGTTAGTAAAAAACTAAGCAGTTTATATTAATATTTGTACAATTTGTGAACATTATAATATATTGATAAAGTACGTTTTAAATTTCCGTAATGATTAAATGTTTTTACAATATCAAGAAAAAGCAATAATAAAATGTAATGTTGACAAGTATGAAACAACTTCTAAACGTAAGAAGGAAAAAAAAATACAAATTAACTGCTAATGGAGAAGTTAGTTTATCTGGTCACTTAGATTTCAAAGTAAATACATATTATATAATTTGTGATAGTATAATTGAAGAATTTAAAATTAGAAAGTCAGAATAGGATAATGTTTATAACTAAATACAATTTCTTTTTAAAACTTGGTAAGATGAAAACCTTAGAAGTATATACATCGACTAAATATTTATGTTCAATGTACACAAATGATTCGGACAATGTATTTATTAATGAATGTATTTATTTTCAATGTTATATTCAAAATTTAAAAAATCCTCCAAAAAGTAATATTGTAATGAACACCATTTTAAAATAAAACTATTTAGAGGATATTTATGTAAATGTGAGCATAGCATTTCATATATTTCTATGTACAGCAACTAATTGTAAAGCTGGGTGGTCATTTTCAATTCTTTGTAGATTTAAATTATACCCAAGATCAAGCATATCTGTTGATAGGCTAAATGCACTAGTAATACTCAATAATGAATCAACAGTTAACAGTCAAACTAGATAATGATTTTTCTAGTACTTAAGCATGAAAAAGAGTGTAGAATTTTAAATACAGTCTTGCACAAACAGCAACATTACAAATAATAATAATAAATAAGAAAATTATACGATTATTATACCATGAATACAGTCATTGATAAGCTCTGTTTGGGCCGAAGTTCCAATAAGAGCGGTATTGGAATACGCATCGTCCATTCAGCCAAACAAAACACCAGCGACGTCAATAAACGTTTGTTCCTGTCGCCGATCGGCAGCATATTTGACAGGGTCGAAGATAATACCTGTATCAAAGACATGCAAAATATTAATTAATTACTTTAAGTAGGTGTGTATAATATTTACCTACAAAACTCAAAGCTGGGAAGTAACCAATTACACATAGTTACTGAAAATTACCATGACTAAACAAATTATGTTATTCCCCTACCATAACTCGGTAATTTAATATTTGATACTACATATGCTATACAAAACAACTGATGAGCAACGTAACTAGGATTTTTGTTAAAAGTCTCTATTCAGTGACGTAACTGAAAACTCGCTTTACATCCACATTTTAAAATAACTATTTGAGAAAAAAAGACAAAAAGACTGAATGCTTTTTAAATGTACACACTTTTTTTATTTATTTATTCTGCCACAACTATATCATTTGCAAAATCTAGAATCACCTATACACGACACTGTGAGCACAGTGACATCAACATTGGCATGTGCGACTTTTCCCAAATCATTTATCTCGGCCGCCTTCCGTGAACTGTGCGGTGGACGATTTGCAAAAATATCCCCTGACAACAATTGTATGCCTACCTATTTCTGCGTTACATTGTGATGGGTATTGACCACCGGTGGATCACATTCATCCAACACTGATTATAGCCCAATTTTTAAAAAATCGCATTCTCCCAATTTTTAATTTTTCAACATGGCAAGTTTGAAAACGCTACCCCGACCGAAAACAATACAATGTTTAGTACAGAAAGCGAGTAGATCTTGAACATGTGTAAACAAAAATATTGTGATATGTATACGATTTACCTCCAGCACTTTTGGTGGAATGTCTGGATAATGTTTTAACAAACTCGGTACATAATCACAAAGCATCATCACGTTATCACAAGCCACTTGGGAAATCTTCTCGTTTTTGATCTACGGAAACGAAAATCAATAAATATACAATACATTCGAGTATTGAACATTTTGCTCACTTGCAAGGCTAACAGTAACGTGAAAATTGCTTCTTTAATGCATTCATGTTTATTAACGTTGTTCAATTCTTGGCACAAAAAAATTCCCAAATTCGACAGAGCGATGCATCTCGCTAATCCGGACGGTTCTCTTTTGGCTACTTTCAACATGATTGTTATTACCGTGTCCTAAAAATGATAATAGGAAAATCGAGTTATACATCATCTTTTTAATATAGTGCGGGAAGTTTTAAACTGATGTTAAAAATCGTGTAGTGTAAAACACAGTTTCAACTATTACTAACTTTGATGTCGGGACAATATGTTATGATAAACTGATGAAAATCAGGTTTCAGGTAAGGCACTTTGATAAGATTTGATGGGAAACTCAATAGCGACCCCAATATAGAAACGGCTTCGGCACGAGGGGCCTATAAAATACAATACATAATAATACATTTTATTTTATATTGATTTAATAGTAATGCAATATAGTCATACATAATTGAACTACACAGGGTGTTTCTGAAGTAAAACGGCAAAATATTATTTCTCTGCTAAAATATTATTGTAAGTATTTTATTTTTAATGCATTACTATAGCTTGTTTAGCGCCTGGCTATATTGTGTAAAAATTGTAAGCGTTTGTATTCACCAAGTAGATTCGCACTTTCAATATTCATTGTAAGAAATACAATTTATCATATACGTAGATATAAAAAATTATTTTTTTATTAACAAATGTTAATCAAAGAACAACACACTAGTATTTACTAATTTTTTTATTTTTAATTCTATAGCTTATGGAATTTAAGATTTTAATATCACGAAAATAAAAACATTTTAGCAGAGAAAAATATTTTCCTCTTAGCTTGTACACAATTTAGAAACACACTGTATAACGCGGAAATTAATAATATTTTTATTACCATAGTAACATTTGTTCCGCTTAAAACTTCGTTACACGCATGAACAAAATCTAGCGTCAATAATGTAAAACCTGATAGTTGATATGAAAAGAATTCAGGTCCAGTGTTTTTTAAAATTGTGTTAACGACTTCCTACAAAAATGATATTTTAAAAACATTAATTAATATTATTCTGTAAAAACAAACATGAAATATAAGTACTTGATCGCTGGAAGTCAATCCGTAATGTAAGACTTTGAAAAATTGTGTGATATATTTTTGTCCTTGGGGTACACCTTTCACGTTATTTAATGTCATCTGACATAGCAATTTGTACGCATGCAGTTTACTGTTTCTGTAGCTTTTTGGTAAATTCAAGGCCTAAACATCATCACAATAATAAATAATGATATAAAAATGTACTAAACTTAAAACAAACGACAACACAAAATATGGTCAACTGCTTGTATACGAGTTTAAACTTGCCTGAAAACACCACGGAGCGATTATTGAAATTGGTGGTACCAGATCAAAATACGCATACGTCGGATCTTCTACCAACCCTTGGTTTTGATAAATCTATATGAAATATAATGGAAAATTAGCTTTCTAGCGCAAGACTGGAATCGCGATTATTTAGTATGTGTATATAAATATATTACTTTGGTCATAGTGGCGTTCAAGTCTAGTAGATATTGAAAGACCCGTTCATGTAACACCGGATTTTCCAGTTTATTTACATCTCCGAGAGCACTGAGCATGCGACGCCACAATATTGCTGCTACGTCTGGCGTCCATCCTTTTATTTCACCACCAGACATGACTGATTTTTTGTTGGTTACTTTTTCTACAGTGAATTTACAACAGCAAATTAGTATCGTCAATCGAACAATTTTATCACTATGACCAATTGGCTGATACAATGAATGGACATTAAGTGAAATAAGGTCTACCTCCCTCAATACGAAAAATAAAAAATGTAAATTAAGTAGTCGAATTCCGAAGTATGTGGAATTCTGCGAGGCTGTTATTGATGATTCCAATTTTTTAATTTCTCATCTATTATTATGTAATAAAACATCCTTTCACAACTTGAATACACTTCACGAAATCTTTGTCCCTCATACTGTACCTGAAGTAGGAAGTTGAGAAGATATGATATCTATTTGCATATGTGCTTCTTTATATAAACCGCTTTCGATTATTGTTGCAGGAATTGGAGACGATGACCTTGAGTGTGTGTCTCGCATTTGTAATGCTAAAAAAATATAAAATAATACATCAAACTATTGTGTTAGATAAATTGACAATACATGGCAGGCGTACTTACCTAAAAGTTGAGTTAAATTTTCCAACGAATGGCATTTCCGCACATTAAAACACTTTGACAATTTTTCTTCTTTCCAACTACAATTGAAGTAATCTATACAAAAATATTATAATAATAATAATAAATAATAACAAACACCGATGAATCGAATATCGATATTTATTTAATTTTCAATTGTTTACCAGCAATATTGAAGACAGTATCAGTTTCGTTGTATTTTTGAAATAGATGATAGTATGTTATATCCGAATCACTGTTTGACCGTTTTACAGATTTTCGTTTTTTAATCGTATTGTCTGGTTGATTGTCTAAGTAAAACCAAAAAAAAAAAAAAAATCATATAATATTATAAATTTAAATATTACAGTAGATTTTTAAAATGTAAAAACGTAGTAAAACAAAATGTTTTCTTTTACCTGTCACAGAACCTCGTTGTTGAATTAATCGTGTATGTGATAGATTGCACATATTATACGCGGTATTAAATGTGGTACTACCTCGTTTCCTTCCGCGATTTCTTATCAGAAATACGATCCAACGGCAAATCGGCCAAATCCAGACTGTACACATGCCTGGCTAATACTCGTGTCAGAGTTTCTAATGTTTTCTGAAAATAAAACGTTTACAATTATTATAAGTTGCAATCATTATTAAAACTGTACACTTTTGAATAAATCTTTTTGATAAATTGTTTGTATTGTTCCTACAAAAACCACAAAACTATCTCAGAAGCAAGACAAGACCGTGTAGACGTACGTGTCTGATCAGAGTTCATTGTGGTACTTTCTATGTCATTACGAGTTATTTATTTTAACTGTTCTGCGATAAACATTGGTCTAGAATTTAAGTCAATTTGATAGTATATGTGTATGTATATATTTTACATTTAATTGTTTTTAACATTTATTTCAGTTTAATTATTTAGCTGTTTAATTTTTTTTTACATTTGAATACCAAATTTGACTTACATTTTAAAGTTTTTCTTTAAACAAAAAGAAATTAAATTATTCATTTAAATATACATATAAAATAGGACAAACTGTGTTTTGTTTAAACTATAGCACTACAGACAAATATATTAATTATATTTATGATACAAACTTAATTGTTGTTTTATTAAGCAATTATTAGTTATTATAAATAATTATTTTTTGTGTCTGGCAAAGTGGCATAAATTATAATTAAAATTGATTTATTTCAAAAGATTAAAATTATTCAAGTGTATTACTATACATAGTGCATTTGTCTATATTGTTATATTATAAATATAATGTTGATTTGGTTTTATAGACATACATAGATTCAAATAAATTAAATGTATTTCTTTTAGAATTGATATAATAATTTAGTAGTGATATTTTATACATATACTTTGATGAAAGCATAGGCTTTAACACCGAGGTAAAACATGCATTTTAATTATCTTACTTTGAAATATAGCCAAAGACTTTTATACACAGTATTTACAATTTTTGTTTTTTTGTTATTAGATAATTAAAATGAGTAATTAAATATTTATTTTGAAATTAAATGCATGGTATTCAATCTATTAAACTGATAAATAAAATGACTAATGTACTATTTTAATAATTTAATACTCACCGACCATTCTCGCACAAGTTCTTCCCATTGAGTGAGCGAACAAAGTACTGACAAAAATTGATCCCAAAGTTTTTCGGAAATTGGTACGTTTAAATTCGCTTTTATCCAGGTCACGATTAATGTCTATAAATGAATAAAACAAACACACAAAGTTATGAAAATGTTTCTCAATACAACAATATATACACCTGAATGGCTAACTCCATACATTATAATATAATACATATATTAGTGTGTATGTAAAATATAACATAATATACACATATTTCTTTACATTTATTTGTCATCTTCGTAAAAAAAAACATATTCATTTTATACTGGCATAAAGTGAACATGTTGACAGATAAAAATATATTAAATTTTATTTCTATTTAATAAAAACCATAATTAAAGACCAAAAGGGGTAATTAGATCTTACACATGAGTAGTACAATACATTGTAATTAATATGTAATTAAACATTTTCTCCAACAAATCAGATTTACCATTAAAAATATAACTTAATTATAACAATTACATTTAATTGCAAACTATAAATAATTTATATCACTATGCTATATTTCAGTAGGTTGTGCATATATTAAAATAGAAATAAATTGTATTTTACTTGAAATATTGCAGGAGCTAATTTTCCTGATAAGGTGTCTTCTTTTCGTTTTGGTGGATTTTTATTCAAAACAAGGGTTGTTATTTTTAATAAAACATTTAACAATTGTTCCCTGTAAAGACAAATAAAACTGAATGAGTCTGACACTGTTGTGAGAATAACACATATATTATAGAATGGTGTTTTAAATATATATAGTTATATGTTTAATATTATTTGAATAGAATAAAATACATACATACATAATATATATATATATATATATATATATATATAAATAATATATATAAAATGTTTACAAATGGTACACTTAAAAAATTAATTTGTGAAATCAATTCTGTTTTAGCCTGAAAAAGTATTTGAAAATAATTTGTGAACATATTCAGTCTCTAAATTCAATAACAATTTTTGGAATTATAATCAAACAATGAATATCAATTTTGTTAAAAACTTGAATACTGTAAAATATGTATTCTGTGGTTTTTAAATTAATTGTGAGATACTAGAAAAATAAAAAAACAACTATTTTAGAGTAGGTACAAACTACAATTAAATTTTGGCGTAATATGATTAAATATAAATTACGATTAATTATAAACACAATTTTCAAAAGAAATTAGATGTAATACGTACCAAGTTTTTAAAGACATATATGTATGCATGACCATATATCTATAAATATTTAAAATGCGTTTACAAGTGTCAACTTGTTCTTCCAGTAACATTGGATAATCATTACCATTTTGATTCACAAAAACATGTAATGCATTAGTCATAAATAATTGGATAACATTCTATAATTGGACAAAAAAATATTTTTTAAGCACTAACTAATATAATATAATACACGAAAATGTACTTGAAAACCAGCCCTAATATCGCCATGATTATTTTCATCTGAATTATGCTAAAAAAAAAAAAAAAATTGAAAATGTATTAATAATTTACAAATTACAAATGATTGTTAACTTACATCTGCGTTACATGTTTCTGGGTCCAACATGAAAATTGGTTGTTGAGGAATCTAAAAGTTAAAACGTTTTATTTATTATTATTATTATTATCATTGTTGTTTTGTGTTGAATATAGCATTGTTTTAATAATTAATATACATACACTTAGTTGTATCCAATCTTTGTACACAGAAATAGTTCTTCTGGTTGCTATCGCCCAGTGAAAATTTAATAAAAATGACTGTCGAAATATCTCATGTATTAAATTTATATTTTCTCTTGACTTGTACAATGTGTCTCTGACAATTTCGAAAGCTACCATTTGAGTGTTGTTATCACTATAAATATAATTTAATTAATTATATGTAAAATTATGTATACATAAACATGTATATAAACTAAATGAAACTTATTGAATTTCATTTTCAACAAAAGAATGTATAATATATACATTTATTTAGCTTGTTTAAATATTTATTTTTCATTTATCATTAACCAGCATAATTTAATATTATTATATACCTAATCAATTTTGATATCAAAGGGATGCTGGTATAGTGTTTTTGTTTTATATCTTGCGTATATCCAGCAAGCCATTTAATCACACAAACACGACAACTACTATTCTCATCGTTTCTATTAATGTTTAAGAAATCTGGTAGTTCTGAAATAATAAACAGTTAATATAATTATAGTTTCTATACTGTCTATGGATTTATTGAAAATGTTTATAAGAATAAGGAAGATATTTTAGAGCCTGCTTGTAAAGCAAAATGTCTATTTTCAAAGCATGATTTAAGGAATAGATAGCATGAGGAAATAATAAGTTTTTTGTTTAAAAGAACAAGATTGCCAAACAAGGTCAACATTGAACAACAATTATGAAGAATGTAAGACAGTATATTTTTTTTCTATAGTGAAAGAGATGGTATCAATTAATCTAATACTTAATGGGTAGCGGAGTAGAGATAATTATAGAAATTAAGAAATTAGAATTATAAAAATCAATTTTTCTAAACTAAAACATTAAAATTTAGATTTTTATTTTGTGATTTATTTTTGTGTTCTACAAAAGAATAAACAAAATAATATAGTGTTTTTGTTAAAAATTATTTTATCAATATTTGTTTTTAATCAGTAAAGTAGTAAAAGTCATTTTCTTTTCAGTAGTTCTGTCTTAAGTTTTGTAAATCTTAAGAGTTGTTTTATGTATTAACTAACCTGTTGTTTGTGTATAAATATCAGTAGCCATTGAATAATCCGGAAAAATTATGGGTAAATAGTATTCTTTGAATTTTTCAAATAAATAGTTGAAACACTTTCTTTGAGTGTTTTTTGGGTCTTTCCAAACAATTCGTGGAACCTGAAATGATTTATCATTATATAATATTTTAGAATTGATTTTTTTTGCAAATAAAGAAATTTTTGTAGACATTTATAAATGATAATTATTACCTGATTAACCATTAATTCTAGAAGGGATTCTAAATAGTATTTAGACACATCGTCTGGTCGTTTTTCGCCCATGACTGGTGTATATAAATAAGTAGTTTCTGCAACTTCTATGGGACCTATAAATAATACACATATTTAATACGATTTGAAAAAATGTTAAGCGCATCTGACATGACAAATTACCACATGAAATCTCCGAATTTGAATGACTATTCCAATGTGGCATCAATTCTGGACATTCATACTTCGCCAATCCCGGCACGAGCGTCGCGAACATCACATTTATCGAATTAGGAGCGTTATATCCCAAAATTTGGTACCAGAGTATAAAAAACCTACACAAATAAAACATCAAATTAAAACAGTTTTCATAACTATTCATATCCACTGGGCACGGTGCAGTGGTTAAAGAACAATTTACATATACAGTAATAACATTAAATAATCGTATAAATTGAACATAACACTGCAAGCAAGCTCTAGTTATATACTTTACGAAATCATTCCTGCTGTCCAAAAAAATTTCTAATTGTTAAAAAAAAAAACTGTATACGATTATGTGTAGGTATATATAAATGTGTGTGGGTCCCCCGACAGTAGTTTGTCGTTCGTCACTGCAGCCGGAAATATTCTTGAACGACGCGGTCCGAACAACAGCACCGTTGACTCATACGGTTCAGTCCAGTTGACTCACATGTTCCAGTCCGTTGATTCCGTCCCATTCATGGAGTACACCGATTTGTCTGCATTGTAGTAAAACGCGTGTTCACTCGTTCGAGTCGGAGTGTGTTTCACTTTCGACCGATACAACCTCTACTTATATATGTTTGTTCGCGGGATATTGTTCTTATCACCCGTGTACTTGGTAGGTTAGGTACCTCGCGGCATCATATTATTATCCGTCCGCTGCTCGTTGTCGTGCGTTGTATCAGAAAAAAATTTTTTCATTCTTTTGTTTAAACCGATGGTTTTTTTTTTAATGTAATGTAGTAGTGAAAATATTTAATATAAAAATAATAATTTTAATATATTTATATAAAATTGTTGTATATTGAAGTATACATACATACATATATATATATATTTTTTATGGTTTTTTACATTTTTGGAGCTTACAAGCTCAATAAGTTATATCCATATACAAAAGGATTTTGATAAAAACAATAATACTATTGGGAAAAAGCGAACAATTAAATAGTGTATTAAAGAAATCGAAGAATTATATTTAAACATTTTACATAAATATATAAGTGAAAAATTAACAAAATATGGATTATAATTACTTCATTCCGTCACGTCTCAAACGCCACGAGTTGTCTGTATTTAATAGTTTCGTAATTATCATGTGCAAACTGTGAATTTGCCATCGTTGTGCTACGATTTCTGGACAGAATATAAATAGTTTTTCTAAAATCCCGAGAATAGTATCGAGTTCATCTCTATGGATTTTCGTAACTGAAAACATACCAATACGCATAAATTAGATACAATCGACGTGTGCAAACATGACATATAAAAGTAAATAAGTAAATAAATCACATTTAAGGCGACTGGAAACGGTTGATTTTTTTTTTATCGTTTCAGATCTAAACACTATATGAAAATTCGACCACGTAAAGTTAACTGCATTTAGTTCTAGCCTCTTTTCTGGTTTCTTGTGAAAATTGGGTTTAGATATTTTAAATTAAAACTATATTAACTTTTACGTAAAAATTTCAAAAATCTATTACCACAATAGCCTAGAAAAAGGCCTGATGAGCCGGAATTAAATATGTTGTACGATCGTATATTTATTTTAAATAGTTGATGAAATGTTGTCTAGCTGTTAGTTCTAAATCATTGTACTACGCGCATACAATTATTAAATACTTTCGAATTATTGACACGTGCAACAACAACGGCAACGCACTGCGTGTATACTTGACGATTTTTCCTATACGGTTCCGGATATATAAGCGAAATGCCTAAGATCGGGGTTTTATTTTTAGTAAAGGGAGAGGAACCGTACGAGCTCAATTTTCATATTTATGTTGGATATTGCTCGTGACGGTATACGGCTATTTACAAAAAAATATTATATAACCGTAATTATAAAAATTCTTAATATATGAAACGGATTATTCAATTTCAGATAATTTTCGCCGTCGCCTTTCACGGACCGTTGAAAAACGGCCTCTTTTATTTTTATTACCACAATTACGCGAGATTCCGAAATAATACAACTCTGTCAAAAAAATAAAAAACACACACTTTTCCGTTACCGTTTTTGTTGTTTGTTTTCATAAATAGGCAAATCAAAGTGTCGTAATTTTATGGGTAAGTAATACAATTTTCCGAAAATACTTCAAAGGATTATATATAATACGATATAATAACTTAATTACGTCAAAAACCGGTAAAAACATTAAATTATATTTAACTAGTATGAAATCATTTTAATGTTATCAGATTGTGTTTTATGTTTCAATACGATAAACTAATATTTATTTATTTACGAAACAATTAATAAATGCATGCAATTTCAAAAATGTTATTACGCATAACAAAGAAACGGAAGTCATTATGCAAATAAGTATAACAGTTTGTCGAATTGTGAAGAGTAAGAATTATTCGTAGACTTATAAATTGTTATTTCACGTTAAATCATAAAAACACGAAAAAAATGTGAAAACACAATTTTAATTCCCAAAATATTCCGCCACACTTATTATCGTTATACTTATCTCTTATTTTGTTTCATGTTTTGAGAAACTCGGTATTTGGTATTAGATATCATAAACATTATAGTTACGCTTAAAATTTTTTTTGTCTACGTAAATAGAATTAAATTAAATACCTCTTTGTTTTAAATTCGTTTCGACACTAATGAAACTCTCATAAAAAATTTGGTAGATACTACTGTAGTTGTGTTCAAACAAATGTTTTGATTCGTATTCGTCGCTGTTATCTGAAATTAAAAAAAACAAAAACATACGTTAAATATAGTTTTGTTGTATCCATATAAACAAATCAACAGGTCATATATAAGACATAAAGCGTGTAAGCACATACGTGTCTTATTAACACCCAAACTTTGATTTAACCAAGGGAATAAAAACAAACACTTTAACACCGATCGGAGCCAAGATTCATTTTTAGCGCCTCCTCCAAAAAAAGCGCGTTTCTTGTTATTTAAAAACTATATATGAATATATACAATACGCCAATTATTTTTTATACAATCGATTAGCTTTGAGTATTATTATAGAATAGCTTTTCGCATCCCCTACCCCATAAGTATTTGATTTTCCTCCGCCCTTCGGTCGTATTGTCGGTACGGAAAGCGCGGAGACAATTAAAACGAGAGGCGGCGATGGCATACTCTTTTGTCGTCGTTTCGTTTCCAACGGTTCGGACCATCACTTATGCGCCCAATGGACTCGTAAACAAGTCGTATAAGTCATACACTTGACTATCAAGTACATAGGGTCATAAGGCGTGCCGTTACTCTGTGCGTTTTCAAAATAATAAGATAAGAATATTTACATACACGCAAGACATATAGCAATTTGCGGGCAGTGGCGCCGAACTATTTTTGAGTATGTGGTGCGAACACAACATTTTTACCACCACCCACTCTCTCGCACGTAAAATGTGTGTAACCGTTTAGGTTCCACCACGGTGTGAAATATAAAACATCGCAACGACACAATGTGAAAAACACGTTAGCGGGGTTGGTCGCAGTCGTCAGTAAAATCAGTAGTATTCCGAGAGTATAGGCCCACAATGATAACTCCGTAGCCGTTTAATAATATTAGTAAATGACGTCGATCCAAGACCCACGTAACGAATTGACCGACTGCCTTGTAGCTGTACAGTGCTCTAGTTCGTGCCATTTAAAATAGTAAAACATTTATGTACAAATAATCTACCAACCTGGACCCAATATAACAACAACCTGAAAATACGTCGACCACCCAGCATCCACCCCATAATTTTAGGTGGTGCAAATGCACTGGCCTTAAGTATGTATTCGGCGCCACTGTTTGCGGGGAAAAAATAACGAAAACCAATCGCCGCCTTATCAGTAGTGTTTTTCGCGTTCGATGCGAAACGTACGTTTTACACGATATCTGATATTATTGTTATTTTAGTTGTATTTACGCGGACGGTTCGTTTGTACGACACGATACCCGTTCAAATCCGTTGTTTGTTTAACGAAACGACCACTACGTTTAATAAGTCAATACGTCGCGCGCGCGTTGCTCGATTTTAGTTTTTTTCCTTTTTTTGTTTTCAGACGTGTTTTTAACATTCTAACAGTCTCGCACTCTCTCTCTCTCTCTCTGTGTATACGTATACGTATACGTATTATGACAACTGGTACGTACCCAATAGAAATTTCAAGTGTTTGAATCTCGTCGACGCGTGTTTCTTCGTGTCCAGTATCTTGTGTGCCGATTTCTTCACGTCGGTCTGCGATTTTTTGCTAAACATTTTCCCGCATAATATCAAGTTGCAACATAATATTCGGATCGGTCGAACGCGTCGGCCGCCACCGTGGGCGACATACGGGGAGGGGGCGCCAGTCGATCGGCGAACGCTGGACGACGGGACGCCGACGGACGGCCGTGTCTAGCGCACGAAAATGTACAACGGCGGACGTAAAACAACGCGGACGGCTATCGTCCGGCGCGTACGGAAACGGAAAACAACGCCGTCGCCGCGATGTCGGTTCGGGTTTCCGCGCACGGGCTTCTTTCTACGCGAAAACAAATTCGATTATCATTCGGTAACAACATGTCAACATTCTTATCAGCCTTGTTATCGTTGTTATCGGACGCGGTGTTATCGTTCGCGCGATAAAAACCACATAGCAGAGAGAGCGAGAGAGAGGCGCACCACAGTGTGCGCAGCACGTTCGAACACGGTAAATCGCGAAACAACAATAATTGCGATTGTTATTCTACGATCCGGGCCAACACGAACCTTTCCCGTTTTTCGAATAATACTACTGTTGTTATTAGACAGCCGGTAATACGTATGTCGATCCGTTTCCGTGGTCTTTGTCTAGTTATTTGTGAATTTTTCACAATGACGTAAAAACGATGTTTTAGTTCACCCACTCTCGCGACAATCAATTGTCTGTGAAAGGGAACCGAATGTAAATGTGTTTTTCTTTTTTTGAACGTTACAAACCGAATGAATTCACCAATACATGTTTTGAATAAAAATAACCTTCAAACGCACAACTCGTTAAGTGTACAATTCTCATTTGGCATTGAAAAACAAAAGATTTTAGTAAAAAAATCATACTCATATTTGGGCGGTGTCGCTTCGACGTGCCATTGTATTTATTTTTATTTTGCTCGTATCAAAACATTATAGCAATGCAATTATTTAAAAATACAAAATTATGGGTAATTAAAAGTTTGTTTTTTTAAAAACCACACCTTTTGACTGTGTACATTTTCTACTAGAAAAATAAAACTCGACAAGGTCTACCTAGATAATGATTAAACTTTTGAATGACTGAAACATGAAATCCATTAAAATAATTTCTAACATTTATTACAATATATATTTTAACAGTTATTACATAGATTTTTTAATACATGTACGATTATTGTAACTGTTATTAACTCCATCGGTAATGCGCATAAGCTCTGTTCGATTCACATTGTTTATGGAGTTCAGTTTTCTTCTTCACAACGCGTCCCTAAACAGTAAAAAATATTAAAATGTAAAATAAACAAAATAACAACCATTTTTAATAATATAAAAGAAATAAAATTCAGTTAGTCTAATTAACTACTTGCAAAGATTTGGTAAACGTTTAGTTGCATTCATTAATTTTAATACCATAATATTTGTAGAGTAGAGTTAGTGTAGAGTTATATAGTTGTTAGGTGACTGACCAGTGTATTTACTTCTTACATTTTAGTTGTAAAAAAATAAAAATAAAATAATTGTAGTGTAGGTTGTTCTATTATATTAATTAATAGAATAATATTAAGAAAAAAAGTTATTGTGTTTGTCAAATCTCTGTTAGACATATTTACACATGTTTGTTTGGTTGGAACTTATACAAATGCATATACATATATGGTTCATGCAATGTTGGATGTAAATAGAGAAATATATTTACAGTATTATTTGATGCATTTATAAATTCAGTTGCCATAAAATCAGGAAAACTAATTTGTTTGTCCTTCTCACGGCCGCAGTGTAAAAACCATCTCATAGCAAAAAAAGTAGATTCTTTATCTGTTATCGGTACCGGCACCTAAAATATAAATAAATAAATAATTTTTTATGTTTAAATATCACAAAATCTTAGCAGCACCTAAACGTAGTTCGTTTGAAACATATACCAAGGACATTCAACACTCAAAATAATATAATGAATCGAATGTTATTTTTTAAAGTTAAAACTGTTTTTAATTACAATTATAAATATATAAAATTATTGATGTACTATACATAATCAACAGCGCTGTATTAAACTAAATTACTGCCCAGTGGAAAAATACATTTCGTCACCTATAAAGTATTATAAAAAGAATTGGAATGTCAACACAACTATGTTGGCTTCCAAAAATTTGTCGTCATGGAAAAATTACTATCAATTACTACCCTTCAATGGACCTTTGAAAATCAAATGAGTATAAAATCTAGTGTCAAATGTCCTATATTTAAATGATTGTAGAACTATAGCTATGCAAATATGATTTTTGGGTATTTAAATTATAAACGAAAATAGAAATTTATCAAACCTGATAATAAGAACCTCCTCGTTTAATCGCAGTTAATTTTAAAATTGGTTTGCAATTAGAAACTGCTTTTTTAAATATAACAATAGGATCTACAACTATTGAAGCCTTCTTTTCAGGATCTGTTTCTTTGTTAAATTTTTGCAGCTGGAGTATTTTAATTTTTTCAAAAGTCTAAAAAAAAGCATAGAAAAAAATGTAATGACTGAATAAATTATTAATGTGATCAATATAGTTTATAAGCTAATATTCATATGTAACATCACATAAATAAATTTTGAATACATACTTTTTCTAAAATTTGTCTTGCTAATTTTTTTTGTCCTTTTTTCATCATATAATTAATAAATTTTCTATAAAAAAAAAAGTTTTTGTTTTGTAATCAAACAATAAATATTAACATTATTGTTATTAAAAAATATATATATTTTTGGTTTTTGTTTTTTGCTCTGGCTTACAAGAAAAGTTATTTTCTCTGGTTGGAGCATATAATACTTTGTTTCGAAAGTAATCTGTTCCAACCATGTGATAGAACTTAAATATTAATTGAGTTGAATTACTACAAATATTGTAACTGTTTTAATGATTAATTACTCACGCAATCACAGGATCGTGAAATGTAGAACATGACTGATGGCTTAAGGCTGCTTTAAATGGAATTAATTTATAATTTTCAATTGCTTTAGTCTCATATATTTTATTCAAGTCATCTTTCTTGTAAATTGGTTCTTCAAAATGAGGAGGATATACACTATATTTAGCCGATATTAATTTTGGTAGTGTCTGAAGAAACCTATGAAATGAAAAAATACATTTTTGTTAAGAAAAAATTTAAAGTATCAAAAACGACAATAGATGCAAATTAATTCGTTAATTGAAAATTGAACATATGATACTAGAAAATCTTTTTCATATTTTATGTACCTAGGTATAATGGTTTCGTATAACAGTATGTAGCGAGTTCAGTTACAATGTTAAGGGAACACTATAGTTTCATTTGTTAACTGACCATATATCTAACATAATAAAATAAAGTAGAACTTAATGTATAGTGTTTGGGTTGAATTTAAAGTTTAAACAATAATTATTAAGTTTGACATGTAGAATATTTTTGATGAAAATCTTATGCTTTCTTTGTAAAATAATGTTTAACAAAGAAATTATAGTTAAAATTAAAAAAAAAAAAAAATGTAAATCTTAAAACATTTCCATGTCAGGCATAAATGTAGATATCCTACATAGTCTTTGAGATGCACACGAAAATATTATTCTCTTCAAATTTGATGAGTGTTTAAACCCTAAATTCAATTGGAACATTACAATTTCAGTTCTATATAAAGTTATTTTGTTAGGTTTACGTTAGATAGACGGTCATACGAAGGACACAACAAAATAATTCTCTAGATAACATTCTGTCCGCGTACGCAACAATTAAGAATGAGAAATGAATCGCTATTACTTTAGGGACACATGCAATAAAGCATTGATCATGTCTATACATCTTAACAGTGTGAATCGTTTCGGACGACGGACACGTCTCGAATAAAATGCGTTTATTAACATGGATTATGCTCTTACCCGTGTCTAATAGATCCGTACATCTTTATGTGTTTCACGAACAACGCCATGGTTGAAATAAAACGTTCGATCAGTAATCATTAAGTTAGGTAAAATACACGGTAAATTCGTAATGAACGAACACGATAAATATCAATTATCAACCGCGGGCATCTCGTACGGTGTGTGAGAGAATGAGTGACGGAAAGTTTGAAAAAAGATAAGATTAGTCATGGAGTAATCGTCAAAATAAATGTTTTTCCTCCATGAACCGCGGTTTTCGAATCGTTTTCACGTCGTCGGACGTGCCCGGGATCGGGCGGTTGCGACAGAAATTTCGGGGAGTGCGTTTTCGTCCCTGTCCGTCCGTTCCTCTCTCCCCGCATGGTAATTATGCATTGTGTGACCATTACAGTGTCATCATAACTCGGCAATCTATACAGTTACAATACAATTATTTACAACATTTTAAATGTTCATTGTCGTTCAATATACAATATTATAATGTTCAATAATATACCTATTATTGTACATTTAAAATATAATTGACGATGTTATTGTGGTCAACATGGTTAAACATAACGGTTACGTGTCAAGTAGTAAGTACAAGAAAAATGTTTGTGAAATAAAATGTCCAAGTAATTAAACAATTGTTCACACATTTATAATAGTATTGATTTGGAACTATAAACTTAATGGTCTTACTTGGTGGTAGCTATGGTATGCTTGACGTTAATTGGGTTTGATAAGTATTTTCCAATATATATGTAAATATAATGGCATATATTTAAAAAAAAAATTAAATCTAAATTATAATTCATTACTTTCACATTCAACAATATTTAATGAATGAATCACTGTTACTGTATTAGTTAATTTCAATCAAATATTTGTAAAGATATACAATTTATACATTATCCATCAAAAGTTGCTTGAAGATCGTATCACGACTCCACGTATATAAGGTTTTTTTTTTTAAAATGAATTATGTTTTTATGTAAACAGTACTAAATGGATAGGTATTTGTGCAACTTTAATAATTCAAAATTGATTAATAGTTATCGGAGTATCTGATGACCGTTTGAAATAGAATACAATATTCGTAAAGTCATGACAATGTATAATAACATATTATTATTATTATTATTATAACAATAAAACAGAGGGTTATATTATTAAACACGAAATATATTTCAATCGAGCGGACTATGTCTAGACATACTATGGTCAGTCTGGGTGTATTGCTCCATGATTCCGCTGTTGAGTATCTTTTCTATGTATCCCGCATTGTCACATGTGATTATTTCGGTTTCGTTGTGTCTCCTTACAAATTCAAATTCATTACACGTGTTTTTAAACATTTCTATGTATAAGTGTTGTATTCGTTGATTTGATATTGCATCGTCCGCTATTAAAATTTAAATATTAATTGATTTCATTTTTATTTTTGTTGTAAAGTCTAACGGTCGAAATGGAGATAAATTGTCATTCCTTTACTTTTTTGAAAACGATTATAACACGTATTGTAGTTGTTTTTATTTTATTTTATGAAATCGAAGTTATACAATTATAAAATTATTATTATTATATAACTATATATGTATATGAGTTTATTATTAGTTACGTATATTGTTGGTTAGATATAATAGGTTTGAATTGAAAACATTATTTTGAATATTAATATTTGGTGTTCACAATTTTATTATTAATATAACTGGATACGATAGAAAAATGATTATTTTCTATGTACTTAAGTTTTACTGAGAAGTTAACAAAAATAATAAAAAAAAATGTGATCGACTTATATTCTAATTAATATTGTTATTATTACAAAAAATTTAAATAATACGCTTCAAAACTTAACGAAAATAAAAATCATTTTTATGTCACTATTTTTTAATGTCATTTTTCTCACTAATTAGTTAATGAAGTGTAATTGTATACGTATGCGATATGGGTTTTCCGGAAACTAATATAATAATAATAATTGGTGTGTTAATTAACATGTTCCCATACCCGTCCGCGTGTTGTAGAATTCGTTTGTTTGTGTCGCCCTGTCTACTTTTATAAACAATCTGGGTTTGCCGACGCCGAATATCAGACGGTTTTTGTTTTCGTACACAATTTTCTCCCTCTCGGTCGTCATGCATTCAAGTTCATTGCTATCCAACGAGTGCACAATGTCTGGTACCCATAGATTCGTGGGCGTGAACGATTCTTTCACGTTCTGTTTCGACGGGATGAAAAGTAGACAATCAGTACTCTTTCGGTACGAACATTATTTGAATATTTAAAAGAAAAAAGAAAAAGGCGGTACTCGTTACGTGTGTTGGTTAAGTGTATGTTATGCACATTTTTTTGTTTTTTTAGTCTGGTGAAACGTTAGGGTAGTTAGGGGTTTGCAATTGTTTATAAATAAATCTAAAATCGTCGACGGTCGTAATTTTCGTAATTTTTAATATCGCGTCAATCGGCCGTAGTCGGAATATACTGCTCGTAAGTTAATTTCCTACAACACTGAATACATACCGATAAACACAACTTAAATAACAATCGAGTCGTTGTAGGGATTGGTCAAACGAAAGTATGGAATTATCATTTAGAACAAAAGGATCAAAGAGTCTACTTCAACGTCAGCTATTGGAGGAATGGTCGCGATTAATCAATTCGACGAATGCATTTGAATGTATATTTTGGCGTGACCCTAGATGGCGAATTAAATTACAATTTATCAATTCATTACTGTAATATTAATTGATTGATTTGTGGGCACTAGGTAGCATACTTGACGAATACCAAAATATTTATTTGTCAAAATGTATGCGGATTAGGTTTATATAGGTACTGAACTGATCTTTGTAGTAAACAAAAAATGCTGCACGGACAAAAAAAAAATTTGAGCAAGCCCGACACGAAAATCTGAAAGTACGAGACCAGTCTTATAAACATTTTAAGTTCAACGCCCGACACAATAATCTAGAAATCAACCCAACCAGAAAAAACTTTGAACTGCGCCTACTCCGACTCCAATCGATGTATGAATAATGGCAAAAGATTTTTTTTCAGAAAATATTTCAAAATATTTTATTTTTGCGCCCCCGAGATGTGATTTTTGGAAGACCCGAATCCGACAACCGGAACTTTGAATTTAGTTTTGTAGCCCAATCCGACTCGCTTATCGTAGGTTTCTGTCCAAACTTGTCCAAACTTCGAGCCGGACTAAAATCGGGTTGGGGTAATTTAACATTTTTCTAACTTCGTAGCTAAGTCTTACTACTAAAATGAATTCACTATCGAAAAAATAGACGTTTAATAAAATGATAACGAAATAAAATGTACTATTATATTTCTAATGTTACATGGGGTTTTTTTTTTTGAATATGGCATATTTAGTCAATACGTTTGTTATTAAAAAAATAATGTTTTATAATATATATTTGCTTCATTGTTATTTTGAGGTATACATATATATGGTTAAAGTTTTATTAAAAGTCTTAAAAAAAAAAATTTGGACATTAGATTTACCTTAATTAAGCACCCGTATTTCGCAATTTTTTAGAAGGATTCAATATGTATTTTTTGGTAGAAAAACTAATGGTGAGTTCTTTTGGTTGTAAAGTTTAGAATTCAGAACAATTTACAGTTACCATTTTTTAAAGTATTGTCTTAAAAATATTTCCAAAATCACTAAAATATTCGTTGTTGAACGTACGAAGGTCAACGGAACGGAAACCAATTCAGGCAGTGGAGGAGAAGCTCGGTAACCTATTCGATGTTAGTCTTGAAGGACTCAGTAAACATATCGTGTCCATTTCTCGAAGACGGACACGATAACGCGATATGGACGTGACACGATATGTACGTAAACACAATATAAATAATAAATTTGACAATATAAATCGAAACGTATAACGTCGGACGAAATGCGTTGTTATTGCTTAATCTGTTTATCGATGTTTACACGTTGTTCGGTATTATTGTAAGTCGTTACTTAAATTAAACGTAAGATTGATTCTTAATTAATTTAGTAGTGAATCGACATTCGATACGTTTTTCATTGCAAATTCGACGATTGTCTGTAGAGCCGGCACAACCATCAACAATAGCGTCAAGATAGCCATATACCATATGGCGGTTATGAACGTCGACGGGTACGTTACGTTTTGAAAATTCGGCGACGACCAATAGATAGTGCACGCAAACATTATGTTCTTGGCGCCGCGGGTCGTATCGATTTCAAACAGAAGGGAAAAAACATTCGAAATAATATTTCAAACTAAATACAATATAATTATATTATTAGATATATCGATGGTTAATAGTAATAATAATTATACGTCACGATCAATTTTAAGAAAAAAAAAACGGGTTTACGTGTCCGATACAAATATGACAAGTTTAAAAGATTAAAATATAAAGATTTACTAATGAACTTGACTAGTTGTTAAGTTAGTGAACTGTTAACTTATTGAATTGTGCATGGCTAAGATATTTGTTAATTTGTAAAGGAGTTCAGCGTTCCCCGCCTCAAATTCGGTGATCGAGTCTGTGAGGTATTTTGTTATACTATAAAATATAATTCGACAGAGAGCAAAATGATAATTAATAAATTATATGTTTTCAGAAAACGTTTAAGATTGGCTTACGGTTGTGATCACCGGAGCTCCGATGAATAGTATTTTCAGTATAACGGAAGGTGGGTTGTCTGACATGAACGCGAGATCGGCGCAAAATTCGTTAATGCCATAAATGCCGAATATCAGTATGGCTTCGAAAGTGGTTATCATTAATATTCCCATGGAAGTTCCTATGTCTTCCAACAGCGATATGAACATCTCTCCGCCCTATCACGAAAATACAATATTATTGTTAAGACGATCGGAGATAGTGTATGTTTTGTATAATTTTAGATCTAAAAGCTTGACGAAAATTCGAACGCTTAAAGTAGACCGAGTTTAATTTGGAGAAAAATGTTGAACTTTTTAGCGTCTTTTCTAAGTGATTAGGGAAATAGATTTACGATACTAAATATTATAACATAAATTATGTTCGTTTTTACATATTTTTGAACGTTGAACGTTTTAGTATGTGTATAAAAAAAAATTATCAATAAACAATGTTAAACAATCTAACTTACGGTCTAACTGATTACAAATTAGATAGCAATATTTTTGATTTGAATACCATATGTATGGTGTTATATCTAACAGATAAATGTACAGTTCAAAATTAATTTCCCAATCCGACCGTCTCCTTTCATTTTTTTATGAAGTATTATCAAAACCGCTACTGCGTTAAACGAGATTTATCATGAGAATAAGATGAACATGAAAATAAATGATCTAATCATAAACATTTTTTAAATTACTGAATACAACGCACTTACTGTGGTTACTGTTATTAATGTTACTCCGAGTAATATAAGACATAGTATTCCGGCGTTATAATTTTCTACACGTAAATTGTATGGTTCAAGATAAACATTCAACAAATAGATGATGGGCCTCAACAATGACAGCTGAAGAAAACAGCAATGATTTTAAATTAAAATAATAATAATAATAATAATAATAATAATAAAATATTTATACATTTCAAATACGCTAAATACGTGATTGAATCATGAAGATTACAAAAACGTGATAGGGGAAAAAAATCGATTGCGAGAGAAAAATATGTAATTTGTATTATTTCGGTACGTTCTATATAGTAGTTATATACCCACCTACAACTGACCTGTGTAAGTACACAAATAACGAATAGAATGAAAAACGCCAGAAAACTCGAAAGCTTCGGAAAAGGCACTTTTAACATTGCCCAAGAAATCACGATAAAAAGCGTTCCAGGTCCTGCAAATAAAATATATATTTATTTATTTTTAATTATTATATGAATGGATATTTTAACAAAGTAACTAATTGAACGAAAAGTCAATTCGAAAAAAAATATAATGTGTTAAGTATATTAAATAAAATTAATTTAATTTAAATTTTCAATTCGTTAACGTCTTGTGATGTGGACCACTTGGACACGAACAGTCAGAAAAAAAGCTTACCGGATATAAAAACCGACTGGAACATGATGTGGAATTTACACGCAATGCTGTTGGCTGCTCCAAAGACGATCATACTAGAAGTAATGGCACATAAGATGTCTAAAATCGAAACGATTCGAATGCCTTCCAATATGTTGTTCCGGAAATTGCAGTTTTTCCCATAAATGATTAAATGACCCGTGCCGACGTCCAAAGAGTATAACACTTGCTCCGCCGCGCGTCGCCACGACTGGAATAATATATTTCGATATACGATATACAGAGTAAGTTTTTTTTATCGTAAGCCAACTATTATCTGGGAAGATTTTCAAAAAGGATACACGCGTTTTTCACAATACATTCGAAACCACTCTCGGCGTTTTACCTTCAAACGTTTTAATAACGCCACAGCGGTCTTGTAAAGTAATCGAATAAAATAGTACATTTTTCATATTCAAATAATATTTGAAATATATTTTTTCCTGAATTTTCATTATAATAGCAGAATAACGTTTGTAAAATATATATAAAAATAAAAAATCCAAAAAAATAATTATTTGTCCGATTGTATTTTATAAAAATTACGAGTAAAAACCGGTCGAAAAACTAAGAATATGAGTACTTAAGTGTATTGACCGACAATTGTTCAATAGTAATCCTCGTTATCGTTATAACGACTAAGAGACGATTTTGATTTTAAAATACGTTTTATTTTTTATTAAGTGGGTATATTTTCCAGTCCAAACGTCTTGATTTTTTGAAAAAATATTGATAGTATATTTTATGTTTAACTTAATATTCGATGCGTTAATATTTTCAGTAATTTAATAAATAGTTATTACTGAATTAATTTGTTATATATATATATATGTTAAAATAACACATTTACTTTTTCAAATGCATAATGTATATTATGTTTACATACGAAAAAGGAAATAGTAACATATTAATTTACCTATTAGACCTTAGTATAAGGTCGAATGCATCAATTTGATTTTTATATTATTATAACAATTTACACAAATTTAACTATTGTAGCATTGTTATTTTTTTAAAAAAAGGCTCGTAATTATTCAACTTTTTTGGTGTCTCACGAATAATGCGATACGATTATTAATTGTTTTACAGTTACGAGCCCGCCGTAACAGTTATGCAATTAAGTAAGTAAGTACATTGGAATTAAAAATAATAATTTTGGCACGTCTATAGGAGGCGAATTAGGCTTACTTGAATATCTAAAAAGTCGATCGTACTCATATTGAACAGTCTGTAAAAACCACCCCAAGCGTTGTCGTCTGTCATTGTTATTCCTAATACGACGAATAGAAAAATAAACGGCATTATGGAACCGAATATTTGGACCTGTACAAAAAACATAATTGGTAGGTAAAATTTATATTATATATGTGATAATAACTAATATTATTCGATGATTTTCCATGTTGAAAAATCATGGGATTCGTGACATTAATAATTCTGTAACAGTATCGAATTATATTATTTCGAAAATGATGTAAAACCATTTTAAATAGTTACATTATAAATAAATCCCGTTTCCTGTAGTATCGACCAAAAATAATTATTATTATTTTATAATATCGGTAAAGATAAATTTTGTTTTGTTCCGCTTATACAACCGTATTAATAAGTAAATACGATTCGCGATTGTGTTTTGCTAAGCCATTTAGATTGGATTTAGATAAGTATGTTGAATGGGAATGGCTTGAAGTTAAATGTTTACATTATAAAAAAACACATCGTATTCATATTGTAGTACATGCTTACGTATTTCATGAAATTATTGGACGCCAGTAGCAATAAATAGTTGATCGTCCATGAAATTACAAGGCACGCCAATAACGGTTGATTAAAATGACCGAGTCCGTCGTGTAGAATGGATTTGTTCATTTTGACTATTTTATTTCTATAATTACGGAAAAAAGTAATTTTTAAAAAACACTATATTGTATGTGTATTTATAAATTATATAGTGTAGACAATAGGTATACTTTGTATACATATTGGAATAATAATAATAATAATAATAATAATAATAATAACAACAACAATATAATATAGAATATTATATAAGTATATTTCAATAATAATGATAAAAGAAAAATGACAAAGGGGGATAAACCCTTCAAGGTTGGTAGATCGGGCGAATTTAAATTTGTATAAGTGTCTAGTAAGTGTTTTGTACTCAGTTC
Source organism: Schlechtendalia chinensis (assembly GCA_019022885.1). NCBI lineage: Eukaryota > Metazoa > Arthropoda > Insecta > Hemiptera > Aphididae > Schlechtendalia > Schlechtendalia chinensis. Next base: position 4,233,521 of record CM032346.1, on the reverse strand, counting down.
AGAAAAATGTTGTGATATTTCATTATGATGTACTTCAATATCGCGTTGTATTTATTTTCTCAAAACAACTCGTATATTTGACAGGAACGAATAAGTTCATTTTCTAATGTAGTTTTGTTAATGAACGGTCCATACATCAAACAGAACTGTATAAACGATTTCTTTGGAAATGCGTCGTGGTTATCCACTGTTTATTTTATGTTATATATTTCTTGAAAAAAGAGCCGAGTCTTTATAAATGCCAATTTACTAATATATCTACCCTTATCGACTATCATTGTACTACCGAATGTGATGTTCGAGCAAGGCTTTTGGACAGTCGCCACCGATATATAAATCGCTTCTGCTCGACGGTAAGAACAAATATATGTATATATATATATACATGAAACGTGATTACTTGTTTACTTGGGCGCAAACTCACATGTAGAAGTCTTCGACGGACACGCGTAGTTCGATACCGACAGATTTACTGTTGGTGTTGGTCAAACGTGTGAACGTGTCTATGCAATCGGTGTTGTTGAGCGTGGAGCAAAACTCCCACGGCAACGTTTCGGCCGCGATCGACCAATACATGTACAATAGACTTCTAGATTGTATGGGACTATAACAGATAACGTTTAAAAGACAAATGTAACCCATGGCCGCTGCTACGCCTGAACGGGTCGGTCGTTGAAAACAAACAAACAGAAAATCAAACCGATTATTATTATTATTCGCTCGTTTGCACACGGTTTTGCACAGATGCGTGCACGGAATTTAATCGGTATAGGCACATTGTGCGCGTTCACCTTTGCCGACGGGCACCATGTCGCCGAGCGCGGCCGGTCCACGACCCGAGTACTGTCCCAGAGCCGTCTCCATGAAACACAGCGGGATGCCGATCAGCAAGACGAGTATTAGGAATTGCACCACGAACGAACCTGCGAAGAAACATCGCGCGTACAGTATGCGCGGCGCTTGCGATCCGCGAGTCCGGCAGTGCCGGCGGGCTAACGTGTCCGTTTTTTTTTCTCTAACCTAACCTAACTGCACCGTCGGATTGGCTTCCGACGACGAAAAAATAATATTCGCAAACAAGTGGTTTCTCGGAACACGTTTTTAACGAAAGCCGTTTATTTACGTGACATCGATATCGTGTCCAACTGGAAATGTGGACTGTTATCGGTGATTTTCACGTAAATAACGACAAGTCGGTAAATTATGAAAAACAATTGTTTATGAGTCAACTATTTTTTTTTTATGTATAAATAAAAATAATTAGAAATCATCTGGTGTCATGAATTATGCAGTTGGCGTTTTTGCAATTTTATACTGTATTAGAACATTAAATGTTCGTCTCGTTAAAAATATAATACTTTCCATTACTGAGCTATATTAAAAGTCAATAATTTTCTAGTTTGTAAAAACAGCTTACTGATATCGTCCTAATTTCCTTAATTTTAATAATTATAATAAAAGTATTACATCCGTCATATGTGTACGCCAAATGCGGGAATCGAGTGAGGTTGGCAAGACTTCCGGTCAGGCTCAAACAGTAAAGCAAATAGCTTATATATCCGCTAAATCTCTCACGTTGTTCTTCTACCGGTAGCTAAGACAATTTATGAAGTCAATCGATTAACTCTCGCTATGGAAACAATAGTGTACGCAAGGTTTTGGTTCGTGGTACGGAATTTTGTTAAGGAATAATTCCTGTCACGTGAGGGGTTTTGTCCACATCCCCTCCCATCACCTACGCTTTTCAAACGTATATTACGTAATAGGTTAAAAAAATTATATATATATAATATTTTTTATATTATATTAATATTATATATTGAAACAATGACGGCTTAAAAAATACATCTACAAACTTATCAACTAACAAAAATATTAGTAAATTTCGAAGTAAAATCGAAAAAAATTTGCGTGTCTAAATTCAACGCGTCAAGTTCGAATGATATGAATCAAAACCGACCGTATTAATTAAAAAATTACTATGAATGTAGTAGCTTTGAATTTCAGACTAGAGTCGTGTGGAAAGAACAGTTTATGCGTGCACATGAGTAATGGTGTAGACGACTGAGAGATTACTTAATCGAAAAAATACCATTAAACGAAATTGTAGGATAAATATCTGAAATTGAAAAAAGAAAAATGTAATTGGTACTTGCATCTCGTGATTTCACATTTTCGTAGATCTTAAATTTCATTAATTCTTCAGTGTTGTCTAAATTGTACGTAATGGACATAATGTCCGACTCCGAAGAGCTTCCTAAACCGATCCGGTGCAAAGAGTCATTGTCAGCGACATTCATCGTATTGGGCACGGTTTTAGGAGTCGTGTACGATTTTCAGACGTTACGAAGATCAAAACCAAGTCGTAATCGAACAATAATAATATTCGACGTGAACTGTTTCCAAGGGAAATCACTAGTGCGTCGGAGTGTATTATCTTAGCAGTAAGAAACGTATAAAAAAAACAATAATAATAATTAAATAAACATATATATATCCGATGTTTACGAAAATTCGTGATAAACGTAGTAAACCGAAACGGTATGTATCCAACAGAGTTTTGACACGTTTCGAGGAATTTTCTCTAGATGACAGTGTAATAAAGGAAAAAATTATCGCCCGCCCTCGTCATCACTCCTAACTCGGTTTCACACACGATTTGAATTTGTCATAGTCGCTTGTAGTTAATGTGTTTTCAAGTTTCCCGCACCGTTCGGCGGCTTTCGATTCACTCGTATTCACACAACTCGACGTACATAACAAAAAACACGAATATTTTTAACTTATATATATTTATTGAACCGACAAAATGCCACAAAAACATATCGAAATACTAAAATGTTGGACACGAGAAAAAAAGTTATTATATTTGAATACAATGTATTATATACTCAAATAAAATAAATTAGTGGATTTATAAACCGATTGAACAAAACTCTAAGAGTTTAAAAATAAATATATTATCTTAAATTCGAGTTTATATAATATATAGTGCTATAATGTTAAAATTATAATACCTATATTAATAATATTAATAATTAAACTAACGTTATAATATTATCATAATAATATAATAAATCATTTCGAACAATATCAAACACGAATATAATAAAAAAAAACTTTTTGTTATTATTAAAATTGAGCAGCACTAAAAAAATTGTATATAAATACGTAAATATTATGATTACAATATTACCGGACGTATTAAGTTACAATTAATCGTATAAACTAGAAAAAAAACATATTTACCCAATGACGTCTATTAAAAAGTAAAAATATCAAAATATGATCGTAAAAAGAAAGAACATAAAAAAAAAAAAAATATTATGGCATCGTTTATTTTTGTTAACATTATAATGAATTAATATCAAATATCGAAATTTTAATTTATAAAGACTATATTATTTATTTTAATAAATAGAACGCTTCGAAAAAATATAATTATTTTTAAATTCGAATTAATATAATATAATATATATTAAATATGATGTAGTAAGTATGTATATCAGTAGTGACGAAAAATAATACGGATAGAAGATTCGACAATGATTAATATAATAATTATATTAGAAAAAAAGGAAGACTAAAAAAAATATACATTTTTCTACATTCGCGATTCAAAAATATGATGTCGCCTAACATACACACACGTATACGTTTTAATATTCGTAAACGTTTATGTGAGCTGATCACTACATTTAAGACTAAAAATGTTGTTCGATTTGTTCTGCGTAAAACAGTGTAATTTACACAAAGTGGTGTGCGCACGCACGTCAACAAATCGACGGTCGCGATTTCTATAATATTTAAACGTGTAAGAAATAATTATTATTAACGTTATTGAATGAAAGAAAAAAAAAACTCGAATAGCGCCGAAAAAATCTAAAAAGACTTAAAAAAAAATAATAATGCTCACATGTCGTATACGGAGGTTTTTTTATTAAAAAAAATTTTCGCAACATTATAATGTGTTTTATAATATATAGTGATTAAAGTATCGTAATGATTATCCCAACGTATACATATAGTTTTATGATTAGTTACGCGAAATACGTGTTTAACATATTATTATTATTAGAAAAAAAAGCGCACATAGGACAATAGATTTCGACCCAACTACGAACAATTATCAGAGAAAAAAATGTATTTAATATTATTATCGTTACTGCGTTTTTATGTAGCCCTATAGTTTGAATTATAAAATTTTTGAAGGAGACCGGTTTTTGTTTTTCGTGTGATATTTTGCTTGAAATTGTGTTAAAAACGATGTTTGTTTTTACATTTTTGAACGTTTTTCATAAAAATATATTAAATGAAAAAAATAACATTTCCACGATAACCCAGAAAAAACAATTTTTTTCAAAAAAGTAATTTTAGTTCATTGAACTATAGCCCTAAACATAAATTGACTGATCGAAAGCCACTTGAAATTTGATCCAAAAGATATTTTTCCGGTTGCCGCTCGGAAATTTAAAATATTCGTATTCGCTCGTTTCTTCGTGTATTTGAGTAATTTTTTTTTTTTTATTATAAAAATGCGTATGATTTGCATGCTAAAGAAGAAAAATATCATTTAAAAAAACTAGAGTCATAGCCCTATTTTATCATTTTAAGAATTTCCTATTTAGAGGAATAAAAGTTTAAAGACAAATGACGATATTTTAATATTTTTTTTTTATCAGCGATGGGTACAGGTAAGCAGTGGCGGAAAAAGTTAGTCGACAAATATACGTTAAAAGTCCTGGAATTTTCATTTGAATAAAGTTATACGTATATTGTAGGTAATCACGAGCATACTAATGTTTAAGGAGAATCGCAGAAGAGTAAAAATGAAAAACATATAGGTAATTTCAAAAAGTAATCGGAAGGTCATGAAACATTCGAGTGTTAATAGACTTATAATTTCGTTTATCATAAATTCTTTATTAGACATATATAACTAAATCAATCGTTTGATAAATGAAGGTGAAAATAGTACGAAGTTACGTGTAAACAATAGAATTCTCATTTTCATATATTAATTGTAAGTTTGTAAAAGTCATAATTATTTTAAAACATTTCCTTTTCAGTATTTAAAATTTATATATATATTTATATATACTCTTAGCGCATAATTATAAATATGATTTTTGAGACCAAGTTATTTATACGTTTAAAAACGTCCACATTAAAAAACAAAACTTTTTAAAATTACACGATTTATAGGTACCTATTCGATTTATTTGCTATGCAGTATAAAAAAGGAAGTATCTTTTCTATGTTTGGTATAATCTCTAAAACTACTGGCTCGATTTACGCGTGGTTTTTTCATTTTATAGATAATTTGTCGAGGACAGACATTGTTATGGTCATGTTTGTAATAATACTAGAATAGTGCACCGCTGCATGCATATGTACTTATATGAGATAACACATTGACCAGTAACAAATGTCAACACATTTGACATTTAACGTGTTAATAGATTATGAGGTCGCTCGTAAATTTTCCCCATAATTTTTCTATAAATGTAGTGGAAGTGTTGAAGGGTAAATGTAAAGATTTCTACTGGTTGTAAAGTCCAATTGAAGAGAAGAGACAACGTTATTTTTGTTTGCGGTCGATAAAAGTTAAAGACTACCATAAGTGATGTTAGAAATTAGTTTTACAATTATTTATTTGCTTTATTTACTTATCTGAGGAAACCAAACGAAAATTATAATTAATGTTTTGTGTCTGTTCGTCTTAATAATTCAGCTAGTTTATTATACAATGACTATATAAAATTGCATTGTTAATTAAAAACACAGATTGACTTTTGAAAGGATATTCACAATTTGTTTTTATAATGATTATTGTGGTTAGGGTCATAGAACGTGATTTAGCACGATGGGCCACATCGACGTTTACTGTTAAATCCGTCACTGCGTGCCGTTCTGCCCGATTTTACAGTTTTTTTTAATAAGTAAAAAAACAAATATGACTAATTTATTATTGGTGTCCCGAAGAGAGTGGCGAAGCAACGTATTAATAATAATTTAAAAAGAAAAACGGACATTCTCGAAGTAATTTGGCATGGCTGTCTACATTAAACGAGTATAATTGAGAAATAAAATTAGATATATAAACGAGATATGAAATATGTTGATAGATTGGTATGCACTTTATAATGATCAAACTGCACGTGTCACTTCCAAAAAACGGACGAGTTTCGACTAATTTAAAGAGTGACCAAATATCTCTTTAATTAATATCAACACAATGAAGTATCTCCTATCAACAAAATATTTTTTCATAAAATAAATATTGAAATTGCGCAATTTACAAATTAGTTATATTAAAACTCAGTCGAACAAAATAATAAAACAACCATTTCATACATAATCTTTGAGTTGAGTTTGAGATTTTGTGAAATAGCTCTTAAACATTGATTTTCTGAATTGATCGTGTATGTACAGACTTGCGAGATGAAGCGATAAAATTGGCGATTATAAATTATCGATTGTACGAGGACAATAATCGCCGTCAACATTGGTGATTTAAAATATAGACAATAAAAATTAGTCAATTGTCTGACATTCATCATTTCGCCGATTAGATGAGATTTTCTTTTTTCATTAATACTTAAGTATATTATATAAGTATGTACAATTTTGATAGGCTAAACTTGAAAATTCATGTCTAGGGAGCTTAGTTCAAAAATATCAACAAATGTACAAAGACTAATGAAATGAATTACTATTAACGCTTGTTAAACAGTTTCACAGAACTAAATCAAAAATTCAGTATTTAAAAAAACATCTTACATAATCTCAGACTTGGGTAATATGGTGTTTTATTCAATTTAATTTTTGATAACTGTTAACTATTAAATGTATTACTCGGATATTTTCGGTAAGAGAGATTTTGTCGTAGAGACATTTTTTTTAGATTATATTTTGACCGATAACCAATTTAAAAAATACTTACGCGCGCACATATACGAGTTTTGTACATTTTTTGAGTATTCAAATGAAAAATAATACATTTAGCTTTATCTACATTAATATACATGCTGATAGAAGTCCTGTTACTTATGATACGTCTAAGTTTATATTATATACTATTAGGAGAACGTTATGCTTTATGAATTCTCCTTTCATGTGACACGCGTGTGTGTTAGTTACGGTTGAGCGCTGAGTATTGAGTTACTTTGGTCGGCGGATACTTCAAATTTTGATTGCTGTTAGCTTCTCGCTTACGAGATCCGACAGTGCGCCCGTTAATCTGAAAACACGTCGTGAAAACGGTGATCAAGTGATAAATATCATGTACAACGATAAACGTATTGAAACCTACCTAACCTCTGTACGCATAACGCGTTATTATTATAGTCATTTAAAATGGATGTCGGTACTTCTAAATAAAAATAGTAATAATATAACTAATAGGTGTAGGTGACCATATTTTATTTTGTGATCACTTTTAAATATTCAACTATGAATACCAAACCAAACCCAAACTCACATTATATGCAGAAAGCGAAAAATAAAAACAATTATGTTACTTCACATTTTATAATTTATTAGTTTTAATTTTCCAACAAATCAATAAAATGTCGGATTTTTCAAAAATAAATATTTAATATTTTTTTTTTTGTTCGTCAGTAGGAAATGTTTTAGTAGTTGGAAATGTCAACTTCCACTTTTAAATAAAGTAACTTTTCAAATTGTAAAAGGGAAAAAGAAATGCAAATAATAATATATAATCATAATTGAAAACGACTTGTAAAACTGGAAAAAGAGAGATACTGTATGAAGTTGTCCGGACGTATGTATAAAACAAGACGTATGGTCACCCTGAATAATTGTATCTATACTAAGTTTTACATGTTCACGTGAATAAAACATACGAAATTTAATGAAATATAGTTGCAGTTGTTATTGACGTAATTCATTAATTAATATTCATTAATATCGATAATCCTTATTTAAATGACTTTAAATGTATTGAGGTAGATATTCTAGATTTATTGTTGTTTAGTTTATTTTGCGGGTTGACTTACGGTGACGGAAGATGGCGTACTGTAAACAAACAATTTATTTATATAGAATCATATAAAACAAAATTGGCTACACTAAATAAATCGTTGTCATTATTTTCTCGATAATTCTAATAATGTTTAAGTTGAATTAACAATATAGCTTAAAAGTTAAAAAGAGAAGGAAAATTGACTAGTTAATAACTAGTTAATTATCATCATTGCATAAAATTTATAATAATAGCAGTCTTGTAGAGAATAATTTTGAAAAGATTTATGCATTCAAATGAATTGAGAAAAAAATATTTAAAACACGTATTCGAATACTTTTTCAATATTTACGTAAATATTATAAAAATATTCGAATATTCCACATTTTTTTGATAAATTATTTATTAAAAATATTGTTTATTTTCTATTGGTGCTATTCGATTTTTAACTTTTGAATAAGGGAGTGGTAAATATAAAAAATATTAGTATACATAATTAAAAATGATAATAATTATAAAACTGAAATCGTATACATAGGCCATTATATAACGGTAACGAGAACTATCGGATAAAAGATTATTCTATTGTTTTTTTTTTTAAATACAAAAGAAAAATATTAAATTTCGATTGTAAAAAATGTATTTAAATACTTTTATTTGAGAAAAATTATTTAAGTACAACATTTTCTATGTAATAATATTTTTCTCTCGTAGCACACGAAGATTTGTTATCATGTTATAATAAGTGTAGTATATATAATATTATAATGGAAAGAACAATAATTTTCACGTACTCGTTTTTCGACTGTCTCATAAATTGTTGAATTTTTCGAGCCGCTTGATTTTGACGTTTTTGAATTTGATTTTTCCTAAAATTATATAAAAAAAGATACATATTCAAACCGAATAAAAGATTGCAAATCATCAAAACTTGTTTAACGTCGAATGCGTTTGATGCCAAAGTGTAACTATTATATTACTATTGTAGTACGCATAATAATAATATAATAATGACCAGAGACACGTAAATCAAAAATTAAGTTTTGGAATTATTGAGACGACTATCGTAATAGTCGCATAACGAATATATTTAAAAGTATCTATTTACTTGCTGACGGCGAACGTATTACTATTGTTGTTGTTGTTGTTGTTGTTGTTGTAACGGGGAATTTCTTTTCTAAACCGCTTACGTATTCTGTACAAGCGATATCGATTTTGAATTAAAGCCGCAGCTCTCGTCATTTGTTTGTAACAGACATACTGGTGAAAATACGTAACATTTTATTAAGAAATAAGACGTGAAAAACATCAATTTAATTGCTACGATTTGTAATTACTGGTGGTAATATGTCCGAAAGTCATGTTTCACGAAGTCGAGTTTCATAAAATCAAGTCTCGCGAAAATCATATGTTACAAAATGAAATTTTAATACAAATATAATTTTTTAGAAACGTGTAAGTATACATTTTTTTTTTTATAATTCGTTTTTATAATTCGATTAATAACGTATGCTTTTAATGATACTCGGTTTATTATGACACGTAACTTTCGAACACGAAGTCCAGATTCGTAAACACGCGTTGCGCACATAATTTCCTATAACGCATTAGGTATTTGGATTTAAACGTCGACCAATACCTGTTTGTAACGACGATAGTAATTTTGTATGACCAGAGCGGCCGAGATTTCCTTGTCTTCTTCTTTCTTCTTATACGTCCTGTACGCTTTTTGGATGGTTTTAGCTGCCTCGTACAATTCCCGTTGTTCGTAATCTGCGCACGTGTTTTTATAACAATAAATGGTCAGCGGGAGAATCAAGTTTAAAAAAAAAGAAAAAAAACATACTAAAACACTACATACCGGACAGCGTGAGGTTTGAGAAATTGTTTTCGAAGTATTGATTGTTTAGCGAAGCATGAAGGAATTCGCATAGATCCGCAGCGGTGGGAGGCGGCGACGCGGGCGAACACTGCGACGCACTCGACAATGGACTCAGACTGGTGCTGGACGTGGGCGTTTCTGTTTCGCGATCTTTTTGCCTGAGCGATAATCCAAGCGAATTGTAATCTCAAATAACATGACTACCTTCACTCTACAGGGTGACGGTGGCATAATTAAGAATACGTTCTGAGGTGGGATGTAACTGTTGCGTATTCACGTACAATGTCTTGACTATTATTTATAATTTTCAATTAAATTAAGTGGTTTTTCTTCTAATAAGTAGAATAAGAAGTTTTCTAAAATAATATTACTCGTATATTTATAAATGATGTTAAAGAAATCTGAAAAAATCTAATTTTCTCAGTGTTTTGAGAATTATATTTTATATTTTATATGTTAGTATTATTTATATATAATTACTTTATAAAGTATACCTTATTTTTTAACATAAGCTCCGTGTTAATAATTTGATTTTTATCAAAATTTTTTTATCATTTTAACAAAAAAAAAGCCCCTGAGGGAACTATCACCATATTCTCGTCCTGTGATTATGACACAGCAGGGTGATGACTAGAAACTATGACTTTTTTTTTTAAATAAACGGTACTCTCGATTTTAACAATTTATAATGGAGGAAATTGTACGTCATTTGAGTTAAATATCGGAAAATGTCTGACGTCGATTATACGTTTAAAATATGTTAGTATTGGAGATGATCCATTGAAGTTATTCAATATATGTACTTTTCACAACGTTCCTAGTTTGAACAATCGTTAAACTTGTTGTCGAATCGCAACTCTCGACACGTCCAACGGATGAGATTAGAGGTCCTGTATAATATCATTTCAAACTGCAATGTTATCTCCGAGTACCGCCATTTATTTGAAAAAAAAAACAACTCCTGGTAGTACACCCATACATACGTGTACGTACAAGCAATAGTTATGTAATTTAATTAAAACTGTTTCGAACGTATACCGATAGTGATAAACGTGTTCGTTGAATTCCATATTCATTTCAGAGTTGGTGTCGAAACAACACGCGGATAATTGCACAGACGACGGAGCATCTTCCAGAACTTCCATTGGAATCGACGATTCATTTTTATTGATTTTACCATGTAATCCATTTTTATTCTAAACACAAAATATATTTGATATTGTAACGAAAACTGATTAATATATATATATATACATATAAAACCAAAAACAAATCGTTCATCGTTTTTACCGATTTAGTACGTTTAAAAATGTGTTTAAATTATTATATTGTATGCAACCAACACTTTATACCAACGCGATATCTTTAAATGATGAAAATTACGATTTTAATAATGTTTTTTATATATAAAAAAGTTTATATGGGATCAGTATATTATGCAATTTGTAAGTTTTTCCGATTTCAAAAATTCATGTTTATATTAAAAAATGACAATGAAACGATGGCATTGTAGCAAAAATTAAAGTTTTTGAATTTGTATTAATTTAAGTCCACATAATATTTATATATTCGAAAAAGTTGTGAAAGTCTTCCTCCCCCCCCAAAAAAAACCTTTTTTAATAAACGATTAAGAACCAGTCTTCTGTTAGTGTTTCCTGAGTAACGCTAATAGGCTCTCAAAAATTTAAATAATTTAAATATGTTTAAAAACGGGTAGAAATAATATGATGTATCCAAATGATGTGACTTAAGACATTGTGAACAACGTTTACGAGGAGTTTGTGCATAGCATTGCCGAGCGGCCAGCGGGAATTATATTGAACACCATAATGTGAAACGTGATTATTTTATGAATGTATTGCTGCTCACCATACATCTATTTTTATGTTTTTTTTTAAATATAAGAATTTCTGAAATCGAGTTAAAAATCGGAGTTGAAAGACAAAAAACTGGACAATAATTCCGGACAACCTGATTTTAGGTATGTTCATTTACGAATAGTGACGAAATGTTAAATGACGAAATTGAATGTAAAAACAATAATCAATTGTTATAAATCGTAATGACTAAATAATATATATTTACATGTTACACACGTAATGTTTTATTGGAATTCGAAGTTCAAAAACCGTTTTTAACTTTAAGTTTGAAAATCAAATCTCGTCTCGATGAGAATCGAAAAAAAAAGGGAAAATATATAGTACCTTAATATGATCGGGCATAGCGGCTATGAATTGTTCGGCTAGTGTCAATACGCGTACGTCCTGTTCCCCTGTAAAAATATAGAAAAATAACAAATAAAAATAAAAGGAAAATCAAATTCTCGATGTTTTTGATCAAATAACAAACCTGCAGTGTTATTATTGAAATAAAAAAAAAAATAAAAAAATAAAATGTATTATTTCAAAATATTTTATTCTCGGAATATATTTATGATACGATAGTAGTCGTGGAAGTATTGATGATAGTATATTATACGGCTTACCTGGTCACTGCGAAACATTGTCATGTACTTACACTCATATGTATATATATAGATATATACGCCGTAGACGAATTATTAATTGTGAAACACGCGTGATTCTAATTTCGAGATAATTTTTGTCTACTATTTCGAGTATTTTTCTAGAAGAATAAAAAGCGAAACGTGTTATCTCAGTGCGCAACGACAATATTGTCGATAATGAAAAATCAACACTAACTGTCTCCGCGGACAGTAATTGTAAAAACATCTGTCGAAATAAGAGTAAAAAAAAAAAAATATATGTATATTATTTGCCGTCGCCGCGTTCTTCGGAAGACTCGAGATAATGATCGACTGGTACACTAACGTTATTGATATTTCGAAAACACCATATTCGCACGAGTCTCTCGCTTTATCTGTTCAGTAGCTGTATATTTAAAAAAAACAAACGAAACAAAAACTGCCGTACACGTGCACTCGGGTATTTTCTTGTTCAGAACCGTGAATAATCGTGAGTTTTTCCACGTCCGTTGTGGAAAACGTCACGTCTAAACATTTTAACCGGGCACGCGCCCGCTAAACAATAATACAACGTGTACAATCTATTCTTTTAGTATGGCAACACAGTAAAATCGCCGGCAGCGCAGTGTTTCGTACCGTGTTCCTTGAGATGACTTTTCGTCGTCCGAGCGGCGTCTCCGATCCGTTCGTCGTTCTCGCGTTCGTCCGACCGCGTGTTAGTACAATTACCCTCTGCTGCACCGTCCGCCGCCAGAGTTCCGGCCGACGAGGTTACCATGCCTAACGGTCAGCCAATCAAATTCTACCGTAACAAGCTAATAAAAAAAAAGCTAACGAACGCATAAGAATTGTAAAAAAAAAAAAAATATTTATATATAAAATAATAATAAATAATAATAATAATAATAATAATAATAATAATAAAACCATCAGTTGGCTTCCTAATTTATTGTTCGGGCATTAAGTGCCACTTCAAAAATCCTTGTGTGTGTGTGTGTGTGTGAAATAACAGTACTAAACCCTAACGACGACGATGACGACGACGACAACAAATTAAAACAAACACAATCATTTGGAGCGAGTATGCACTGTAATACGATCTCTGCAGAATGTAATCAAATACAGCAAAATAACGACAACTGTCGACAACAATCGTAATTATATGATATGACTAGTTTGATATTTCGGTCTACGTTTTTAAATAATTTTATGGCGTATGATTAAAATAATAATAAAAATAACATTACTCTACAAATAATATTTAGCTATTCGTATAAATAAACAAATATTTATGAAAACAACGGTTTTGTTAACCATTATAAATACTTTATACTTTATGTAGCGGTAAAAAAAAAAATAAATACGTTTTAAACATAATTACGTAACTTGTATAATAAGTGTACCTATATGCAATAGTTTTCTAAATGTCGATTATACCACAGTAATAATAAAAATATGTCGAATTTTATGTTGTGTTATAAATATATTTTACTATTGAAAGCGAAATTTTGAAGTCTAATTTATAATAACAAATGATTTAAAAAAAAAAATTGTCATTACAAAATATTGTCAAACGAACGAAATACTCACAAATGATAAAATCAGACGTGGTCAACAATGGCGGAGATTTATCCGATGAGATTCCACTGTCCGACGACGGAGATTCTAATGGTAGGAACACATTTTTTTGGAACCTATGCAACGCGAGAACATCGTTTGTCCTAAATATACTCGATATTGTTTAAGTGTTGCATAAATATACTTTTGAATGGACGAGAAGTCGAGCGAAGGTTCGCAAAATGCGTCGTAATAGTCGTCTTTTTGGGAAAAGTTGTTCGGAAGCCGTCTTTTGGAACCTTGCGTTTCTTGCGGTTTTATTTGGTTTTCGCACAGTTTGTCTACTTCTTTCGAACCTGAAAAGCGATAATATATATATATATATATATATAATTCATTGCACGTATTACGTAAAGAAAAAAAAACAAATAAGTAAAATAAAAATAAATAATAATAATAAGAAGAAGAAACGTAGAGCTTACACGATATTATGCCGACAGATTTATTAGGAGGTGCTATCAGATCGTTGGGCTCATTCACGTTTTGATCTTCTTTTACGTCACTAAAGTATAACGTCAAAAATATGAGTAAAGTATAAGTATATGTCGAGTATTTGTGTTTCAAATTATAAATTGAGGGATCAAACACGCACATACATTAAATAATTAATTTTGATTATTATAAAAATATTGTTTTGAATAAAACATTAAAATATAAAAATAAAAAAATTGAAAATAAAATTGAATTGAATTCGGCCCATTTCAAAAACCGGACAATGGACAATTTCGCGTCTGTAACACATACATACATACCAATCGATTGTGTCGGGTCTCGGAAATACACTGATGTTTATATTTTCAGTATCGCAGTATTGATTTTGATTGAAATCGTTGAAATCTATATTTTAACATATTTGCGTATTACATATGATATACGAATTCGCGTACACACATGCAACACAATAGTGCAACAGAGTAACTTGAACTGTCACGATGTTACAATGTTGCGTTGCGTTCCATCAGTTACCAAGCAATGCGCCTACACGGGAGGACTAGGCTTTTATTTTCACAACTGCGTTTTTTTTTGTTGTCATTTATGTTCTTTAAAAACAATTTAATTATTAACTAGCGTATTGAATGATTTAACAATATAAAAGACGTTTAAAAAGCAAATTTTGTTTGAAATATTGTATAAATTAACGACGTTCAGACCCGCGACAATGTCGTCCAATTGCGTTCACAATGTTCATGAACGTTCACATGGTAACGTCCGTTGTCGCTCACAACATTTACCGACGGAACCGATGGAACGCAATGCGACTTTGTCGTGTTTCGTTTTGACACGTCGATAAGTCGCGCACCAACGTCCGCACATTCACGCGACGGAGTTACGACACTATGTTATGTTGCACATGTCGTACGCGCGTCTTGCTGATGGAAACGTTACGTACACTGATGAACGGATTCCAATATGTCCGGCTGACAGTACTGTTGATTGAAATCGTTATTTGAGTTTTGTACGGTCTGATACCACTGGCAGAGTAAAATCGCAGTGTCTTTATGTCCTTTCTTACACGCCCACATCTGCGAAAATCGAATTTTTATTGCCAGCCCGCGGTGAAAATATGCAAACAGTAGTGGCTGTCGGCGTCTTACCAATGGCGTGTATCCTTCGCGGTCCTGTTTCGAGACGTTGACTTCGATCTCCAGGAACAGCGATACGTTTTCCAATTTCCATTGGAGCAGTACGCATACGAGCCTTAAAAATCAAACGATTTTATTTAGCCGGTCGACCTAAAACGATTATTGTAATTGGACATATATGTGATATATACTTGGAGTATCCCAAAAATGCCGCCATATGTAATAATGTCGTCTCCGTTTCTACATGTCTGACCGCACAATCGGACTCAGATTTCCACGAGAACTGTTTCATTTTTTCACAATAGTTGACCAGTCGATCTTCAAAGTTCGGTTTGCTGAACATGAATATGCTTTCCTTCTAATAATAATAAAAAAAAAACAGATGTAACATTATTAAAAGTCAAATGTACGAATTATGCGTACTAATGGATGGTCCGTTTGCTGACTGTTCGATTGTAAGTGATCTTCGAGCGAGTCGAGTTTTTGAAGTAAATGAAACTTGAGCAGAGACGGCGAATGTGGCATGGTCAACGAGGATATTGTCAGTGGAAACTCGTGCTGACGGTATTCAAATATGGCTTTAGACGACACTGGCCTGCCGTCGATAGCTACTTGTAACGCGACGGTTCCTATGTCGTGAGCTGCGGTCAAATTATAACCGCATTTGTTTTAGATTTAATTACGAATTTTTTTTTTTTAAAGTTTACTGTAGGAGTCTCGTAAGTCGAAACGGTCAAATTAAATTTCTCCGAGTTTTAAATATTAAATTGCTAAACAATTTAGGTATACTGTCGAGATAAAACTTTAAGTAACAATAGTGTGCTCCACTATTTTTAATTATGGGGAGAGTAGGCTATGCCTATTTTATCACGTTTCGTGCATTATATTTGTGATCGTTCAAAATTAATCAATCACTTATCATTTACAAAGTCATTTAAAATGTGTAATTGTGTTTATTACTAATGAGCAACATTTGGAACTTATAATACTTAAAAACACGATAATAAGCGCTAGCTAATATATTCATTGAAAACCATTTCCATATTTTTTTTTTTTTTGGTTGGAGTAGACGATGTGTTTCGTTTACCTTAAAATAACAAAATTAATAATTTTCGTTTAAAATTATTAGAATTTGTTAAAATATGAGGGAATTATTGAACGTTATTATTGAAGAAACTATTGTCCGAAAATGAAAATTTGCCAACCATTGAGTTTTAGAGGAGAAAGCATGTTTTTACTGACGTTCCGTGAACCAATTTTTAATCTAAACCCGTTAAATCGGATCGAATTCAAGTGTTTTATATATGTGTGGCTTAAACTAATTATATACTGAATATTAAAATACGAAAAGGGACAAAAATAATGTACTCTGGCAAATTTTTAATACAAATATGTTTTAAGAGCGTTAGCAATTCCGGTTTCGATGGTATCGTTTTGGTTCAAAATTAAATTTTTATTTCTGGAGAAATTTTAATTGTGACGTAACAGCTATGTTATCGGTTCAATTTACACACTATTTTGAATTATTTATTTTTTTAAATGAAAATCGACGAGAAAGTAAAAGGATTTTGTGATATTATGTTGATCGAAATGGGTTCGGGTAAATATTCGAAAAATTGTGTACACTTTATGGCGAGATACTAAAAAATCGCATAAAAAATAATTTCCACGGATGGGGGGGATGGAATTATGATGCGCTCATATCCAGCTCCCTTTGAGACCGTCATATCGACGTTTAGGTCATATCGACGACACGTTTATCGTACGTCCCATGCGATTCTTATGGAGACTAGCAAAACATGCACGTATACCCGGACAGTAACATCGCAGAACGCCTCCTTGGATCAAAGTGCTCGGAACCACGATCGTATCGAACGTGACGGTGTACGAAGAGGAAGAAAACCAAGGACCCGTTACCAGTACCTTAACGCCTCCCTGTGAAAAAACAAAAAATAAACCTCACTCGTCCAACAATTTCACACCATTCGTCTATACTAATCGATCACGAACCTCCGGAAACGCCCATTCGGGACAGTAATCCGTTATTTGTAACACGTCCATGTCCAATTGTATATTTTGTCCGTGTGAATGGATATCTGCACCGTTTGCTTCTATGTCCGTGACCAAATCTGTAAACGTTTGGATTGTCAAAAAAATGTAAAAATTAAAAAATAAATATTCGGATTATCCGCGTTGTATACATGTTGCAGCGGCTCTCCACTTATGCACACTGAATCGTGTTATTTGTTGTGTTTTTTGGTCATTTATCAGTATTTGAGTTTGTGATTAGTCGAAACAATTTATAAATTACGTATGTACTCGAGTGGGTGGAAAATCGTTCATTTACAATTCAAATAGTTTTTGTGACAATATTTTATATTTTTTAGATTTTCCACACACTTAACGTATATAGTACAAAAATAATAATTACAATAATTATTTGGGTTGGTAAATCAAGTAACCGATTTCAAAGTATCTAGCAGTGGTGACCAAATAAGCATTTTATTGATAAACGCCTTCGGCTCGTACAGTTCCTATATTTATTTACCTGGCGGAATAGAGAATATTTAGTACCTTCCATTTTATTTTATTCTAATACAAACCTAATACTCTATTGGTTGAATGACTCTGAAAGAAGTTTCACTTCATCTGTGCGTACTCGTAACATGTACGAATTTTTTTTAACACTTAATATTTATGAAATACCCGAAAGTATATTTTTTATATTATCCGCAAAATGAATACTTGTTTGTATTGCGATGGTATAATATAGTAAGCAAAGTACAATATACAAGAAATAAACTGTCAGAAGAATTATGGGATTCCAACAAATCGTGAAAATATTAAAAAATTTCTTTAGAAGAAGTGCATGATGTGGACAATAATATATTGATTGATATAGATGACGAAAATGGATGATTTACTAATCGCGGTACGGAATTTCTTTTAAAACTCCCAGACGATAATTTAGAACACACAATTGCCAACCACGGTTAGAAGAAAATTCTACCATTCTGTCCATGATTAGCTGTCATCATCCCGTCGCAGTTGCTCGGGTTTAGGAGAAGTTATATTTTGGTAAAGTCATACGTATATTGAAATGTATAGGTAGATTGATATAGATAGGCTTTTTTCATCATGACGAATTTCATTTGAAAAAATGTCACGCCTTGGCGAAAGCGGACATTCTATTTTATTATAACAGATATATATGTTTGTACGTACTCGGGGTCTGTTGCGCGGCGTGCTCTAAGATGTCGAGTTCTTGAAAATCGGTTAGCATGTCGAATGCGTCAAGACTGACGAACACGTCGTCTCCGGCGCCGTCCAGATTTGACTTGTTGTTTCGGTCGACGTCCAATCTGACAAACGAATACAATATGAATTACGTGAGTTAGAAAAACGATAAATAAATAAATAATATTGTTGTTTCAGTTGCGTCTATGTTGGGTTTCTGATTTTAATCGTTTTCTCGGGTACAATAATCAAGTTTCGGGCTTAAGAGTACGAGAAGAAAAGTTAAAAAACACTAAAATAATAACAAAAGTGGCAACCACCATAATATTAAACGTTCTCGTACTACAGACAATGATACACTACTGTAACATTTGGAAAATATAGTTTTTATAATACGCATATTCCTGACAAAAAAAAAAAGTGAAAATTGAAGAATAATATGTGTAAATGACGGAAATCTTATTTTTATCATGTTTTATGTTTATAAAATGGTCGTGATTTTCAAATATCGCCAATATTTTGTCGATTGTCTTTTTTTCTTTTCAATATACGATTTTTAAACACATTTTTGTTCCAATTACGTGTTACGAGAAAGAAAAAATTGAATATTTGTATGTTGTACGCGTATGCAGGCGTTACGTTTAAATTACCCGCAGTTTCAAAAACGTCCGCTTTGAAAAACAAAACGTTCGTAAAACCGCGCGATGTACTCGTATCAGACCGCGTAGATCGTCGTACACAGTCTTTCAATGTATTGGTCGTACAATGGAATACTCGTCGCGACATTAAACCCAACGGGAACCGGGTTTTAAACGGCGAAAGGTTTCAAGGCGTTTTATATGTTTACGACGATTGCCGCGTGGTAAGGGGACGCGACTGAACCGACCCGTTGAATCCGCCGTGGACGCGATTGTGTTTTATGCCCAAAACCGGAGCGTACCACCCGGATTAATGCGTGTTACTCGATCCTAACTCAAACGTGCGGCGTCAAATCTGCGTGCGTCGCGGTAGGGTACGGGAGGGAAGGGCTCGGCCCCCGGACGCGTTTTACCGTAACAGTTGATCGGCGTTGGCGCACGTATTCGGCATGTTCGCCGAGAGCGTCTGCTGTATGTCGTCGTGCAACAGATCCAACGTGACGTCGTAAAATTCCGTTTTCACGTGATTCGGCTGTTCGACTTGCCCGTGGAACAGGTGTGCGTGTTCCTGTTGTTGGCTCGGAGAAGCGAGGTACGGTTGTTGTTTGTTCGCGGCAAACACGCGCAGCACGTTGTCCGGTGTTTGCGGCTTGTACGACACGATCGCGGCGGGAACCTGAACGTTTTCCGTCACACTACACTGTTGCCGGTTGTTCGAAATTTGATTGTTGTTTATCTACGTGTTTGTACGTATTTATAAATATATATATATATATCAGAGGAAAAAATCGATTATCGCATATTCGTTTAAAGAAAAACAACAGAGAAATGTATATCCGGCTACGTGGGGCGATGTCGACGGTTAGGTTGGAAAATCCTTATGTGATATAATGTATACGCATGTCGATGATTTCACATCGGACCTCTCCGTTTTACGTACTTTATTGACGTGGTTGGCAATCATCAACGTGTTTATCGCAGTTCTGGACGAGTTCGCGTGATGGTTTGCGAGTAACGTGTTGGATCGCGAACGGTTGCCGGTGGTCGACGACACCTTTTTTTTTTTTTAAAAAAGAAAAGACTATTATATCACAACGCAATTTGTCCGATGGATTTTTTTTTAAAGACATTGTAAGAGTAGACAAATCAAAAAAAAAAAAATTTAAAAATTACTCAAATTTAAGTCGATATCGTATCGAAATCAAAAAATTGCAACTATCGATCAGAAAGAACATTAAAGGCGTGTATACAGTTTGATTAAAATAATCGTTAGTTCATTTGTTTTTATAATTATTCGTCTCGAGGATTCGTGTTCACTTGTCCGGTATGGTTTTTCGCGCGACCCGAACCGCCAAACACATATTCGTGTTGAAAACACCAATGATTTCCGCGCGTTATGAAATTCGAAACGACACGTATGCAAATTATATTCTGTTTCCGCACCTGATTGCTGTCGGACGTGGAAATCCGTCGTACCGGCCGCGAGCACGACTGACCGTCCGCGCACGTAGAATCCGGACAGCCGCATTCCAACGTTCGACTCAGCAACGTCGACCTGGCGTTTTTCTGCCATTCCATGAGTTGCGTGACCATGGCGGCTACACATTCAGCAGTCTATATAAACGACAAAAAAAAAAAATGAACAAAAATACACGTTCAAACCGAGTGGACGATAAAACTAGATGAAACGTTTTCGTGAAACAACCAACTCTTCTTAAAAAAAAAAAAAAAAACAATATACATAGATAATTTACAACATGTATCGGACCGTGTAAATGGAGGCTGTTGCGCAATCATTTTATACGCGTTTGGTGAAAACTGTCAAAGGTGTCGTGTACGTTATTCCGTGTGTGTTTATTCACATAATTCCGTACAATTATTGTATCGTGTTACGCGGAAGGGAGTTTGATTATATTTCAGACGGGGCCTCACGACCTAATTTAATGTGAAGCACCGCAAGTACTCACCGATACTTCCATTTCGTTATTGAGGTCAGGGTCTTCCTCGTAAACTGAAAATAAAAACACAAAACATATAAAACACAAAACGAACGTAAATGCCGTCTATCGAGAACGAACGGTCATAAATATCATTATAACCATGACCGTAGGCGTGCGCAGGCCCCCGTGTTCGGGTAGTGCCGATTACGATTTCGTGCTGTGTATCCAATAGAGCCCCGCGCCCGTACGCTAGCGGTTATAATTCGACGTGGGTGTATTTCATCAGAAAAACTACGACGGCAAATAATTCGCGTGTAATTAAACGAACGGGAAACGTTATTGTGCCGTAATCAAATAAATATGTTTTGTCAAATATAGCGACGTTTTTTTTTTTTTACCGTTTAAATCGGTAAATTCGTTCGATGCCATTTTCTGTCGTGTAAAACAATCGATTTCCAATTGTTTTTGGTCCTTCTTCGTTCTTTGGCTTTCTATAACGTTAAACTCTGAACGAACGACCAGTTAATTAATCTGAACACCCTTTACGTTCCACAAGTGGGTTATATTTGCAGACGTTTCCGTGCGTTGCGCGTATTTGAAAACGTGTCATTACAAAATCGTATTTCACGTCATGTTCGACAGTCGTGCCGTTAAAATTAAAATTTCAAGCGTTGCCCAGGCCGCAACCGGCACACCCCGTACGCACGCCTACGTGTACGCATATATATGTATATATATGTTTATATATCATACGGAGTTATGCGAAATCGCCCACTCACACATGGGTTTCAGCTGAGATAACAGTTCGTCTTTCGTCCACTCCTTGCGGTCCGCCCATAGCGCGAGGCTCGGAGAAATAACCGACAATTTGTTGTCGTCGGGATACGGCACGTTCAGATAGTGCACCAACACCATATCTGGATTCTAGTGGTAAACAGAAACAATTCATTCATCGTTATAGACGCGCGTCCAAACATATATACGGAGTTATAGACGGCGTAATACGATCGTCTTGAAACGATAAGAAAACAAATAATTGGCTACCGTGTAACATGTTTCGATACTTTATAATCGGTGCAGGGCGAGTCGACCGGTTTGTTTAACTCGCTACGTTAACATACAGAAAATACGAGTTGGTCAACAGTAACTGAAATGTTTGTTTGTTGATTTGAATAGTCGAACGTCAAGTTAATTTTAATTTATAACTTATTAACGCGTTAACGTGCAGCCCCGTAGACGATAATAATAACAATATTACGCATCACGTACTTGCAACAACCAATAACATCTTCTGTGGAATGTTGGGAGTATTGCTGAATGCACGTAACATCCGTAAATGCACTGTAAAAAAAAAAAAAAAACAATTGTTTTTTTATTATTTCATCGCACGTATTGCAGTCGTTCGATAATCGCGACGATAATATTCCAACGTGAATTCAATTTTTATTCCTACAATAATATAACTCGAGCATAAAACGTTATACATAAAAAAATAAACCCCAATATTAAATCTTCTAAAAAGTAACGATATAACGTCTCGGTAAATGGAATATTGGTACGGTCCACACACGAGATTATAAAAAAGTATATGTTTGGTTTGCGCCGTAAATCGTAATTAAAACAAGCCGAATCGGCAGTTCAGCAGTCAAGCGATATTTTACTAGTAGTTTTGTTTTTCATTCGTGCGTAGTTTTCGACGTCGGGTGTAGCAATCAGAATTTTTCTCGGTCGGATCTCTTAAAATTTTCATTTTCGTGTTCTCAGTCACAATATTATTTCATCAATCGGTGGTTTTATTATGATTAATCTGCGCATCTACGTTGAAACTATTACACGGTATATTTTGGACTTTCAGCGAAGCGATGGTTCAAACCGATCATTTGTTTTGTCTGCGAACGAGCAGAAACAGCGTTCGAACGACGTTCAGGCGTTTCGTGTTTATCGTGCGGCGGGGAAAAGGCACGGTGCACGCGGAATCGTGCCGTGGCCGCGAAAATCGCGCGCAACGAGTTGCCGGCCTCACCAAGAGTTTCGACCGAACGGCCATAACGAACAGTTATCGCGTGGTGAACTGGACGAATCGCAGGTGGCCGCTGATAATTACAACGCGCGCACTGCAGCCATTTCCGTTGCCCGTCGCGGGTAATTTAATTTCGACGGAAGCGTTTTACAATTGTATCGCCGCGTACGTACGTACGACGGTCGTCAGGCGCGTCCCACGGTCTCGGTCGCCCGCGTTCCCCGAATGTCTGTCGCCCAGTCGCGTCTCCGAAGTCGCCGCACGTAAAATTAGAGTAATTTTAATCGGACACGGTGCGTGAAAACGGCTAACGCGACGGACGGACGGGGTGACCCCAAACGGGAAAGAGAAATACGAAGCGCGTCTCGATAGGCAAACAGCTCTTACCGTGACACGCGCGCACCGTAACGTTTTGTATTGCGGATTTAATTCGGATGTATTCGAGCCGTCCCTTGGCGCGCGCCGCGGCTCCGGAGATAATTTTAACAGACGTTTCGGTTGCGGGTCGCGAGCAGCCCGTGAAACGGAGTCAACGTTCGCGGACGGGGGCCACGAGTCGCCGAACCCGTGTGCACGTCGCGCGCGAAATCCGAAATTCATAAGAGTTTTCGCCCACTCGCCCCCACTCGACCAGGCCACGCGGTCGGGTAGCCGTACGGGCCGACGCCCGTGAAGTCGCGACGGAGAACGATCGCGTTAGGGTTTCGTTTGCTTTGCAAGCACGTCTTCGAAAACACCAATCAATTCTTATTGAATCAGACAAACTATTATACGTGTGTATATATGTTATCAGTGCTTGAACCGGAAAACAATTAGAAGTGGAATGCGAACGGGTAAAACAAATGTGTGTTCCTGAAGAATTAAAACAGTTATCGAATTGTTGGGGAGGGGGGAGCGAGGACTACGGCGTTCTTGGCGTGTCATTGAGAATAATAAATAAATCAATAAATGAATCGAGACACCAAAGAATTATTAGTAGATAAATGGAAAAATAGTTATGATTTTACTACTAAAATAGCGTTAAATAACTTGTTTTCGGTAAAATGTCTTGTTTTTACCTTTATGCCAATTCACTTTTCTACTAGATTGAAAAAGAAAACCAATTTAATTTTCGACCAAATAGAAAAGTTAACTGTTAGATTGAATTAATTTCTAAATTATTTATTTTTGTAGAGTTATAAAATAATAACGAAATCTAAAATAACACATGTACTATATGTTAAAGAATTAAAAATAATAGTCACTTGCATTTGTTTTTTATTATGAACTTTACGAAGTTCTGCAAAATTTTCGTTTTTGTTTTCTGATTCATAAAGATTTCAGAGTAAAAAACAAGCAGAAAGAAAAATGTAAGAAAATAAAATTTTTATCTATTATATCAAAAGTAAGATATGCGCTATCACATTAAACATCGGATAATACATTTATACTACTAATATATCTATTATATACTATAAAATATATGTATTTTTAAAAAATAAACATAAAACATATATAACAAATTTATTTTTGAATTTATCGACATCGACGGTAATGTTTAAATAGCGATTATTATAATTTATTCAACGGTTATTTTCCAAAAAGCTATTCAACTATTTTGGAGAAAATTATTTGAAAATAAAAAAAAAACACTGACCTCGGTTCCTTGAACTTTTAACTTCATATGGTCCTCGCGAGTTGTCTTGCCGTCTTTTCTCTTTTTCCAACAGTACCCGTCGCGTCTGTACCTGACTTTTTTTCTGCTGTATAATAACATCGAACCGCTTTTAGGTCTAAAATAAAACAGAAAAAAAATTCTAAAACGTACACACACATCTAACAACTTTCAAATACTAAATAAAAATTGTCATTAATTCAAAAAAATTGAATGTCGTCTAACCTATAGGAAATGTTTACCATGATCGGAGTTGTTAAAGATTGGCGAAGTAAATTATTTGTTATGCTTACAAGAAGGAAAATGAAGATCATGTATTATTAAGTTGTGCGAAGTGTGATGATCAATAAAATATATGCTAAAGTGGTGATATTTTTCAGGTGACACTTTAATGGTCCGTTTGTATAAGTGACAATATAAAGCTTTTAAGAAGAGTGGAAAAAATATAGGTGTTTAATATTTGTCGTATTAAATACAGGAGAGTCTCGCTAATCCAGTCATCGCTAGTCCGGACATCCGGTTGATCCAGTCAATTAATTATTTATATTATGTATATAAATAATATCTATAAATAATAATTTATATAAATAAGGTTTTTTTATAAAATATTAATTGTATAAATAAGTTGAAAAATTAGACAAATATTGTAGTATTGCGACTGATAAAGTAATTTTTATTACATTAATAATGATTAAAAATACCTTACCCACCTAGACGTCATTTATACATCTATTTTAAACGTCATTCCGTTTAATCCGGGTTTTCGATAATCCGGATAGAGTCCGGTCCCATCAAGTCCGGATTAGCGAGACTTTACTGTACCAACGAATTGCATTGAAAATACTTTATTAAATACTTGAGATTAAAAGTAATTTAAAATGTGTTCAATATTATGGTTTCGCCGATTTTATTCATTTTCTCGAGTAAACTTTGATATTATGTTTCGATCACATCGATGATCATTTTAATTCGATTGAAAGTTCATGAGTTTACAAAAAGGAAAAAAATATAGATTTAATAATATTATTGTACAGTTATATCAAATGTAATGAACAATTATAATATATTATTAATAATATAATGTTAAATCTTGCGATTGCACGGCGCTCTGAGTAGGCAATTAAGCTACAGCTGCGCGCTGTCCGTCCGTAGGATATAAAATGTCATTGCAATCAGAAAAACCCATAGACAATGGATTTTTAAACTCTGTTGCCCGTATTGGCGTTTCACACACTTCCGGCACAAATATAATTTAATGAACTTTTACCCTTTTACACCAGAACTGATCTTCAACTGGAATGAATAGTTAAAAAAAACACGTGTATACTGCTGTACTTAAGATGATGATGTAGAAAATTAAACATAAGAGTATGAGAATTAAGTAATACGTAATATTAATAAATTAATATCGCAAACGCTATTCCCATTTTGAAGATTATAATTACACATATAAAATTGTCCGCATTAAATTAAGTACGAAATGACATTATTAATTACATGTTTGCCTTAATGGCGTATTTTTATTAAAAAAGAAAGAAAATGTTTTTCTATAAATTTGTGTGTGTTGCCAAAATGGCAAATGCGGAACGACTCTTATATTGTTAAATAACTTGTTGTTGCCGACCTGTTATCGCGAATTGAATTACCTTCTATACGTGAATACACTGTCTCAAATAAACTCCAAAATCGAAATTGAGGACGTTTAAAAACGTTTGGACAACGAATACAATATATTAGATAACTGATTTTCTCAAAAATGATTGAGAAACGTTCAATGTGGCGCACTTGCGTTTTATTGAAAACACGACGATAAATGTATTCGAATAATTTTTATTGACCTAAATCGTGTAATGAAAAAAAGAACACGGTAAAAACGATAGCTACGAATTCGCGCTATAAAGATCGTCGGACTGTCGAGAAATTTCCCGGTTTTCCGATCTGCGAAAATACGACTTAGTCAATCGAAATGGTTATTTCGTGTTATCACATTAGACTTATTAGAACAGCCGTCGTAAGATAACGATAGTCGTTGATTTAATACTTTCACGTTTTATAACTTTGATTTGAATAAAAACATTAAGTATGTTTTACATATTCGAATAATATTCTAAGTACTTTTTAAAATAAATATTTGAATACATATTCTGAGCATAATATTTTATTTGGCCAAACATGGAATTGCCGGTTTAGGAGAGAGTGCGATTTGGTAGGAAACATGCTGCGCTCTATTAATATAAACTGTAATTGTTAGCAAACAAAATATCGCACTGGTTGAAACGTGAAAGATACACCGAAAACCCGTAATAAACATTAAACAGTTCACGTTACATTTAAAATTAACCGCTGGTTTCTAGTCGAGAAATCATTTATAATTTATTTTGAACGAAACTCGGAAACAACTTTAATCCGTTGTTTTTAAATAGGTAAAACCTGAGATATGCAGATTATATGAAAAAAAAATAGCAACAACAACAACAACAACAACAACAATAAAACCTGCTCGAGTTCGTAAAACTTTGTCAAAAACATCTAATTTGATTTCGGGTTGTCCACAAAAATTGTTTGGGTTTACTTAAAAATGTTACTGGGGCTTACGAAATGAAGAAACGAGAAAAAAAACGAAAGAACAACAAACTATTTGCCGGAGATTTTCGTAAACGATCTCCTGAATCGCCGGATACCGCCGCCGCCCATTTATAGCTGTGTGCCCGTGTATAGAGTTTCATGACAGTTGAAAATTAATTATTTATTCCTCGTTTATTCGAAAACTTTTCAATCGCCGGACGAAAAGCCGCAACAAACGTCTACTTCATTTGCAAACTTCACGACAAAAGTTTTTTTTTGCAAAATGAGTCAACTACATTCTACGTGGACATTATAAAGTACCGTAAAAATACACACGTAAACTATTCCTTCAAGTCATTGAAGTTTGGATTTATTTCTTTTTATACACGAATTTTTTTTTTTTTACTAAATGCGATCGAATCGCAAGTACCAGTTATAGTTTACACCGTTTATGAATAATAATAATTATTATAATAGATGTTGTACAATAATAAATTATAATATTCCATTTTTGAATGAACGAAAAATAATATAATACGAAATCACTATGTAGTCGATAATTCGTTTTGGACATTCAACTTTTTAACTTGTTTATGACCAACTATGGGCTTCAGATGATATTACAGGAATTAAAATCCCTTTAAAGCTTCACATTAGTCATGTTTACGCAGTGGTGAATTTTTAGGATTTTTCGGGAAAGTCTTAAATTTTAGTATTTAAATTTTATTTTAAGCCCCCTATAGATCGCTTAACTGGCTTTTGCATTTTTATTATTTCGGCTTATACTTAACAATACATTTTATTATTATTTGTATTCAGTATGATAGATAATGAGAAGGTATTGTTGCTAAAAATTATTTTTTTTAAATAAACTTCCAAAATTGAAACTAATTCATGAATGCCAATTTAAACATTTTATAATTTTATTTTAAAAAAAAAAACAGTGACGGTGTGAATTTTTCGTACCACTTTAAACCTACAAACTAGATAGAAATCAAACTGTTTAAAGTGAACTGAATTCAATAATGAAAAGACGATTTCAAATAGTTGAGAATTGATTTTTGATATTATATTATCTTATTCGGTATTTGATAGGCACAACGCTTATCCTAATACTCATTAGAAATCGTGCGTTACCGATCCCCTTAAATATTTAAATCGGTGTATAAACCAGTTACCACGCAGCACGATGGTGATATAAGATATGATTTCAAAACGATAAAGTAATGTTTGCGCTTTTTTTAAAAAAGTAAACGGTAAAAAATTAAAATAAATACACGCCACCGATATAATAGAACGATTAACTCGTTGTCGACGATACACCTTATTGTTGTTAGCAATTTCAAATGGAAAATGTTGTATTTAATATGGTAATACAATAACAATTCGGTTTGGCTTGTTGAGATTTTCAAACAGCATCGGCTGCACGTCCTGCGATTTCAATGTTTTCGTTTCGTTGCGCAGTAAGAATCCATTTTCTCTTCGCGATTAATCGAAAAATATCACACGCAGCACTATTTGATATATGATGTCCCGCGCACTTGGATTCCTGGATAAGAATCTGTTCCATTGGAATAAAATGAATAAACCAGAGAAGAAAAATAACCATCCGATGAGAAATATGATTATTTTCAGAACGTTTACCAGCGTTTCGATCATGTTTAACTTTTACTTTGTTAAATTGAATTCTAGTTTAAAAAAACGAAAAAATAATACATTTACTGTAAAACTGTGCATATTACGTGTTGATAATAGTTGTTTATTTTGTCGTTTATTAATAACTTCGCGAATATTTGTATATCGATATTAGAGCTAGGCAAATGTTAAATTGCCTAGCGAAAAATATGTATTATTTTTTTTGTTTCTGTAGACAATTGAAATTCCCGTGAATTAGTAAACAAAAAAAAAAACGACATAAATATTGTCATTATTTGTTTGCTTTTTGTTTTCCTTTCGCCAATCGAATAATTTATATTTAAGCTATTCCGTAGTTCGAAATCAATCATTATCATTATCGAATTAGTGTATTGTAAAAACAGCATTTATATATAATGTACAGGGTGCTTCATGGAGATCTAATAAGTCTTCTTCTTTTCGACATTTCAACGCTTTTTCGAATAATTCTTATATTTCTGTGCTTTAACGAACATGTTTTAAATTTAATTTTAATTGCAAGGAAGTTGTTATGACATAATGAACAATTCAATTCTATTTTTTTCAAACCAACATATATTTAATTCATACGAAAATCACAGGAAAAAACATGTATATTACCGGGTCGTGATTCGTATTAAAAAAATTTCCCGGTACTCATTGTTTGTCGTGATAGGTTTTTGGGGCACTTTCAAAAATTTCTGGAAAATACGCAAATTTTATTGCACTTACACTTTTAAATATATTTTTGACGTATGTGCATTATTGTTCTATAACGCCAGCAGTCGACATATTGGTCGATATGTCAGTTTGTTAAAAGAAAATCCCGTTCACTTTCTAAAGAAGTATTTCAAAACGTTTCCTGCCTCTCCATCCTCGACGAAAACTATTAAAACAGTAGGTTTAAATTTCGAAACACAGCTTTTTACTAGAAAAAGTTTTAAAAAGCACTTGTGCCGGACGGATGTAAATTGCAAGTGCGCGCGCGCGCGCACACACATACACACACACAAAAATAAACGCACACGAACAGACACTCGCGCGCGCGTGTGCACACATTGCCGCCGTCCACAATAGGAAAGTTCCGACACAGTGATTTATGTACAACACGTATAATAAAATATTTTCAGTTGGCGGACTAACCGGCGACGACGACGCATCCTGAAAAAGATTTTATTTGTTATTGCATTTTTGTTTCGGTCGTTTTTGTCTTTTGTTTTGGCTAGATTCACGAAATGCACTTAAGGTTTTCGGATTACTAGGGGATTTACTGGTACAAGAGTTTTTTTTTTTTTTTTTTACGCGCATATCAACCAATCCGCGAAATCGTCGTGTATTCGGTTTCGTCGTCGTAATTCACTTTCATATATATTTATGTATGGGGAAAATGACACGTCAAAATTCGGTAAAATATCCTGTCATGTTTCTCACCATGTTATTTGCAAATCGTTTGGTACACGTGAATAGTTTGTTTGGGAAAAACGAATCATTTTAATCCGCGACAAAACACTCGTGTATTGAAACGCGTGAGTAAATGACGACGAACCGCAACACGCGAGCGTAGGATTTACATCTTTTTTACCGTACGCAATGTAAAAATGTAAACAAATCCGCGCAACCGATACAAGTCAAGTTTACCGTTCGAACGTTCGTTTCGGCCGTGGACGAGTCGTGTCTCACTGTTATCCGTAGCGCTTACGCGAATTCTGTCCGGTAGGTTTTTTTTCGCCGTGACTCCGCCGTCGCGGTTTGTACAAATCAATTCGACAAAACCGTTGTCGAACCATCACAATACGCGTGATATGTGCGATTATTGTACAAAAGCGTTTCATTACGACGCTGTGCAAATAACGTTTAGTATTTATTGGAAATAATCGGTTGTTTTCCACAGCGCGTTTAATTGAGGCCATTTGTATTGTTTCGATAACGAAATTGTTCGAAACGTGACGTTAATTAGCGCACAACGGACTCTCGTCGATTCCGAAACGCCAATTCATTCTGCTACCCCGCCAACGTGTGGCCTACAATACGAGTTGAACGCTGCCGGTTCCGTCTTGGTCAAAACACGTTTTCAAAATACACACTGTGGTTCACCATTCCGCAGAATCTGATGTATCCAATTATTCCGAACTTTTCGAATTTGCAATTTATTCAGTGGACAAGTACGTCTTGTTTACTCCTTGTGTAAGGTCAGCATTTTCCAGTGGGACAATACGCACAAACTAACAGTAGCGAAGCGTTTCATTTTAAATTCGATTCGTCGACGTTCTGTTCAAGCCATACTAATATTTTTCAATTTATCATTGTAATTACGAATTTGCGAATGTGATATTGGAATTATAATGGAAAGTATCTCGGAACATTACAACAAATAAAAACAATCCCTAATGAATAAATGTATTTTAATTTACATATAGGAGTTTAATTATTACGTTCTTGCCATTTACATAACATTGAATTTATAAATTCAAAGAGTTTATTTTAATTGATTATGTTATAATTATAATTAATAATTCAAAATGTTATAAGCTTGTTAAAAGTCTAATTTAAATTTACGTATAATATTTGTTATTTGAAGTTTCTAATTAATCGATTAAGTAAATTTAATAAAAGATAGTTTTTTTTTCTTTCGTTGGGACATAGCCCGTTGTCAATTACGTTTATTTGATTAACGACGAAAACAATAATTATAATAACACACACACACACACACACACACACATATATATATATATAAATATGTGTATATGTTTGTATTTATAAATATTTCTTACGGTTCGTGATCGATTAATGACAATAATTATCAGCACCAGCGGTTCGTTATATATTTTCTTTGTTATCATAATTTAAACGCACAAAAATTATTTCATATTCCGTTCATTGTTATTATATCTATTCGTTTTTTCAATAAAAAATATTTATCTGTTCATCATTTTGTTGTAATTAATTTTGAAATTTGTTCTGGTTCATTCACCATGCATTAATACCAGTAGCGTAAATTGGTCCGAATTTTATGGGATCGCAAAAATAATTTGTGTTTAACAGTATTTAACCGTCATGGTATGTGCATAAATCGATAATTTTTTTTTATAAAATATTTGTTAATATATAGTTTCGTAAAAACTTATGCAGAAATTTACCTTATTTTCACTTCTTTGGATTGCCATTCGTTGTGTCTTTCAAAATTGATCAATATGGCTGCTATTTCCTAAAAAAAAAAACAAAATCAATGAGAATTTTGAATATTTCTATTTTTAAATGTACCAAGGCTTGATAATTTTGAAATATTATCAAAAATGAATGAAAACGAGGTAAATACAAAAGTTTCTAGATTAATTTTATAATCAAATTTATAATAATGTGTAGAAGCGCCTAAAATAATATTACTCTTCGTTAATATGATATGCAGTAATAAACTTTTCTGATTTATGTTTTGTTGGTAATAGTTTTCGCATCAAGATAAATTTTAAGTTCTTTGTTTAAACTTGTTATTTATTTATTTTTCGTAAGTATTTTATTTATAAACGAAATCATCTTGTATATATCGGGATTTAATTTTGCACACGTTTACAGGCACGCACAGAGTAGCTGCTGCAGGTTAAGGCGATAATAATAATATATATATATTTTTTTAATCCTCGTATCTCCCTATCTCTTTCTCACTCTCTCTCTCTCTCTCTCCGCGGTGTGTTGTTTAACGTAATAATTAACTGTTACATAAGGAAAATTAACATGACCGTTAATTATATAGACCACTGTCTGAGTCCGGTGCGAAAGTAATAAAATACACTAGCCGCGATATGGCTAGTGCGGGGGTCGGAGACAGAGGGATTATGTGCTGTAACATAGGGGGCAGTCTGGCCGCCGCTCGCGTGATATTAACCGGAAGGGTGTCGCTGTCGCTGCGGGACAAATTTGTCCAACAACCGACCATATTTTCACCTCGACACGCGTAATTCATTGTTGTTTCGAATTCAACGTAGGCGTGTTTTGATAAAAAAAAAAAAAAATCGGAAAAAAAAACATTTTTCATTTATTTAAAAAAAAAATGATCTATACCGACAAATTTCTATCGGATACAACGAGATGTTCAAAGGATATTTTTCCGTCGGCTACATAATACATGCTATGGTACCGAAGTCCAATACTATTTAATTTGCATAAAAGTATTTTTTTTTTATTTCAATATACTGTTAAAAATATTGTTTTACCTATTCGTTCGGATGTATGTTCCGAATACTTTTCAAAAACATTATTTACACGATTCAGGCGTGTATATTTAGTGATTTTTTTCTTGTATATAATATATCTCAATAATATATATCGTCATGAATAATATATATAAATTTAAGATTTTCACATAATGTACAATAGGAAATAGTGGAATCTTCCTATTGTTGCTAAAATCGTGTCTATCGTTCGAGAATAATATAAGTTTTATATAACGTATACAATGACTATCTCAATTTGTATAATTTTTTTTTTTTTTTAGTGATTTATCGTTTTAAGTACATTATTTTCTATTCACATAAATCGTTGACTTTAATTCAAACGTTTTCGCTTTTAATTTTATCGTTTTTTTCTATCGTATTTAAGGCAAATTTTTGTTATTAAACTATATGTTTTACGTGCATATATGTGTAATGTGTGTCTGTATTTTATGAATATTATATATAATTATTCGTGATTTATGTACATCGATATTGTTTGGATTTGTTTCGATATACACGAGTATATATATGTATATATTTATTTATTTGTGTTTTACAATACTATTATCGGAAACTGCGTAACACCATTACTCGAAATGTAGACGGTTTCTCGGTTTTCCTTCTTATTTATTTATTTATTTATTTTGTTATGCTTTTCCGTGTATACTTTAGTAAAGCGACTTATTTATTGTCATTGAAATTTGTTCCTTGCGATTTCAGTGCGTACCTACTATTGATCTCAAGTACCATATATAGCGCCATTGTTCGAGTATTTTTCATTATTCTTTTGACATGTGATGTGCATTTAAAAAAAAAAAAAAATAAAAAATTCCAGTCCTTTGTATGACGAATAAATTAATTTGAACCATTCAATGGGTGTAGGATTTATTTATTTTTTAATCATTATATTATGTACCGTTTTTTTTCTTTCTTTTAATATTTAGTTTATGGTCTAAGTTGGATTTTTTTCGTTTTTCGTTTTTAATTTAAAATTTTTTTATGATTTACATTCTTTTTTTTAGGTTTTAGCGCGTTGCTATTCATTAGTCGTTATACGTACTAAAATGTTATTAAAATTGTCGAATTCGATGTGCAAATATTTTATATTAGCAATTTGGTATATTTGTAAATTGTATACATACATGCATATTTATTAAAACATTTAATACTACTATATAATTTAGTTCTTATGAGCATTAAGAGATTTATATATAACATATAAAAGAGACGTTTTAAATGCAATGAATGAAAGCTCAACATTAATTTGCTTAACTGTTATAATATGTTTATAGATTTGTCGACAATCTTGTTTATATGGGTTTCTGTTGGAGAAGATACGAATTTAATATTGTAACTTTAAAAATGTTTTTATTAGAAATATTTGTGTGTAGAAAGACCCATTCAGTCAACATTATTTTACCTATATTTTTTTTCTTAGTGAAATAAACTTAGTGAATTAAAAGTTAACTAGAAAAAATTTAAATTGACTTATCTCCTTTTCAAAATTTTAACTTTCAACTCGTTTATGGTTAGCCTCGCTGATCATTATAATGTGATGTCGTTAAATCGAAACGTTTTTAATGATCTTTTGGGCGAATCGGACCAATATTTTTGAGACAAACTGAACGGCCAGCTGTCGCGTATACGCGAGTCTTTTTTGGCACCGACAGGCACTTGAAAAGTGGTTTTTCCTAACGCCACAGAAGAAGAAAGAAGAAGAAGGAGACATTTTATAAGCCAATAAAACAAATGGTGTGCTACATATTGACGTTCGTCTTCTCTTACGGAAAATTTCCTCACGTAAATCAGTAAAACGCACCTGGACGGACATTCTCGTTTATAAATGGTTTGCGAACGGCTGATCACAAGTGTGCGACGACGGCAAAGAATGTACGCGCGCGGAACGTGTGAAATTATTTTCACGGCGGCTCGAGATAACAATAAATATTTTCCGAGAGGATATTTTCCAATTACAACGATGACACTAAACTCCGGGCCGTCTGGTGTTTTCTCACCGGGAAAAATCCGTATAACACAGGGTGAGATTTTTTTTTCATTCGTTTCAGAAATACCTATAGACACCGTTTTCAAAATTACGTACTCACACACTCCTTGCATGCCGTAAGCAAACATAAGCTGTTGATGTTTAAACGACGATCTATTATATCATCTGCTCTATTTTATGGAATTAAAACAAATAAACGAAACCCGACAATACCTATAACTTTATTGCACCGTCGGATTGACGTTTGGTCCTTAAAACTCTACCTCGGAATGGACATTTAATTGTCGGGTGTAAAAATGTCTAATAAAACGTCTACCAGAGAATAAATGTTTACATTGCACCGTTTAATTTTAATTGTACGGTATCGGAGACCAACTTTTTTGTAGGTGGTGTATTGGATTTTCGCAATGTGTGAGAGAAGTAAATGCCATTAGTAATGTGAGTGAATTGCAGAATTAACTTCTACCCGCATGCGCATACACAACATGAAAGAGTTTTAAAGTTTTATGCACGTAGACCTAAAATCTAGACGAAAATTCATCTACTTGGGTGAATAAAATTTAATCCCGACAAAAGTTTTGAACTCATTAGTCTTTTTTCCATGTTACTGTAAGTGTAGATTTTTGATTTTCTTTTTTAGAATACCGAAATAAATATTTAAAAATTTAAAAACAAACATCATTTTTCATCATAGTTCTGATTGAGAACGTCAAAAATCGATTTCCACAATAACGCGAAAAAATGCTAACGAATTCAAATATTTTTTTAGAATTCGGCACACTTTAATTTGACGATTTCTCATCTATCTTTCCATCCTCCTTGAACGCTTATTACTCAGCAGATACGTATTCATCGGATTTGAAAAACCAACACTTGTAAATTTCCATAACAATATATATTATCTTAAGAGTTTTATAATTAAAACTTGAAAGTTCACGCGGTTATAACAAATGAGGGATGTGAGTAAAATTTATGAATTTGTATATAGCGGAACGTGTTTTCTAAAAAAAAAAAATATAACAAACATTATTTCTATTACCCGAGATGTAGCTGAGCAAACGATAAAAAAATTACACCGTACACACGTGTGTGTAATACATACTGTTTATCGTGCGACCCGTTTCATTTCCTCGTAAGCGTACGTAGTAAACCCGGTGCACACTTTGTCTGCTGCAATTATTCAGTGGTTAAATCGGTAAGCGGTGGCGAGGAGAACGCGAGAGGACTGGGTCTCGCTACCCACTACATCACTTAAAACGCGGCACCTTCGAAATGACGCGCAGGAGCGCTACAAGTTTATTCACATTCGTCGTCGTTGGTAATTACCACTGGAAACGGTTTTGGTTTTCGTTTATCAACGTGTGAAACAAATCGCTGTCGTTTCACGGTTTTGAAAATTACATTTCCGTTGGGCCTTGAAAATGATATCGTTGTAATCGGTTATCGAATAAATAATTTTTACATTTTGAGAGAAACGAAAAATTTATCGGCTTTACAACGACGGTGGTTTTTTGCATTTAATTTTGTCTTTGAGCACATTTACGTGTAAGGTTCGCGGATGGTCTTGACACTTGACATGCGTTGCGTTTCGGTAAAAAATTTCATCTAGTCGGTACTTTATATTTTTAATTTTCCCAGTTATTTGCTCAAGCGTTATTAAAAAAAAAAAATCAAAGAATCGGTAAAATTGTCGACATATTCGTTTTGGACACGAGCATTTTTTGTATTTTTTAAAGTCTCAAAATGTAATATATTAACAATATTTTTTATATTTATGCGTTACAATGAACTTTTAGCGTCGCTCAGAATCGTTTTTTTTCGGATACAACGATTTGTCGTCGGTTTGAAATCCGAAAGTAATAATAAGACCTATGTGTACATGTAACCTGCTCGAGTCGTTATCCACAGGATATTTTAAGCGAAATTGTTTTAGTAATTTAACAATAATCGTACTGGGTAACACGTCGTATGTAGAATGATGATAATTTATAATGTCAACACAATACGTAAAACTGTAATACACAGGTGCGTTATGAGTTTACAGACGTCCGGGTCAGTTATTCGAACGGTATCCACGACTCATCCATTGTGGCCGCGGACCGTCAGAAGAGAACGGAGCACGTCGTCTTTTCTTATCGTGTGGGTACGTACACGCACAAATGCCAAATCGACGAATCTCAACATGGAATTTTATTACGGGTGTGCGTCCGACTGTTGTGTATATAAATAAATATTATCATAACACGCGGAACTCCGTCCATAACGACGCACGAACGTCCGAGCCGTCAATATCGCGTGATTTGTGTTACGTTGAATACGTCGTCTCGTCGAAGACGAGCGTGTCGATATAGAAAAACAATAAAATGTAAATCCCACGTTACAGTTACGTATAAGATTTCGAGATTTAATAAGAATTGAGACTTGTCCATCGAAAGCGTCTCGAAAACCATGTGTTGCGTAAAACACTAAAAACAAAATATCATTAAATGATATACATAGGTACAGAATTTTCGAAACATTTTATTAATTACTATCCGTTTGAGTGTCTGACGTCTTACGTACAATACGTGCAAGTGCAACAACGATATTACAGTCACAAAGGGATCTATGTTAACGTTAGAAACGCGCGCCTTAAACTAATCACAATTTAAAAATTCCGTTTCGAGTGCATAAGATATTGCGGTTTTGCCGAAATGATATCCAATCGTTTGTGTCACGCGGAAAACGTGCTGATTTCTATTCTTATCGCTTCAATAACAGTAAAAAATAAAAAAAAAAAAATGAAAAAAAGTAGAGCGACGGTTCGCGTGGATCACTTAAGGTCGTTAAGGTCGCTTGATGTGAAAGCGACGGCAAACCATCGCGTTGAAATAAGTTTGTAGTTTTCCGAAATTCAAACTCGGAAAGGCGCTCGAGAAACGGGGAGACGTGTGACCGGATATCTAGATCGACTCGTACGAAGAAGAAGAAGAAGAAGAAGAAGAGGAAAAAACGCGCGGTTTTTTTTTTTAAAAACAACGTACATATTCTTCGCGAGAACGTTTTCGGAACGCGTGACCCCGCGGCGACGCGGGTTCGTCGGCTCGTTTAGAAGTTTAACGACCGGCGCACACGACGGGGCAGGACGGCGAAGAGCGAACGTCGACAACGCGAGAAAGTTTACCCGTCGCAGTCGGATACGGTACATTATATATTATATTATATTTCGTCGCTCGCCAGACCCGCCCGGCGGACAGACGGGGCGCGAGACGATAAATTATCGTTATTGACCGGCCCCGGACGTGCGCGTACAGTCTTCCGGCCGGCTGTGGCGCGACAACAGTTTGAAGTTCGCGCGATCGCACGTGGATTTATTTACGGCCGTGTCGTACGCAATCGTCTGCGCGGTATCGTAGCGGCGTACGTTTCGTCGGCGTCTACGTCCGTCTCTGCGTCCGCGGCGAGTTAAACGGTTTCACTCAATACGTTCACATACGTTGTGACGGTCTCGGCGATTTTATTTATTGTCTCGAGTGAACTTTGTTATTATGTTTCGATCACGTCGATGATAACGTCTTAACTCGATTGAAAGTTCATGCATTTGCAAAAAGAGGGAAAAAAATGTAGATTTAACAACATTATTGTATGGTGATTTCGAATTTAATGAATGATTATGATATATTATCAAAAAATCCAATGTTGAATCATGCGATTGCACGGCGCTTCGAATAGGCAATTCAGCTACAGCTGTGCGCTGTCCGTCCGCAGGGCATAAAACGTCGCGGCAATCAGAAAAAACTCATGGAAAATTGACTTTTAAAATCGTTTGGACTATAAATACAATATATTAGATATCCGATTTTCTCAAAAAATTAAATTCAAATTTAATATTATAAAAACAACTTGTTTCGTGTATTCCGATTTGAACCCCATAATAACCACATAAATTCAGGTAACATTATACACACGACTCTCCGGGATCGGCATTTATCAATATAATATTAATAGATACAGCCATATGGGTAAAGTAATATTTATTTTTATTATCTAATCACGTCAGTCGTACGTATTTAGTTTAATAGTTAATACCGATAATAATTTTTCTCGTTTTAACTATCCGTAATTTACGTGATAGGTGTGTTGATCTTGTATGGCGCGGGCCACCGGCGAGTCGCAGCCGAGCCGAGGAGAAATCCTACTCACGAAAACAACATAAAATAACTGACGTCACTAAAAAGCCGATACGTTTCTCGCTCAGCTTGGAATCCAAACACGTCATAATCTTACGTGGTCTTTCTGTGTGCACGGCGCACCATTTTCGGATCACGCGTTACGGCACGACTGTTGAATAATAACGACAAGTCTTATCGCAAAATATCAGATGGACGCCGATGGGAATACGGGAGATGTTCGTTTAATGGTATATGCCTTGTAAATGCTTTGACGTTTTGTGCAATCCAAAGTGTAGCAGAAGCATAATGCCGTTTAATATAATTTACTACCTTTATTTTTATATTTGGAAATAATTGAACACTATTAGGTCGGCTGATGTCGTAGTGTCGAAAGACGGTTGATGATATACGATGGAGCGTCTCATACGAAAAATCAAATATAATTCGATTTTCTAAAAAAAAATCAATTTGTTAAACTTCCATCGGATCGACCGTTTCATCGTTACATACGTATTTAAATAATAAACCCAAAAAAAATATTAGGAAAAAATTTTTTTTAAAATTTATAAAACGGTTACAATATATGTACTAGAACGTCATCGATTTATTCTAATCGTTTTACGAATCGTCTTTGCGCGCTTTCGAAATGAAATGATTCAACGTACCGTAGTCGTCGTTGATAATTCAAAGTGAGTTACACGACTGTATTTTCAACAAATAATCCGTCGCCGGTGGAATTTAATTACGCAATTTTAAGAAACCCGCGAACAGCATGGAACAGTACAGCCGGAAGGGAATTAATTTCACGCACAATTTGTGATAGTAGATAATAATATTATGTTCGCGATGGAAACCATAACATTATGATTAATTCACAACTGTACGCGAATAATATATACGTATACGGCGTGCTAGTATTTTGCCGGCGTAGTATATATTTCATGCGAGATGTCAACCGCCACCACCTTTCGCGCGAGACCTTATAAATATACACACGCGTGAAAATTACTCGTTTCTCGTGTAAATTATTTATTAGTTTCTTAAGTAACTAGCCCTAGAAACCCAAAACGCAACGGCTGCTACGTAAGCGCATAGTACTTGTAACGCGTAATTTTTTTTATGAAGTAGAATGTTTAATTTTATTTAATACGTTTCGATTCGGTATTTTCGCTTAAATGTTTTCGACTCCAAAATATGCGAGCACGTGTTCCGAATACTTTCTCCGCGATTCGTTCGAATACTTTTCAAAGGTATTCTTTTCGGGACTGATCATGATTACGATTATTTATCACGACAAAAAAAGATTTTCGTGACGTTATGAACCACGCCGAATTCCAACACTCTTTCAACTATATTATTATTATTTTTTTTTGTGGTACACTTCGTTCTTCAGTTTCGCCGATCATATTATTCGATTCAGAAGTTTTTCTAGACGATATCGTTCGATTCGTTAAAATGTCGTTGATCGATACGTCATTTTTGTTGCATGCTGTAAACCGATTTCGGGCGTAAACGCGATCAATAAGATCATATTTAATAGCTAAACGCACGCTAAATGTATATTTTATTGATATTTATATAATTTTGTGTACAAAACGATTTTGTTGGTTTTTTTTTTGTCGGTGACCAACAAACATTTACGAATAATTCATGTATAAATATCGACATTGCCAACGTTGACCGAAATCAGTGAATGTTGACATTCGCTGGTGCACGTCTACAAATCATCGATTTGTCAATATTAACATACACGTTATACACACGCGATAAACAAACTAGAAATCTGTATAAAATCACATTTTTGAAAGTGCACGAGGCCATAAATTATTAAACTAGATCAGCGATGCTAGTATTCACTTAAAATTAATGCGCGTAACTTCGGTTATAAACAACAGATGAATACACACGTCAGAAAAATTAAGCCACTAGGTTTTATTTTGTTTTACGGTATTCCAATTTGCGTGTACGTCAAAACAGAAAAACATGCGACTCGGATGAATCTGTTTTACTTGTTATATCCATGCTGCGGAAAAAAATATGTGATACCTTAAACAATTTAAAATTCTGAAGTTAATCGTAGTAACTTTTGAACCACGCATTCCAGCAGATTGTGGAATATTTTGAGTGTTTGTTACAGTTAACGTTATATATTATTAAAGCTAATAAATATAACATTACGTTTGTCGACTCAATTGTTATTAACGATGGATGAAGAAACATCAAGTCAAATAAATTACGTTAAAATAATAAATTGTGGTTTGTGGTTAAAAATATATAGTTAAAAAAATGTTTTTAACTAGTTATAAGTTTAAAGTTAAAATGGAAAAAATCAAGTTGACTTGACTTGATAAAAAAAAAAAAACAAAAAATTCTACTTAAATTTTATTACAAAAATTTCTATTCCAACGAAAAAGTACTGTCGTAAAATACACGTAAATTACGTCGAAAAATCCTTCGACATTTATTAAATGTGTACATTGGATTGTTCCTGTATGGTCGAGTAATTTACATGAAAAAATATTAATTAATCTTGTCGGGTGAACTTTGACGTAATATTTCACTTACGCGTAACTGATACGTTTTAGAAAAATAATTTTTCATAGCATACCGTACGTCGGATCTTGAACGTTTTCTCAAGTGACTTTATTTGTATTTCCACGTATTAATGTCTCGCGGTTTCGACTAGTTTCGATTTGAAATACCACAACGATAACTTTGCGTGCGTATAATGTCGATGGTCAGAAGGTGTATTGTCGTAAGTGACGATTTGCGGTTTCTTCAGGAAAGTAAATTATATATTCACGTTGATTACGTGTTTGATGAGAAAACAAAAAACGTTTTATACGATATCACTCAGTGGGAAAAGCGTTCATTGATATAAAAATATGCGTTATTAGTCATTGTCAATATGAATGATTTTATTTTCGAGAAGTCACGCTTACGACAATACAAATTGCGATAAATGGCCGTTGCTAGAACGGTGATAATTTCCAAGCACAGTTTGCAAAGCAAAGCGCTTTTTTCTCTTTTGAATTACAATTAAAATTCCAAGTTCGTATACCATATATATATATATATATACTTGTGCGTTCTCGCACGTCTATCGAGGTACGGTCATCGAAAGACGAACAAATAAAAACACGGACGACGGGTGGCAGTCTGAGCGCCGCACAAGATATCCGATATATTATATATATATGTAAGGCGGTAAAATGAAGATTTCGAGTGGCGGGGAAGGGTACAGAGCGAGACACCGACTCTTAGTCTAGTATTGATTGGGGTCAGGGTCGTGGTCGGGGGGAGGGCAGTAGTATTACGTGGCGTAGTATATGCGTTTATACAAGAGACCTCGTGTGTGTGTGTGTGTTGTGAACGTATCGCTCAAGTCCTCCTCGTCCCTTCTCTAATGCGCACGGTCGAGTGCCGGAGATTTCCATAAAATATATTACCGTACGCTTAGGCTGGTGTCGTTTAAAACTGCACTGTCCCCCCGTTAACTGATATTCAACTATATGCGATCGTATAGTTTTAGGCCGTACATTACGATATATATTTTACGCGCCTTTTTACATACATATGTATACACAACACTATATTCGGTTTTAGTATACGGTTATTATTATTGTTATTTTTTTTTTTTCGACAATTCTCGTTACACATTATTTGCATTAAAGAACGATCAAATAGCTTTTCCCATACTTCTCGTATTATAACGCGTACGACGATTATTGTACGTATTTATATTCGGTGGCGGTTCGCGGGTTAAATTGCTGGCGGTGCACATTTGAAAATGCAGTGGCAGACGAACGCGTACGGTAGTTGACCGATATCCGTTTCTCCCGAAAAAATTCGACTTCAAATATACATTACCGAGTATATTTGTCGAGAGATATTCGCCTAATTGAATAATAATTCGCTA
The DNA here is from genome assembly GCA_019022885.1 of Schlechtendalia chinensis. Classification (NCBI taxonomy): domain Eukaryota; kingdom Metazoa; phylum Arthropoda; class Insecta; order Hemiptera; family Aphididae; genus Schlechtendalia; species Schlechtendalia chinensis. The sequence continues at coordinate 4,189,974 of CM032346.1, read as the reverse complement.
CGTATGTACTCAATTTTTGATAATTCAAATAATGTTGTGATTGTCATACCCGTTGAAGCGTCGGGTACGCCAATGAATTATATTGAATACGTATATCGTAGTAATATTCCGCATGGACGGTTTATTTTATAAACGTTTTGAGCTCGAATCAGATTCCCAAAATACTACGGGGTTAAATTTGTCAAATTTAAACCGAAAAAAAATTCGCACTTTTATTCGTGTTGAAGTGTTATGTACACTTACGGTTTTGCACCGTCGTGAAAATAGTACAGCAAGAGATCTGCCGAGAATCTGTTTTTGAACGTCCAACGATAATTTTTACGATGCTTCAAATTTTATTATGATATTGTATTTATACGTGGCACGACAAGTAGTTCAGAAACTTTTGCGTTTTACGTTTGTCGTTCTAATGTTAAACGTGTACAAAAAAAAAACAAAAAAAAAAAATAAAACAACAACAAATTCGCGTTTAAATATTTTGTTTAAGAGAATGTTTTCGAAAATCCCCTAAGCACGGCAATTAACAAATATAAATAAATTATGTTTATTGCGTGTACGGTAATTAGTTAGTACCGACTGGCGGAGCGGAGAAGAATTTTAATCAAAATAGAGATACCTACGTACTCGTACGTATATGTAAGTACTTAAAACGGTTTTGGCGTATGCGTGTTTTATAAATTGTGTTTATATTGTACGTGTGCGCGTGCGTGTTTTGTCGAGTAATATAAGATTTTTACAGTGCACGTAATGCAAATGTGTTATGTTAAATTGTAAGCGTGCAAATGTTTGAACGCGTAGAACTTCAAATGCGTATTTATCGCGACGATTGGTTTTTAACTAACCGGTCGTTTAAGTACGCTGCACAACGTGTCCCGTCCACGCAGTTCAGAGAAATACATATATTAAATTTCGGTTTAATCAATTCGTTTTTACCGGGTCGCGTTACGACCCCGTGCGGAATTTTATGGCTTCAGATCGAAGCGCGTGGATCGCTATGGATATAACAAACAGACATGATTTCCAGTGGGTGTATCAACCATCCTCCTCCTCCTCCTCCTCCTCCGCTGCTTTAATTTATTTCAATCTGCAATTATTCTACGAATAGACTCGAACGATTTCAAGACGGGTTTGTGTAATTCACTGTCTGTGGCCATATACTGTGTGGTCGTTAAATGAACAAATAAAAACGTCATTATTACGATGTTGCGAATAACACGAACATTACAAGCAGTGGCTAGGATTTATATACATTGGTGTATTTTTCTTGCAGCGTCCGAACGCACATTTAGTTAACAACGCGGTGTATATTTCAAGAAGTAGTATTATCTGTTCGGCGCGAAAAAACCAAAAGTACCTTCAGACCAAGCTAGACTACAAAGCGCCACAAAGCTACACACGGGAACTCATGGAAAATCATTAACAAGACGGTATTGTCTGACGAAGAAGTTACAACGGTCTTAAGATTTTTGAAAATATTCTTCTCCTCGAATCCGACAATAAGCGTTTATAGTCGATCCAAACGCCGGAGTTTAAGGACCTCGCAGCGTCGTCTATTGGATATACGGAAGACGACAAATGCGGCGTCCTCTTAGTGTTCGGCACGAAGGAGTCACCTTGTTTTTTTTTTTTTTTAGTTAAATAGAAAACGATATCATCGAATATATTGTAATATAATTATTATTATAGCGTGTTATTACGGCGTGTTCCGTTTTTTTCGTTGTTTTGTGATAAATGGATTTATTTCGATATCAATTGTCGAGAGAGCAAATACGCGCACATATACATATTATGGACTCGGCACGAGTTGAACCGTGAAAAAATAACTGATGACATTGTATGTATAAAGCATTATTCGTCGAAACAAGAAAAATTGATTATATGTACGTACGTGTGTATAATGTGTATATACGTGATATATGTGTGTGCGTGTACATTATATACGTGTACAAAATAAATGTGTACGCATATACGATAGGGTGAAGGTATATATAACGATGAAAGAGGAATGCAAATAAAACTATTTTATTACAAATGTTTTTTTGAAGGATGTTGTTTCCGGGCCGGTTCCAGCTGGGGAAAAAACAATTTATTTCCCAGTATAAATACACACACACACATACACATATATATAGGTGCTTCATCATGGATTTCAATCCCTCGAGCGATTTTGATTTCATTTTAAATGTTAAGTTTTTATGTATAATATCGATTCGGAGTCGGCCGTAAAAATAATAATACGCCAAAAGGCGTATTCGGAACGATTGAAATCTGTCCAGACAATGCGCGGCCACGTGTTTCTTTAAACATTCATCGTCCATGTTGTATCTAAGTTATATGGTTCGCTAAAGACCGAAATGTTTTGGTAAAATATAGAATTCGACAAGGCTGGTCATTGACAGTTTTAATTAAGTTACTAATTACGACGTTTTTCGTTAAGTTTTTTCGTTCGACTTTCCGGTTTCAAATATCATTCCAATACGATTTGGAATAAGAAAAATGTGTATCTGTTTATTTTCGAAAAGAAGTTTATTATTTCGTTTGTCAATTTCCGTCGCTTTATTCGGTTCGATCGTAGATAATAATAAAAGGTGCCGCGGGTGCTGTCGATACGAATGAAACACTCAGACAAGAGATTTTTAGATTTGTATTCGCCGTTGTAAATCATTGCATTCGAAAAACGATTATGTAGGAAGTTAGTATTGATAGTAATCAATAAACGTATATCATTAAAATAAATAACGCGTAAACATGTCAAGTCTTTCAATTCGTTATTTGTAATTTTATAAGCGAAAAAATAAAACGTAAATCGGTTTAGTGAAAACCGTATGGCACGTGTCGACAATTTTACCGAGATCTGTCAGTGGTTTTTCCGTACGATTTAGAAAACTATTCGAGAAAACCGAAAAACGTTTCGAACAGAATAAAAAAAAAAAAACTACATACGATTGGCTACCGCTGCATGTCTTATGATCCAAGCACTTCTTCTACGCCAAGAATTGTTCGCAGACACGATTTTAAAAACATCACATCGTTGAGTAACTGATACGTTTTAATTCACTTCGTTCAGAAAAAATCTCTTGACGAATTTCGATACGCGGACGAACAGACAAATGTAATGTCAAACCGATAGTATTAGCCTCTGATGAAACGGCAGAAGATAATCTACACGGATTTCGCGTCGTAGTGTTCGTTTCGAAATCGAAGTAACTGCGTTATGTACGCGTTTACATTGGGCTGCTGTTTTCGACGAGAACGCACCGAGAACCGTTTTGCCGGCGGTTCGTGTTATCCCAGTAAAGACGTGGATTATACCGTAAATATAATGGACGACTGCAATAAATCGTATTGTGAAACGTTCTGCTGCGACCCAATACGTGCACGTTGATTCGATTAAAACCAATACATATTTCAACATATTATCGATAACGCGGCGCGCGCTTCAGTGATTCGATTAAGACAACTGTGAGTATTCGATTCACGGAGCTACATTTGTTGAACACTGAAGTCGGCCGGGAAACGTCGCGTAGTAAATATTCCGATTATTCGGAAACGTACGTGCGACGAAACGAAACACTAATGTCGTACAAGTCGCGACCTATTTGCAGTCGATAAAACCAAAATATCGAGAACCAGACGCCGTCCTGTTTACCGGCGAACTGCTTTCACGCGGGATCGTCGTGTCCTCGATTTCTACGACGCTTGACCGACCGATTTAGTTTTGTTCATATTTATCCGTTTAACATGTGTATACTTCTTCATACGGTTTTGGGACGAAAAATTTACAAATCGGAGGCTAAACTTTTGTCAATGGGCCGGACGGGCGGGATACGTATATGCGCGCCAGTGCCGTTTTATCGTGTTTCGTAGGTCACTCGTACGGCATATTAAAAAATCGGTTTGTTAAAAAAAAAAAAAAAATCGTCATTAAGAAAAGCGGACACGACACCGCTCATCGTCCTCGTGGCCCGTTGACGGACGCCGAAAACCGTCGGAGGTCCGGCCAAAACGATTCCGTCTACGACGCGTAATACATTAGTGCGCGGATAGGCGCGAGAACGGGATCTCTTCAGAGGCTGAAAATATATATTTTATATAAATATATATATATATATATATTTATAGAAGGCCGTCGAGCGGCGAGGAATTGAATTGTACGACTGTGCGCGGCAGCCGAACGAAACGGTGGAAGGTGTATGCGTTGGTATATATATATATATATATACACACAAACGGTGGCGGTCTAATAGAGTATGAAATCCGATAAATTCGCCGTTTTATATTCAACCGGCGAAACGGCCACGGGACGGAGCGGCGAGAGAGGAACGTCGTCGTCGTGCCTCCTCTCGCCAGTCGAACCCCACGCGGACGGCCGACACCCGCGCGGCCCTCCGCCGCGACGACGTCTAAATTGACGTTTCGTACATACCCGGCGAACTGGTCTTTACCGTATATTGTATATATATAAATATACAGACGGTTCGAGATGAACATACCGAATCCGTCGTAATTTCAAACGGTATACATATATATATTATGTATTATTGGCATGAAATTTCGGATTTATGATAAATCGTCGGATCCGTGTGGGCAATAACGATCCCGATATCGTAGCTCGATCAGCCGTAACGAAACAAAACGGACGAGTCCGCAGTTTTTATTTTATTTATTTTTTTTTAACGATTTCAAAAACGACCCTTTCAACGGTACGAACGCGGTTCGTGTCTGATTTCGAGTGTTCGGACGAGCCGCAGCCGAGCGTGTGCGGCAACGGAAAACAGCGTGACGTTTTCTGTTGTGTTCGGCAATGCAACTCGACGATGTTTACTACACGTTACAGGCCGCATAACGATTATACAATACGATAATAACAACGGCTATTTTAATACGCTGTTGTTCGCGGTTTTCATACCGGTCTCTAAATCTGTTTATGGTCAAATAATAGCCAGTTTATACGGACACGTGTTCCATTACAGACAAACGTTATTTGACCGTATGTTACGAAGTTTTTTTAAAAGCCTAATTTTTCTCGCTTCTGGGACCAAGGTAATGTTTTTCGACTCTATACAAAAAAATATATATATATTATTTTCAATCAATCTTTTTATAGATATATTTTGTATACACGCCTGTTTAAAACCTATCGCGTAATATTAGACTTTGGTTTTGAAATAAAATATTATAATTTTTGTTTATTTGAGTTCGTTTCGATCATCTTTAGGGCATACCTGCATGCATATTCAATACATTTTTAAGACCTGGTTTCGAGTATTGAGTTATATTGTTAGCTTACTATCGATTTTCAGACAATTTATGCATTTTTGTTCTCGTCGATGATAAATATTACAGACTCGTTTAATTAACACGAACGTTCTAGTCAAGAAAATGATTTTGCAATGAACATGGTCAACTTTTATTGTAAAAATTATATTTAAACTTAGTGGTTTTGAAAAAAAATGTATACATATTCTTAACCGGCGTTTTATGTAATACATTATAAAACTATTAAGTCGTAGCACTGTTTGATAATATTTCGCATACAGTGTTGTTATAATATTGTTCTTTAACCGTTATAATTTGATACTCAGCTAAAGTGTGCTAAACAATTTATACTTTTAACTATAACAAGACACTCGCACCCACCGTCTATTAAATCGTATTTTCCATAAATAAAACGTTGTAGAGACTTGTCATTTTCCGTATTATAATAGTTAAAAAGGGGCGAAGCCGTTACGAAGCCCTTGTCCACACGACGTCACACGTTTTTTGTGTGGCTTCGACGTAAAGGCATATAAAAAATTATTATATTATATTGTATGTATTAAAAGAACCTATTTTATAATGTATAACAATTGGCTTGTCGTAAACCTTTGAACTGATTTATACCATTCGCAATAAACAATTTTATTAAAAATCATGTTCTTTTTTCATTCGCAAATTCGTATAATAGCTGTCCTGATCCAGTTTCGCCCAGAGTGAATGTTGTTTTGAGTATAGACGTTGTCTTTTTCGAACGCTTAGATCATTTAAGTAATGCATTATAACAATGAATGACAGTTTTAGGCAGTTAAGTTTTTTTTTTTTTTTACCAACTATAAATATATTTACTATCTTTATTGTTAACGATTGTCTATATAGCTACACACACACACACACACACACACACACATGAATATATGTATATTTATATAATATATTAGTTGTAGCTTTAAATTAGACGGACAAGTCAAACGGGATCATATAGGAATGTGCAGTGTGAGAATGGCGGACTAGAGTTGGGATTTTCAGAAGACAATGCTTATTCTGCACTACTCTATAGAAAAATCCGAGTAGATGTTTATAAACTCATTCGAGACAGCCAAAACTAGTCTATTATCTCTAGCCTTTAAGATTTCTGTAATTGTGGACATCACTTGCACGGAGACCTATTTTTTATGATTTGGATCGAACCTCAATAAAACATTAAAAAAAATCACAATTCTTCGTTGGAAAAAACAAAAATATTTTTACCGAAATAAAAACGTGTTTAAATTTTGTCCAACGTATGATAATATTGTAACTTAATAATTCAAAGACAATTGTATTTAAATTTGCGCATATTTGTTTCTATGATTACTGATCGTAGGTACCGGCACGTTACTGTCGCAAAACCACTATTTTTGTTTATTTGAGATGATGAAATGGTGAAATTATAAATTGCCTATAACACTCGGAAGATTATAAGTATAAAAAAAAAAAAAAAAATCTGTGAACATTTCATGGAAACCGATTGAATAGTTTCTGAGTTTTGCGATGACAAACGTACGACTTTGTCTCTTTATATAGTGATATACACAAAGCGCATCTCATTTAAAACTTTTTTCTAGAAAATAACGGCTTTTGAACTTTTTAACATATTTGATCGTTCCGCGCTAACCACAGGTTCATTATAGACTTTACTATATTATATAACTTACCTCGTTTGTGTTCCACCGATGTCTTTGTATAGGGAAATGTTCAGCACGTGGCAAACTCTCCAAGTTATCTGGCAATTTAATTGGTTCCCCTTCTGAAACGTACAATTATACACGATTACGGTCTGATAAATATACTTATACGCGTTTAGGACATTTGAAAACTCGTCTGCATTAGTTTTGTGTGTGTGTGTGCGCGCAAGCGCGTATACACATGCAATTTACGGTTCTAATCGTTTATTAGATCTTACCTGTGAGATGTATCCCCAAATGCTCTTCCCCACGCACGCTACTGTTTACACTTTATTTATTTTTTGGTTTTAATGTAAAGACCATGTTTATGGTATTTTTATGTTGAAATCTTTTTTGTTTTCAAATGAAATCGAAGTGATGAAAATTGCCTCTAAATTTAGCGCAAAGAAGACCTGCGTACGCTTATTACGATTTCAAACGCTAACTATGGAATCTATCCGATCCGAAACGGCCTAGCCTTTGAATATACAACGTCGTCAATCCGATGCTTATCCAACGCGCGCGGAAACAGCCAATAAATCTCAACGCGTAGTCGCGGGCTGTGTGTGACAGTTTACCAATTGCATTCGTTTAATAACGCGAACGATTATATATACGTATATATATATATTTCCATTTTCAATGTCGATCGGCTAAGTGCATTATATTGAAATGTTCAATATTGGTCTCTCTTTTTCTTTCAATCGTTCCCAGTATAAACGAATCTATATGATATCGACACGCGATATGCGCTTTTGAAGCGAAAGAGATTATAATAATGTATTGTAAATTATTATTGCGATTTCAATAATCCGTGCGTGATAACCATAAACGAATATTATGATATTTCATTTGTTACTATTGCATTTTCGTGCGTTCGATAATAGTTTCCATTTGTGTGTGTACCATGAAATTATTTCTTTCGGATAATAATAATAACGTGGGTTCGATGATAAAATTAAATAACATATCGTATAACAATTATACATTGTCGATCGGAGAATAACAATTTTACAACACGAAAATAGTGGTAACAAAAACAACGAAATTAACGATAATTTTTTGTCTAGGAGTTTTAAAAACAATTTTTATCATTATTATTTTTACCCTCTTCACATTTCCTTCGTTCATATCAATCAATCGTTTTTAAAAGAAAATTTTAAAATATGTCCGTAATGTGTTGAAATTCATAGTTTTACTGAGAGTTTATTTCTTATTTATTGTACTTTATTTTTTCATGCCATCGCAATTCAAACGGATATTGATTTTGTTGATAGTTTTCATTTTAGGAATGTTTTAAATGTTAATGTGTTAGTAACGCAAGTTTGATAAATTAATACGGTCACATGAAAATAGGATATATGAATAGGAAACAAATTAATATTATTATATACTACCGTCATTCAAAACGGTAGAACGTCGTTTGATTCGATAAATAATATCTGGTCACAGTTTTTTTTTCTTACAAAATATTTCCTAATGCTTTAGATAAAACTATACACACATAATATTATATAATCTAATTTTTCTATAATTAAATCATAATATGATTTGGTCTATTAAAAAACTCAGAAGTTTGAAAAAAACGAATATTTCCTTCACCTTGTCACTAGTTGATAAGCATTTAAATCTTAAAATTTAAAAGCGAAATACGATGCATGTAAAATAGACCAAATCTGAAAACACCACTGTCTTAAGAACATAAACGTTAATCGATTTACAAAAAAAAATTTTTTTAATTTTAATTAGATTTACGTGTAATTATATAATTTGCACTTGTTGATTGTTTTGCGAGTAATGGTTATAAGGTATTTTTACTATTTTTATTTTAGCTTTGGATATCAACTTATGATACATAAATACGGTAGAAACTTTTCTTATATTTCTGAAATTTAATGAATTTCGACAATTATCTAGTCGAGCTTAGTGCCTAAAAAGTTTCATACGATGTACCTCTCAATAATTCTCAGCAAGCCAGTACTAGCTACGAATAATGATTATGTATAGTTTCACATAACCAATTAAGGTCTCAACCATCACCAATTCCCCACGTACATAATCACACAAAATTATTCGTAAATTAAAATAATCGTGAATTCCTATTAAACGCTTATTTATATTTTTGTAGTCTCGTATTTTTCGACATAGAATAAATGAATAACGTTGTACCAGTCAAGAAGTCATATAATCGTTTTTTGTTGAGTATTTCATCGGTATAAAGAAGAAGTCCTCTTGGATCAGCTGGATCGGTCGTGCGTTTCTTAGAAGAATAACAAATCCAATATTCTCATTATACAAATATGCGGAACGGTTATAACGATGTAATTATAAGGACCGATAATAATATACCTAATAATAATAATATAATACTATTACCTAATCATAATGATGTTGAAAGTCGGCGCAATGTTTTCAATATATCATAAGAATCTGGACGCACTACAATATGGAAATTTATAAGATTTTTGAACGAGAAATAAGTGCTCCACGAAGCAAAAAGTTTTTAAAATATAATCAAAATGTACGAGTCTGTAAATATAAACAAGTATTTGGTAGGCATTGTTTGTGATTTACATAAGTACATAATTTGTATTATTATATTTTATCTTTATCATGATTTCATTTTTTATTTTTATTTATTTTTTTTTTTTAGTGTAACATTGTATTCATTTTATTACATTTTATATTTAAAAACGAGTACTGTATAGTCTTATCTATGGCATTAGAAATATATATATATATAATGTGTAATAATAATAACAACAACAACACAGGAACGTACCGGATTAAATGTCGACGGATATTATTTACAGTATTAAATGGCATGGAACGACTGTTCTAAAATTATTAATGAACCATTTCGTACATACTCAAAGTACACGCGTATTTTATAAACCGTTTCGGCCAATCGCAAACTCAAATACTGTAATGTGATTTGCGAAAAATAATTTAAATGTTGACAATAACCATTATGTACGAGTTGCCGATTTTTTTCATTATCATTTACCATCATTGAAAATTGTCCGAAACCAAAAAAATGACCTTATTGAACGCATCAGACCCTGCACGAAAACGAACCAGCCGATTGCGATAGGCCGTCCCGCGCCTGTCTACATTACTTATTTCGATTAGAACAATCAAATAATATTTTTACTTTGATTCAACGGGATGTGATTGTTCGGTTGACCGTGCGTTTGCATGTGTATTCTGGTATGATGTTGTTGACCGTACAACGTGACCGTTTCGCCCGTGCAATATTCGGCCGTGAACGACTCGTGTCTGTTGGACATGTTCACCTGCGAACACAAACAATATACGTTTATGTAGCGTGTGCACATATTATAGGTTTAACGGGCCGACCAGGTTTAAGCGTCGTACGGTGTGACAGTGTCAGCTCTTTGATTTCGAACATTTCAAATAGCCTATTACGTACGCGTTTCATTTTATTCTATTTCGACGCCAACACCACTCGGACTCGCGTTTTCAAAACGCGGAGTTGTACGTTTTTGAAATATTCAACGCAATGTTTACCCTACTAATTCACGATTTATTTTAAGTTTACTATCAATTTTCGAGCATTTCCATCGTTATCAAATTATTTGACATTTAACTAGCGAGTAATACAAATTTTCGTAGTGACTTTTGTAGTAAATTGTATACGTTTTCCGAACTAAAAATTTATTCGAAAATCTTATACATTATCGTATTACCGAATGTTACATTTTATCGACGAGCATTTTCTGAATATATGATGATATCACTTGAAATGATTTTATCATGACTCGATTTTGAAAAGCGTATCGGCGTTAACGTAAGTAAACAGTTTTTTTGGGTTTCCTGGAAAATGTAATATATAATTGCAGCCTTGTAATGGATACGTTAAAAAAGTATTCAGAATATCTGTTCGATGGAATGGTAAACAAAATATTGAGAATAATATTCGAAGATAAAAAAACCCTATTTAAACAATTGCGTTCGAATAAAACAACGGCTTGTCTACGTGATTTCTGTGTTCGTTTTATATAAATGAATATTGTAATTAAATACGTTACGCGGGGGCGGGGGAGAGAGACAGCAGCGTTTTGTGGAAATCCTACGACGGCTTTATTTCTAAATCCCCCGGTTCCCTGTCAATGAATTATGTATTATAAACGAACGCCAATATTGTAAATCGACTAAATGTTCAATTTTTCTACAGCTGCCATTTGCTACGTTATCTTTGACAGCTATATCAATACTGTATATTCATAATAAATGCGATCCATCGGTGTAACGTGCTGCAGAAATAAATAAAAATGTTTACAAAATAAAATATACAAATATATTATGCACTGTAACATTCTATTCGGCGGGATACATAAGGTGAAATATTTAGATTTTTAAAATACAATTTATCACAAAACGTATTTCTTCCGGAGAAATTCAACCCGTACACGTACCGATATACGAACACTGCTGAATTTATTTACTTGGCACGCGTCTTGTCTTGTTCTTGGCCAAAATGGTGTATACGTGGTCGACATTGTGTCTCCGTGTTTCATATATACATGTGTAGTTTAATGTTCATTCTACTTATTTTAATATATTCATTGCGTGGATTTGTATAACGTGCGATATGATAGTTATTTTGACAGATGGCGTGTAGGGAAAAATAATAAATAATTTAATATATCGATTTATTAATTACCGTGGATCTAATTTTAACGTACGTAAATACTAAAACACTTGAGACGAAATTTTAAATAACATGATAAATATTGTCTTAGCTCGTCCAAAACGAATATTTCAATAATTTTATGGGGGTTTTTTTTTAGTTACGTTTAAAAACATTACTGGGAAGATCGAAAAACGAATGAAATAAAGTGCCAATTAGATTTGCTAACGATTTGCTACCGGAACGTAACGCATGACAAAATCATCCGATCATTCTTTCTAAGCCGCGAAAACGTGTTCACAGATAACATTTTCAAATTGTTTTTATAATTTTCAAAAATATACGTCATCGTAAAAGCAATACATTTTTCGACTCGTTCAGAATCTGCAGTACTATTAAATTGCTATTGAAACCGCCTCCTTGGCAGAAATTTAAGTTTAAATTTATACGTCACCGAACGCATACTGTATATCGTTATACATTTCGAATCGAGTGCCTAATAATATTCGCGATCGGTATTCACGCGAACGTATTGGTTTTTAAATATCCCACTACTACTCTTGATGAGCGAATAACCGTTGTGTAAATAAACGTGTATATACGTGTGTATGTGTGTGTGTGTGTGTGTGGGAGTACATTATAGACCGCCGAACAATAAATATTGCTAAACATTATTGAAAGGTTGTATTATTTTAAGTAAGACCTCGAGACGGTTAAGACATTATGATTAAGTTTATCGTTCGGTAAAATCAGCAGAACCGATATGCGTGTAATGGGATTTTTCTACGTTTTTACGTTTTATTTATTTATTTATTAATGGCGTTTTATGACTTTTTAGACAAATTTCCACGTTTTTTAAAACTTTTGTCTACGATTATATTGGCAAAAAAGACAATATTCATAATTTACAATTTATTTCATATAACTTTCATTATAGACATTCGTTTAATGCAAACTTTTAAGTTATTTCCCATACAATTATTTAGAAGACTTTTTTTTCATACCTTCCTTATACCAATAATATAATGTATGATTTATATTACAAAAACCGTGTATAACTGCTAAATATTCAAGGAAATATAATTTGAAATAATTTTTTTTTTCGTTTTTCACAAACATTACACGCGACAAAATATTAAAATATTAAAATATCGCAGACTTTAGACCGTATTGCGATTTAGTATATACATTTGTTCAAGTACACATAGGTTATGTTCACACTTGGCGAGATTAAGGGTCGTTGGTTACATTTAAACGCGTGTTAAAGACCAACTGACGAGTAACACATAATGGTTGAACGATCGTTCGATTACTTCGTCGATAAACATTTCCCTCGCGCATTGGATACCGTGTTTTCCGGACATATCTTTGGAACAGTACTCCCTATGAAATGTTCGACGCGAAGGTCTGTCATAGCGATCTAAATTTTAACGGTATGCCGTGTTATTTACCAAAACCTATTTAACGTGTTTTTATTTAATGTATTTAATATTAGATATCAATAATAATATAACTGGTTTTGTTTATCTTTGAACGTTTAAAATGTGAAATAATCGACAGTTATTGCAGTTTGTAATGTTTAGTATGAACATACTACTTTAGTCTCGTCACTATTGAACATTATACGTTCAATAAAATATTACGACTTAATACTTTCCGAAAAAATACTTTACCAAAATTAGTATTTTTCTGACCTAATTTTTCCTAATGAAATATAACTATAATATAAACTATTATTCTAACTCAACATTTTTCTACAAAATTACGATTCTCAGTATATTTCAACATTTTATGCGATTTTATGTTTCCGTCAGTGTTCCCGAATAAATAAACAAATTACGAAATAAAATAAAAATGAAAATGTTTTCTTTTTCGTCTTTTATCGAGAATATTTTTCCTGCGTTCATCACACCGAGAATTATATATTTAAATCGATTGTGGAAAAAGCTAGGCGATAATTTATTTAGTTTATGGTTAAGAATATAATACATTATATCTAGACAGACATTTTCATTAAAAATTATCCGTGATATATATACATATATATATATTGACCTATTTATAATCCACGAAGAAAAATTGTACGTATCAACTATTATTTAACACGCGAAAATGTATGTTTTTTTTTGTCAATAAAACTTTTAATTACATCGAATTAAAATAACGAAAATGTAATAGAAATGATTTTTATTTTCGTAAGTGTACGTAAAAGCGGTTGAAATCATAATTTTTTTTTCTTAAACCTGGTTTATTTTAATATGATTAATTTTTAAGCAAAAATCGTTTTTATGTTTGTATGAATATGCATATGTATATGTATATATTATACCTCGTCGACTGTTATTATAGTTATAGCTCAACTAGCCTTCAATGAATAGAAATTATATTTGTTTATTTATTACGTACGGTGAAATATATTTTATGATCCTTAAAAAAAGCTATTTTTCTGCACAAATCTAGAAAATACGTTTGAATAAAATTTAAAAAAACCTGCCACCAAATTACAAATTAAATAACATATAAAATCGTTAAATTAAATAGAATGTTACAAGCCAAAATTAATTTTAATTAAGTTACTTTACGTATTGATTTTTTCTAAAATTAACTTTTAATTTAATCAGTTGCTAATTTTTTTTTAACATAACGTTATGATTTAAAAATAATTATTTTTATAAATAAAGTTATCTAAATTAAGTAAATTAATTTATTATTTAGTGTTTGATATAAAAACTATAATAGTCATTACAATCGCACGAGTAAATGCGTATTGAACGAGTTGAATAATCGAATTAAAATATTTAGCACTTATAATTTATCGAAAATAGAATATCAAAACGCAAAGTAATTTTATTAAACCCCTTTCAAAATAAAATTGAAATATTGAATACAAATTAGTGTTTAAAACAAACAAACAAATCGTTAAAATAATAACAATAAAAGAACAATTAAACTATTAAAAAACCATTTAAAAAAATAGTTGAATATGTTTGCTTAAACACTTTACAGTAATTTCAAAAATAACAAGAAACTGTTTAAAAACGTTCATAAATATATATTATATATTATAAAATATGTTTATTTGATATGTTAATTTTTCTATGACTGTATATAAATAATAATAAATAATTCGAAATTATAAAAATTGCGAGAATGTAATTAAAAAACTTTTATTGGATAATAAACATATACATATATATTAAATTATATGGAAAAATATGAAAAATACGATTTTATTTTATACTTGTTCGCTTTTGCTATACCGCACAAAGTTTATAATTGTAAAGCCGATTTAGTTGACTTTTCATTCAAACGAAATAATTATCTATTCAAATGCGAGAACTTTTTAATAACACTTATTCTATTTATAATAAAATACACGAAACAAACAAAATTTAACAGCTAGCGCGAAGAAGTCGTTTTGAAAGTAAGAATAAATACGATTTAATTATTGAAAACAATAAAAGACGATTTTCCCGAATTACAGAACATAGAACTATATATACACATATTGGCTATTGCGAAATTAAAATCAATATGATTTTTAATTTAATATGTTCGACGTATAAATATGCATGAATATAAACGAATTCGCCGTTGTACCGTATCAGTCCTAAAAACGATCAAAATTATATCACGTCCATGCAATAAATTTAAGTGAATCGACAAAAACCCATTACAGAGTTACGAAAATTAACTCGTTGAATTATACTATTCGTTTTAAATTAAAAACGTTTGGTCGGCAAGACGTCTATATTTTGTACTTGTTTTGTTTGATTCGCTTAGCGGAACATTTTATTACTTTCGGAATCAAAGTTGATACTCTTGCGGGAAATAAAAAAAATTAAATTAAATACATTTTTGGCCACGTGCCTGGATACGGATAGATTTGTATGAAGCATTTCGTGAATCTCGTTTGTCCGAAAAGAAAAAGAAAGAACTCCAACGTAAACCCAAATACATTCAGCGCATCGTTCGAAATAATCTGAAATTAAAAAAAAAAAAACGTTATCTTCGGAGCGTAGTGAAAATTGATCGTGTAAGCTGAGCAAGGCGTTTTCGTTATGTTAATCGACGCTTACACGTTAAGTAACCTGATAAAATAATCGAACAATTTTCTTACCGACAACAATTACGCAAGACGAAAATACTGACGGTGAAATAGATCAACGATTTACACACGTACAAACGTCTAGAATTAACCTTCAATTTCACTGTCCGTCGGATGGGACATATAACCGTCGACTTGTTTCGGTAACATGTAAATATCGTATTTTACAGGACCGACGGAAACTGTCGAATCGATACGCGTCGTTTCTGTATAACTTTTATAAGTCGTTTATTTCGAATGTCGAGAACACGCGGTTTCCATGTTTTCGTAAAAAAAAAAAAATAAATAAATAAATGCGTACCGAAATTTAAAGAAATCTCACTATTTGTTTTCGTTATCGAAACGGTTTGTGGAATTCGCACGGAATGTTACCAAATGCCATACGGTATAAGCAAAAGTGATTTGGATAGATTCGTTTAATCAGTAGAGGATTTCTCGTTTTTGTAACGTTTTCCGGTGGCGGGGCTCGTCTGTCCGCGGAAAAATCCACTATTTCCGATACCTTAAGTCGCGCGCACAATCGTCGAATAATTTTCCGAACACGTCGTTCGCGGGTCTCGTCGCGAAAACGCGTCGAGCGTCGTTGAACTTTCTTCGCCGGTCGTACGCGAAAAAAGAAAAAGCCAAGTCGTATCGAAACGTACCTCTTGGAGACGCGGTCAAAACGCGCCCGGTCCCGAGGTCAACGATGACGGTCCGGGCGACGGCGGCAAAAACCACACCGGAAACCCCGTTGACGGCCGACGATCCGGGAACGGACCCGCGACGACGTGCCCGGCCGGCGAACGGAATTGAACTGTTGTCGACGCGTACCGACGGGTTGTGATGTCGTGCGCCGGGCCGAGCAACACGCGACGGCCGCCGTTACGACGACGGGAGGGGACGGTGACGGTGACGGTGAGAGGAGCGGAGGGGTTACGGTGTTGTGGTGGCCGCGACGTGACCGACTGGCGCGGACCGGAGCGGTACGGGCCGCCGTCGCCGACACGAAACGGTTGTCCGTCGGCCGGGCTCGGCGTCGGTCGCGCGACCCTTGGCGTGGCGCGCGCACACAACAACCCTCGAGCGCGCGCCCGGCGCGGCGGTAAACGAACGCCTCGGGCGCGCGCGCGTACCGCCGTCGTCGTCGTTATCAATAGGACCGTGACGCGGACACCGCGTTACAACTGGCGCCAGGTCGAAAACCGTTTTCGCGCGCCCGTACGGCCGCCGGGGTGAAACGTTTTTTATTTATTTTTCATTTTTTTTTGGCGGTTGGGGGAAATAGTCAAACAGTTAATGTTAAACGGACGAATTAACCAATCTTACATTTTAAAACGATTATTATCGGACAACATCTATTTCAAAAATATTGGATTCGTCAAACATGACGGTGTTATACAATGATAAGTCGTGTCGAAAAATCCTAAGTCGAAGAATCGCGTGGTGTCTGAAAGAAAAAAAAATATTTACAAACGCACCGTTTCATTTCAAACGTCGTCGCTTCGAGATTGAATACAATAAATGCGACCGAGTCGTGATGTCGTTGGATTTATCGTTGTTTTTTGCTTCGATAAGGTTTCGAACTATTGAAATAGTCTACAAAAAAAAAAAAAACACACACAAATGTTTTTAATCGCGAATATATCGAAGCCAATGGAACAGCGTGAAAAATTGAAATTTGCGTTAATTTGTAAATTACCATATTTCACAAAGCATAACACCCCGCACATTTATACGTCAACATCATGAATATGCAAAACCGAAAAAAAGTAAATATATAATATTTACATTTTCATACGAATCAATCACCTTTCCCCGCCACCCCGCTCCCCCTCACCCACCCCACCGCACACTCAGTTCGTATTTAATACGCGTACGTTAATCGCGTTCCGTAATTCGTAATGGATTTCACGAGGCCAATGCGCTCAGACCATAAACAGCTGCATTTATTCTATTTCGAAAAAACAAACGACATTTCGGTGGAACGCATAACCTGTCGGTTTACGGGCTCGTATCGCGCGGTTGATTAAATACATTAATACGCGTCGGATTGAATTGATGTCGGCGGACAACAATTATTTCGGTTCCGCAGCAACGACGTGTCCGTCCGGTCCGTGGACGTTATTTCGCGCGATATCTTATTAATTTTTTTCTTTCTAACGGAAAACACGATCTGTGCACGCACACTTTTTGTACAATAACTCGTCACAATAACATATGATGACTTGGATTACGTCAGGTGTAGGCAAAGCGAATAGCTTTTTTTCGAGTTCGATCCGAGAGAAGGCTCGTGCTCATACGATCAGTAGACACGGTCTGAATGGATGGGTCCTGTGTGTTCAGCGCGGGTTTCATTTGTAAGTCGTCGTGCAGAGCTCGGTCCGTTGTGTACCGGGGAACACCAGTAATATGATTCACGAAGAGTTGTATTTCGAAATGTCCGAGGGCCTAGCCGGCACTGTTTACGACGCGTTTTACGTCTCGCCCCGGCGGTTTCCGTCAAAACGCGATTGAAAACCATCCGTGAAGTCGATTTTTAGAACTCCGCCACAATAACATTTTTTTTCACGCGGCATTTCGACCGTTTATTTTACTGTTCCAACGTGATGTATTAAAACGTGAAGAGTGTCTTGAAACTCTAAAGAAAATGTGCGAGTGTTTTATATAAAAAAAAAAAAAATCACCAAATCCCAAACGATTCACCCTTTATATCTACAACTTGAGACCGTCCTCAAAGACTTTTTGCAATTCAAGCAACTAAAGAAGAAACTGCGCTTATAATATAATTACCACGATCCTCTCATTAATGATCTACGGAAATAGTGTAAAATTCTAAAAGCTGAATATCATCAATGGACACCTTCTTCGCCGTGTAAATACTGTATTTTCGTTTTTTGTTTCGTATATGCTTATTGTGTATTTTTTTTACATTCTGAGCGAAGCAATGAATGTTTTTACACTTTTTTGTATAGATGGTATAATCGGACCATCTTAACAACCTGGTAACAAATTCTATCTGGTTTGTAATTTATTTGATTTTCCCAATAGTTTCTTAAACATAATTGAAAAAAATTGGTAAAATGTTTAGAGCAAGCTTAGACGTATATAATATACTACAAATAGTTATCCCATTCATTCGTTATATAAAACTACTAGCGTCGTTCAGAATCGTATTTCGAATACAATGGTTGCTTTCAAATTCGAAATAATTATAAAACTCTAAAATCTCTGTGTAAGTGGTAATGGGAGGGAGGGTTACAGATTGTATATTTTTTATTATAAAAATTATAAAAATGTGTTTTACGCGGATAATGAATAATTTAAATTTTGCTAAGAATTATCATTCGGAAAAGCGATTCTTCGAGAAACATAGGACACGTAATTTTTTTGTTTACTCTCACTCCGCGAATGCATTTACGGGAAAATTTGAGATTTTCGAAATAAAAAACTTAGATCGACCGGACGGGGAACTATAAGAACTCACGTGAACAAGTCAGAGTGCTTATACGTAGAATTCGAAGGTGGAATAGACAATATATAGCGTGTTTAGAACTAATTTTATGATCGGGCCAGTACTTCGTAATTGTACCGTTTAATTTGTAACGTTTTAATGTCAAACGATATATACACGCGTCAACAATTTCTACAAAAAAAGGTAACCTACTTTTTTTTAAATCATAAATCATGCGTCATTATAATATTTTGTAGTATATACTCGTATTTATTCGTGTACCTTTATATACATGGATTTAAAAAAGAAGGTTAAAAAAAATTAATAAAATGCTAAAATGAAATGTGGATAAGATTTAACTAAGCGCTTCAGTGAAATTTTGTATATTTATAATGAAATTGTTTGAAATATAAAAATAATTACAAATACAATTTTTCATGCTTCTTAGCAAATTTGTTGATTACTTATTCAGCCGTAATATCAATTTCCCTGTGGATATTTCAAGTAACACTACTGTTGAGCGGTTCTTCTCTAATTCCATTTCTTTGCCAATTACCTTTAAACGTCTAAGGTTTGATATATTTCTTCCAAACACGTGAATATTTCGTGGTAGGGGTCGCCCTCCCCTCGTTACAATAAAATTGATTGTACATGTGAGCAATGAAAAACACTTTAGAAATCAGGGGCGATGTCACACGTCATCAGACGTAAATGGATTTGAATAGAAATGAATTTCGACAAGACAAACATTGAATAAAATTAGAAAAGTGTGACTAGCACAAAACTAGCACAAAACACAAAATCGGAAAGTTTCATATTTCAATTGTTTTACGTAAAAGGCAAACGCCAAACTATTGAACTTGACCAATTAAACAAAAACAGTGTTTAAATTAAATTTATTATAAATGAAGTGATCATGGTGTTTATATGTTATAAGCTGATAAGTACGGAAAATTAGTTCTTTTTTAAACATTATCTCTCCCATCCTTTTTATTAGGTGAGAGAACTTCTACTTTTTAACATATTTATAATGTCATTTTGCTGAATAAAAACATGTTTAGTTCTCTGGGCCTACAAACTCACTAATATATTATGTCCGGTTTTATTGAAAAATCGCAAAAAGTAAAAATAAATAATCATAATTAGATAATAAAATAAAACTTGGAAAATGAATGTCAATAAATTTTATAGCATGGTATATTTATCTATGTGTATAATCAATGTATGAATAATAGTTTTATTATATATTTAGCTTTTATTTTGAGTTGTTAAATAATTAGGTTAGAATCGTTAGAATATCAGTTTACAAAATACTATATTTGCTATAATTTAAAATTATTTAAATTCAATCCAAACAAATGTGTAAAAAATATTTAAAAAATAAAAAGCATAAATGGTTTTTCAAAAAAAAAAAAAAAAAAAAAACAGAAAACAAAAAGCAAAAAAAAAAAAATAAATGAACATTCGTATGTAAATAACGGAAATTGAGGTTATTCGAACAAAAACAATAAAACAATCAAATTGACATTTCGTTATATGTTACGGTTCATGCCGCTAGCGTTAAATTATCAAAGTTGTGATTTCGTTTGTTCTGTAGCACGCGAAGCAGGTACGTTCCTTTGCTCTCTGGACCGAAACGTCCGAAGTCCAGAGACGAACACTCCTCGGTAAACGTATTAATCGCGTTTTCGATATAAAAAATGTTCTATTTGCTCGTGTGTAGTATAATAGTATGTTTCGAGGTAAAACACATTGTTATCGCCGTACATAAGCTGCGAAGCCAATAATTGTATGGATATATTATCGCCGTGTTTGGGGACGAGTCTATATAATATAAATAGCCACGCGTGTTAGGTACGTATACAATGTATATAAATATATTTACGTATTATTTACTCCCGACTGCAGATTTTATCATATGCGTTGCATTCAAAAAGCCATTCTCTTCCGCGACGTCGCGCAGTCGGCGAACGAATATATATATACATATATATAATATAACATTTTATAAACAGATCAATTATAAGATTAGTGAGAGGATTACGCGTTTCGTTTATATACGATTTACGCTTAACTCGAATACGCACACACAAGTTACGCGGCTGTACGTTATATATATATATATATCCTGTAATAAATGGGGTTACGATAGGTCCCGCTCTTTTTATCATGTGTACATCATATGTGTGTATAAATCGATCGTCATTAATGAAACGATAGACGTTGTTTTTTACGATTAGCGTAATGTCACGTTTTTATCTGATAAAAAATATGACGCGTGTTATGACGTGTCAACCGATTATTTATTAATAAATAATTATTTTTACAAAAGTATAAATTAGTAACTATGTAGGTAACGTTATAAATCCTGTAGTGTTGTTTATACGGTTTTCGATTCAATAAACTCAATGGTATTGAACACTAAAAGACGCCGGGAGGTCTTATGTCGTTTATCAACGTTGTTTTTTAATGTTAATCAGACAATTTTAACTTTTAACTATGGTGAGTTATCTTTTTGATGATGACTTTAGCTTTTGAAGACCAAAAAGAAAAAGAAAAGTAATTTTTAACTTAAATGAACTTATAATTTTTTACTGTAATGGCTTAATTTAACGAGTTAAAACAAATTGATTAACTGCCCAGCCTCGACAAATTATATCTAGTTGAAACTTTATTTGATAGTAATAATTTTTTTGTTTTTCTTGTTTGAGCAATTTTTGTTAAAAAAACCATTTACAATTACATCTTTTATTTAAACATTTTTACTATTACACATTATCGTACATTCGATATAATCCGTACCCTTATTCTCATAAACTTAAAAAGTATCTCGCTGTTTCTCTCAATTCTGTTTGATTAGGCACGTAAAATTGGTTACCACTATACGTGCGTTCCAATTTTTCTTCGGCAGTTCCTATCTCTTAGTAATAATCCCGAAATAAACCTCAATTCAACATTCGTTACGGCCGTAACGTACTCCTCGTATTACACACACCGCTATTCGAAATATATTGTTTAAGTTCATACGTGGCAACGACGGTGGATGCGTTTATTATTTTATTTAATACGCATTTTAGCTTACATAATAAAATGATGTACTTACTTTTGATGTTAAATATTTTTGATATTCGATTTTCACGTGTTGACCAGTGTTTGGGAACCTGTTGTCCAACGGAAAAAATATACTTATTGACGTAACGGCAGGGAGTTAGAAAAGTTATAAAAAAAAGAAATAATAATAATAAATAATAAATAGATCAAAAAGTGAATAAAGGAATGTTGTATAGTGTGTGGTTTAATAAGCTTTCCCGAATCATAGTCGACTTACTGTATAGATAAGTACTCAGTATTTTAATGACTTGTGTAACTATATATTATGTATACTATATAATAAGTTGAGAACACATTACACGCAATATAAATATATCAGCTATAGTGTGTTTGAAATTCAGTAATAAAAACGCGGTTGAAAAAAATTGTTTTTTTTTTTTTTTACCTCTTACGGAGGGTTTTGTAGTTAGTATACGAGTAAATTGCTTTAGTGTTAACGAGTTTTTCGAACACAAACATTTTTTTCTCGATGTATACGTACGTACAAAATATAAAAACGTGTGCAAAACAAGGCAAGAAAAAGAGAAAATATGACGGTTTTCCCTCGTGAACAATATATAAATCACGACGATGCTATTAGGTTAAACGGAAAGCAACGCAAAACGCGTTAAGCGTAACACGCGCGAACTATCGCAATTATGAAAACCTTGTTTGAACGTATTCTGTACACGCGTAAAACGATTCGATCGCCGTCCATGTAAGAATGATGTTCCCACACACGATCAACTAGATACTTACCCGCGTACGAATACGGAACGACTTTGTCGATGTCGATCTAATATCATGTGTACGATACGAAAAATTACTCGTTACGATACGACTTCGGTATTCTCGACGTTTCAACAACAAGAAACGTACGGCTGACGTTTCCGTGAGAATTCAGTGACATTAACAAGTGCGTACACGGATGTATGTACTGCAAGCAGTATACGATTGTGCGGTAGGCGCGGACGTTGGTCGGTCGTCGTGCGTTTGCGCGATAAATTAGACGGGAAAATTTCGGGTGTGGATCTCCCGCGTGCGGTTACTGTGGCCGCGCGTAGAGATGACGACGAGACGATCCTTTTGACCTCGCCGCACACACACGAATAAACGAGGGAAGCCGGGGCGGGCGGGAGGTAGACGGGACAAATTGGACCAAATTGACAGTTTTTTATGTCACGACTATAACGCGTGTGCGTGCGTTGCAGAGAGAGAGAGAGAGAATATAACGTCGGTAGGGACCAGACGACGACGCTCGACGAGTGTAAATACGTGAGAAGGCGTATGTAATTCGCCGACGTAGGCACACGCGCGCACGTCGAGCCGGACGCGCGCCGACCTCTCTCCGCGTGTCCGTCGCCGTTGTCCCTTAATCATCGTTCTCGACGGGACCGCCGGTCTATCATATATATAAGTATGTGTGTGTGTGTGTGTGTGTGTGTGTGTGTGTATACGGTCGGGCGAAGAGAGTAGATCGAATAAGTGTCGAAGAGGCCTTCGCACACGCTTACTACTACTTCACGTCGTCCGCGCTGCCCCGTCGGAGCAGATCTCCTTCGGGTCCGAACGCGCGCCCGCACATATATTAAATACGGACGGCGTCCGCGCACTGTATAATGTCGTTACGTGCGGGCGGCCGCGCGCGTTTAAAGAGCCACTCACTGCTCCCTCGAGTGTCCGAAGTCGCCGGCAGACAGACGAACGGATTACGCGATTCCTCCGGAGCGAAGTGTGACGACGACGATAATAATAATAATAATAATAATAATAATGCCAGACGCCGCGGTACGACGTTACGTTATTGGGTTACGCGTCGCGCGTGTCCGCCACGGACGTCTGGCGGTTTATTCGCGTCGCGAGTCCACGGTCGAGGGTCCGTGTCGCACCGGCGTCTAAAAAGACCCCCAATATCGCCTATTTTTTTGTCCGGTCGACAGATCCCCAACACGGTCTGACCGTTATGGCTCGGCAAGACTGGTCGGAAAAGGGAAAACTCGCGTTTTAAAATTCATGATTCCCACGTGCTTTTATTGAAAATCGTTTTATTTTTATTTTTCTTCGTCTCGTCCGCATGCGAAGAAACTGTCTACACATTCGATTTTCACGAAATCGAATCTCACATTTTTGTCACAACTCCAAAAATGGTTAGGAAAAAAAACTTCTACCGGTTATTTAACTCGATAATACACATAATACGTACGATTTGTATAATTCGATTTTTAACTTTAATACAAAGTCAATCGTACGATATTCCTAGAATATTTAAACAATTTTAAAATTTTTTATTTTTAAACATTTACGCTCATATTTTTAGTGAAATGAATGATTTTTGCATTTTTTCCAGCTTTTGCGGCTCGTTGCTATCTTTTTTTTATATTATACCTCAAACCAGATCTATTTCGTATATTTCTATGTTTGTTTACGGTTATTTATCTTATAAGTTTTCGTATATCTTGCAGATATTTATTAACCCGATAATTTATGTCGATTGCGCCCTCCACCACAAAAATCAAAAGTCTTGGATTAGCCCCTGTAATGTTCAGAAATCGAAAAAAGACGTGAATGGAGCTATTTGTATGTAAACGAATCGGATATATTTTTTTTTTAATTTTCGTTTGTTTACTTCAACGGAGTAGAGAAAACAAAACTACACATTTAATATGCTCGAAATCCCTACGGGTGTAATAAAATGTATACGAAATTCGCGGCAAAAACTTATAAAACTAAAGGTTCTAAGTAATTAAAACTTTACACGCTTGAAAAAATACATTCCCTAGCCTATTTTTCCAATTTCTTATTTTTAATTATAAATATATATGTACCTATTTATTTATTTATAAAAATAGTGTATGTGGTTAAACTTTTATGAAAAATTAACAATTTTTCGAAATTAAAATTACAAATTGTATACATTTTAATTAAAAAAAAAAAAATCCGAGACGTTTTGGGAAAATTTTAAATTTTAAATACGGCTAAAATCGTTTACTATGTATCGAGACTCGAACAATTCTCAGACGATGTATATAAATATTACGGACACGTACAAGTTTATTGGTTTTTATATGTTTTACAACAAAAATTATAAAATCAAAACGTCAAATGATAATATGGTGTTTTATACTCGCTTGTGGGCACCTGTGACGATGTAGCATAACATGATACATTTCATGCATCATCGTGAGAATTTATCGATGAAAAATGTTTTACATACAATTTACTTTTGGCAGTTAATAAAGACTATGAGAAAAATGTTTTTAATTTGAAAAATTAATTTCAATTATTTATTAACAAGTCAGATTAACTTTTATTTATTTATTCATTTTTTTTTTATTAAATGATATTTAAACCTATTGATGATTTAATCATTTTACATATTCATTGAAAAATAGATTTTGTATAAGATTACTACTTATTAATAGATCAATAATAGATGATGATTTATTATTATTTTTAACAATACCCATTTCAGTAAAAAAAAAAGTATATACATTATAGAACATAAGTTATTTATAAACAAAATCACAAATATAGTATTTTGAAGCAGTGCTGATGGAAATTTCCTTCATTCCAGTCGTCCAGTGTTTTATATATCTTGTTTTACGTATTGTGCTAATAGTATACAAATCGTAATAGTTTTGAAAAATAGTATTGAAAAAAGAGAAATTCTCGCACTATACATGAAACTTTGAAAACTCGGTGAAAATATAAATAAAATGTTTGGACTGTTCGAAATGATCCAATATATCGGAGACCGTTTAACGATATTCCGAGTTACTCGACGTCCAGTTCGTTTTGAAGGGCTCAGGCGAAAACGCGATGTCCTTAGAATGTGCGGTGCTCGCGTGGAATTTGTCGTTATAAAAATTGTGATTCGATATTAAATTTAACGGTGGTCTTAACGTTTTTGTAAGACGAATCCGATCTGCGACAAGTGGACGAAGACGCGTAAATCGATTAAAGTACAATACTTTTCGATCGAATCAAGATAATCGATTCCCAATTGGCCGGTCGATTGCGCCAGTAATACTAATAATAATGTTTTGACCGGTACGGCGACGCATTTCGGACACGTTTGCTGTCAGGTCCGCTGTGGTCTTACGATTTCGGCACTCCCCGAGACCACGTCTCGACAATCGGAAATTCGCACTCCGTCTACGGGCAACACGATCACCGTACAACAATACGCGCGTTCGTGCTCGCGCACGCGAAGAATACATTTTACAAGTGAAATATTGTTATGAATCGTCTGCGGGCCCCCGGTTTACTTTTACAGTGTGTGTGGGTGTGTGTGTGTATACAATATACGACGTACGTATGCATATAATATAATAGCCACCATTGTCTGGTCCTTTTAGTTTTTCTTGAAACACGGCCAATAACCAGTGCGCGTACCCGAGAGGGAGCGTGGGAGAGACGGTATCGTACGCGTCTACGTGCACCCGCGCGCGCCGTGCGCCGACGGGGTAAAATCGCTGCAGACGATTTTTCACCGGTCTATATATGTACGTACAGCCGTTGGATCATTTACAAGACTAGGGTGGCTGCGCGCATATACGAACAGTCGCCCGTGCACGTATATTATACAATAAGAACTACGGAAACGCGCGGATCTTCCTTGGTCTGTTAGGACATTAATTCCACGGAGTGTTACGCCGACAATCTTATCGCGAATACACATTACGATCAAGGCTGGCGTTCGGATCGGCGTGCCGAGTGTCAAAAAGTTAAATTGATTTTTTTCAATTTACTCCGACAGTGTACACAATTCAACTAACACAATGAAACGATAATGATGACGAACAAAATAGCAACAAATGATCGCAAGCGAGTTGTGATACCGAGTAAACCATCCGACGGGAAGAAATATCGACAACGGAGTTGGTCAGGAAGATGTCGGATAGTTGGTGGACGAATGGAGAAGCGAACAATAAGGAAAATCGTTCAAAGAAAGACAGAACAAGCGAACGATACGATTATGAGACCTAAACGAAACGGGAGAATGTTGTCGGAGATATCAGGCTTTTATTGCTCTTTTGAATTTAAAAGCAATGATATTATATCGTTAATTAATACGAGTATTATAAATATTGTTAAAATATTAAACATTTCTATGTTTGTATGTTCAGCTCTTAAAAAATACAAAAATTGTTCATGTCCAAACCGTGTGTTGACAATTTCACAGGTTTTTTTTAAATGTTCAGGTTGTTTTTTGTCACTGTGCTGTCCAATCTACTGGGAATTAAAACAAAAAAAACATGGCAAATAAATACGTACTAACCAGATACAAGATCACATTGGGTGGTCTTCTTCTACGCGAAATAGTGTTTACGGACAAAATAAAAATAAAAATGCATAATATTTAAACCGATACGTCTTGCGCTCGGATCTCAGTACAACTGTTTACACATTTCGACACTGAAACGGACCGTTCTCCTGAACAGCGTGTCCACACAGTCGATAAATACATTCCGTCTACAAACGTCCGGTTCGAACGTTTCGGCGGGGACTCGGCCGCGTAAATCATTGCCGATAATCGATAACGCGCAACTATTGATAATGAATCGTGTTGAAAATTAAAATGGAAATCGAACAATACCAACGATAATCTTTTTTGTTTGTTGTTTGTTTTGCTTTTTTTGTTTACGTTTTTCTTTTGGCACACTAGTGCGACGTCGCCTGCGGCCACGGGACACATAATACATAGATACATCCGATACGCGCGTGTTAGGGTGTCTCCGTGTCCGGGAAGACCTTATTGCGTCCGAATAAGCACCGAGGAATCAAGTGCCCGTGTGCGCGTGTGCACGCGCGGGTTTCGTGTTATATACGTAACGCACACAAGCGCACGTGGCGAGCCTATAATAATACACCGGAGGAAAAGCGTACGATACAATCTGGCGTAGACCCATTAGTTTGGACCGACAGTTGGCAACCTCACACATAACTCCTTCGACGTTATTATTGTTCGGGAGGTTTTTCTACTCTTTTCTACCGTCTCTTCGTTATCTCCTGCCGTCGTCGGCCGACGCAAGCGCACGGAATTTTGCAAAAAAAAAAATATAAAACAAACCAAACGAACAGTCGCGGCGTAGGTATTTATTATTGTACGGCAGCCAGACGGCCGATTCTCAAAGATCTGTCGTTCGTACACTACGTAAGCATCTATTGTTATTGCTTTTTGAATGATTTACTCCGGACCACCTGTTGTTGTTGTTGTTTTCCACTACACAATTTGTATTTTAGTTCCGACACTCCAGTACCCTACGTAAGAAAAAGTCACGTGCTAACACGAGTCCGGTGTTCTGGAGGTGGGCCAATACAATGAGTATCGTCGTTTTTGGTAATCTGTTGAAAGCGCTGTGTAACGGGACGGGTCGAGTAGGACAGGGTTATGGTCTTTTCCGAGGGAAACCCGACTCGACCGGCGACGACACGTCCGCTGGGTAACGCCTACCGACGAGAAGAGCCGGTCACGCAGGATCGACTGCAGATCGGCACGCAAGCGGTGTCTGTGGACAGACGGTATGCTCAGACCTATCTCAAGACGGACAACCCCGTTCGTCCGGTCCACAACGGACGATGGAAAAGCCGTGACGGCGAAACGCAAAGCGTCTGTTGGCCATGGTGCAGCAGCCGATGACATAAATACGAGAGAAATTTCGATCTTCAACCTTTAAGAACACGGTTCGACGACACTACTTGAAGAACTAGAAAGAAACCGTTCGGTCGAATCAACGTTCCTCGACAGCACATTACAGAAAGTCTCGTAATGGTCGTGGCACGCTATACAACCAAATATGCTACCGAGTCAACGGAGGACATCTAATCGGTCGTCTCGCTGTCCCGTACACGTGTACACATAACGCGACATGCGTGTAAGTACGCACCATTATTACATTCGTATATGCAAATATATATGTACGGCGGTAGACCGTCTGCTACAACATCGCCGCCACGGTAACACGACTTGTGCACATACCTTATAATATATACACAAACACACACACATTATATTATTATTGTCGTTGTACGGTCATCCCCCCCCCCATACACGGGATTGTAGCCAAGACGTCTTTTGTATTCATCGTCCGGAGTTTTTCTTTTCTTTTTATACATATATATATATATGTGTGTATTTATTTGTGACTTGCGCCGTTAATATTGTTTTCGTATGTAAAACAGGAACACCGCCGAGCGTCCGAGTTCCCTTTATAGTTCGCATATCGTCAAGACAACACGCCTTTTGTGCGTCTCTCCCGTGTCCATAGCCGTGACTACGGTGCCCAGCATACGCTGTATCTGCGATTTTTAAAACCGCCGGTCGCAACACTCGACTGCCAGTAGAAAAACGATTATATATATATATATATATATACCCGATGAGTTAATATGTTTCGATATTTTTACTATCATTATTTATTTAGAAATTTTTTTCAAACGAGAAAGTTTTCATTACGTAGGTTAGGCCACAGTTTCGTTGTAAAATACAACGGTGACGGGATACCGGACGCAAGGCTTCTGAAATGGTTTGACACTAAAAGTCGTAGTTGGATTGATGTTTGGACAGGGCTTTCGAAATGTTATTTACTAAATTAACTTTAACACATTGTATTACAATAGCCACTCGTAAATCGTAAATATTAATAATTGTTCGTGTCGGATATAATACCCTAACCGTCCAAGCCATTTAAATCTAAACATAAAGTTAATGACATTAACTATTGGTTGTCTATTGTTATCTGTTTTTGAATTGCGCCGTTGTAACATTTAGTCTAGGAATAATCTCAAATCGACTACATATTCATTAGTTGCGGCCGGAGACCTACAAAAACTTCACATTGGGCTTTCTAGAAATAAACGATTTTATATTTTTCTTAATTGTGACGGTCGGGTAGATGGACGAGGGCCGGGGAATACGACCTCTTCGATTTGAAGACGGATTATTGTTTGCGAGGTCGTAGATGTACACTCCTAATGGGATTGTACGGGACAAAGACGACACGAGGACGACAAGAAGACCCCTGAGAGCATTAGAACACCTCCATTTTTATACACATATATAGACGTACGTCCGCAGTTGACGCGTCGTATTGCCCGTAAAGAAATAAAGAATTTATAAAGGATAAAAATACTGGTACCACGTTAATGCTACTCCGTGTACTATATACACATAGTAAATCCCGTTTGCGGACTAGACTGCTACGAAAATCACATACGTTCTCCGTTAAAGTTCCGAAACAATTATCGTTCGATTCAAAAACCTTCCCGTGTAATCAATGGCGTCACCGGAGAGATCGATCGAAAGATCCAATCGCAGCTGAACACAGACATTTAACGGGATCATTGTTATTTATTTATTCTTTTTTTTTTTTTTTTTTGAAACTTTAAATATCTTCTAAAAGTGATTTCAGTCAGTAATTTTTTAACTCGGTTCAAACTCAACACTAGTTACATTATTTACATATGAACGTGAATAACCTATCCGGTTATGTTTACACAATGCAATAAACAATCAGATATGTATTACTTATTCGACAAAAGTGTAATCAATAAACTATGTGTAATTATTTAAAACCGACATTCGATCTAACCGAGTTATTTTATTTCGTGAAAGTCTTAGGCGAATTAAACCGTAACAGTAGTCACTATTTTATTTTGAATATTCTAATGTCGACTAGTTAGAAATATTTGATTAACTTACACGGCCTTAAATCAAACCTCTTTTAACAAGTCGAGTGTTTTCGGTATGTTTTACAACATTTTCCGAACTATGGTTATTTTTAAATCTGGTATTTTTAAATCTTATTATATGTAAATGTTATATACGATTTTTCCTATAAATGTACACATTAATAAAACATTATTATCATATTGAAAATTACGTCTGTTCGTAAATGTGATGGGAATTAAAAATAAATATATAAAAAATCGTCAGATAAAAATATTGTCTGCGAGACCGTCTACTTCCAATGTGTGTTCGAAAAATAATCGTGATTAGCATAATTCTGACTTCTGAGAATGTGTAATCACATAATTACAATTAACGGCATACATCGAAATGCGTGATTGTATATTTTCCTTAAATATGTATAAAACTAATCTCAATTAATCGTAATCGTTTATAATCACAAAATACGTACTTGGCGTTATTCGTCGGACTTTTTTCAATTGTTATTAATCATCCACGCAGTTTATCTTCTAAAAAATAAAGCAATCGATCGTGTTTTACAGAAGGTATTTGCGTTTGATACAATTTGTCGACGCGATTTACGTCGAAATCATTTTTGATATTTTTTTATCGTAAAGTAATTTGAAAATTTTTAATCGAGTTCTTTTTTTTTATAAAGAAAAGTTCTTCGAAAACCATTGGTAACAGTTAAATATCAGTTACGCGACGATAAATTTTGTAATATTAAGAATCTCGACCGTAACCAGAACTCATAGAAATCAATTTTTTAAAACCGAAACCGAAACTCCGATGATTATAGAATTTAGGTACATATTATGTTTGACAATTTTAAAAAGTTGGTACGAGTTTTCGACGTTTAAAATTAGATTAGAGGTAATTTATTTACACAATAATACACTTTTTTCTTTTAATTTTCGGTATCTGTGACAAAAATATATTCCAAGCAAACGTATCGACATACACGTCAGGTCTTCTACGTCCGTTATGTGACTTTGGAGACGATTTTTTTTCTTTTAATTCGGAACTGCCCTCTGTCAACGTTTATACGGTCGCGGCCATTGTCAAGCCGATCACGTGCTTAGGGTAAAATCTACACGATCTACACACATACACACACACACATACGATAATTCTCACAATTGAATTTTCATATTGGCATAATATATTGACGATTGTTTTCTCCGTTCATTGCAATCAAGACAAAACCAACATAAACGAGACGGATAATAATTTGTTTTTGTTTTTTTTTTTATTTATAATTATTTCGACAAACCTCGGCCGGTATAGTCTCGTGACGTCTTCCGTCTTCCTATTCACTATTGTTTACTGTACGAGTATGACAGATCCTTAAAATGGACCAAAACAGCAAAGCAGAGAAGGACTAGTTACCGTTAACGAGGAGCAATCTATTGGCCGAGAATGTTGTCGTTAAAGATGAAATTGACAATCCATTCCCTTCTTCAAATTATTCATCGATGCTTGCAAATGCGATCGCGTGTAAATGTATAATTTTTGAAAAAATACATGTTTGCAACAGTAGCTTTTCAGCAACTCATTACACGTTACGTATTCAAATGTCTTCCGTATCAAATGAATGTAACGGTAGATTTCCGAGTCAACT
Source organism: Schlechtendalia chinensis (assembly GCA_019022885.1). Lineage (NCBI taxonomy): Eukaryota > Metazoa > Arthropoda > Insecta > Hemiptera > Aphididae > Schlechtendalia > Schlechtendalia chinensis. Next base: position 4,157,414 of record CM032346.1, on the reverse strand, counting down.
CTTGATTCTCGATTGATTACTGGTTATTGTTCCTTGGGGTTATTTTTTTTTTTATATGACAACGGACCTATTAAATACAATTTTATAAAAACTATCTTACTAAACAAAGCAAAAAAAACCCTAAAACTAGAAGTTTTGTCATGTGTATCTAGTCTCGTTTCTGACCGGCGATAAGGGATGTTGTCTATTTGTAAATTAATAGGCGAATTGATTTTGACATTACAGTTATAATTGTAAACCAGTGGCGTAATTTGGCAGGGGGAGGGACGGACTCGTGCATTTGCTCCAGTCCGGTATTTAATTCAATCTCGAGTTGGCGCTCTTGAAAAAAAAAGTTAATTGCCAATACGTTATTTGTTACTAGTATAAGTGTAGGCACATCACGACATGTTTGCCACAGTCTAGAAAAAATTAAAATGACGTCATTGTTGTGAACGTGACTGATAAATGTATTATGTGATTCCACGTAGAGATGCGGTAATATAGCAATGTCCTATTTTCAACCAGCGCGAATTTGTCAATTATACTAACCATGTACACGAGTATTTAAAAGTTTATTTTCAAACCGTTAATGTTTTTCTGATCGTCGTGATATTTATTATATACATATATACATACTATAGTAAAGTGAAATTTTGTTTATGTCGTCCTCGTTTGCATTGTTATAATTATATGATCAGCTTTCGATCGGTATTATTGTATTAATACGTAGGTTTTGGGATACCAATCTGGATTTCGATCGAAAACATTTGTCAGTTAACGAATAGACACTTTATTTTGGATCGGGTGTTTTGGTCGGAGGTACCCGTACAGCAGTTCCAAGTGCGTTGGACGCGTGGGAAGGTCACGCGACAGGTACGCGCTTTCGAATAAGTTCATGTATTGTAATTATTTCGAAACATCGAGCAGGTATCTCTGAACGTTGTAAAGGTCTTGTACAGTCAAAGGCGGCGTTTAAGGGGAGGGGGGTTATAGGGGTCATGGCCCCCTTAGACATTTTGAACTGTACGCGTAAATACTTTTTTTCCGATTTTTTTTCTAAAAGTATATCACGAAACATCGTGAATTTGATGTCTCCGTTATACATAGATCTGCGAGTATGAAAAATAAAAATTTAGATATTATATTATAATCACTATACGTTTAAATAACGATTTGGTCAACTTGAGATGAAAAATTAATAATGTAATTAAATATGTAATTTATTTATTTTTTTTTTATTGAAATTTATCAAATTCACGCTTAGAAATAATCAACCGAAGATACGGATGAAATTACATTTTAAATGTACGTATTTCATCGCCCCCCCCCCTTAGGCAAAGAACTAAGTCCGCCACTGTGTACAGTTACAAATCGAATTCAAACGACACGAGAATCTCGGCGAGATCAATCGAGATAATGTACAGGTGTCGTTGGGTGTTACGGAACGTGCGTATCGGCGGCGAAACGTCGGGAGAAAATTACGATAACACTACGCACACGATAAGATCGCAATACGTAACAAAAAAAAAAAAAAAACGGTACGCCGTGAGTGGTTTGTCGATCTAGGCCAGTGACGGGCAAAGTACGGCCCGCCGAAAGGTCCATCGACATGGATAGTATATGACGACCCGTCATAATTACGTTTTGACGGTCGAGTAGTATACGCCATAATTTTGGCCCTCGTCTAGAACTTCTTAAACTTCGTGGCTTCCCATTAAAAAAGTTTGCCCACCACTGATCTCTGTAGGCGAACGGCAGTATTTTGTTCCGCGCGGTCTCGAGTGATGATTATCATCGCGTGATCGAACGACGAGCGAAAAAAAAAAACAATAACGACGACGAGCGGGTTTCCTGCGAACGACGTACCGCCGCCGCGGACCCGTGGATCCTCCAATCGCGCGGCGCTCCGTTATCAAATGAAAGAAACCCCGTGTCAGTGTTGATAACGACTTTTTACGTTCTTACTAAAACGTCGTGGCGATTTCGCGTAAACGTCGCCGTTCGTTTCGTCTGGAACGCGGCGAAGCTCGTGGCCGCTCGTCCGTGACCCGTACCGTTTGTCCGTCCGCCGTACGTGATCGCGAACGCTCGGTTTCGAGACAACAAGCTAAAATCGTGGTCTTGTTTTTTCTTACGTCCGTCGTCGTCGTCGTCTGCAAGTATTGTACGGCCGTTTGACCGGATGGTGGTCGGTCTCCGGCGGCACGTCGTGTCGTACGCGTGCGGTCGCCGTTAAACGCACGGTCGTCACGTAATCGTCAGACGAGAGAGGAACACCGAACGTCGTGGTCGAACCGGAACGACGACAACAACAACGGCTAACGGTGAATATTTTTTCAGCTCCCGTATTCGTGATCGAATGGAAATACCTTCGGTTTCGTAACGTTGCGGTTTCACGTTTATTACGAAGAAAATTTGTTTTTGTTTTCACCACCGACGTGGTCGCCGGTTTTCCGTTTTACCGTGTTTACTAGTAAATTTCCGACCAATACGACAATATATTTTGTTGTCCGTGATCGTCTAGTGTTTCGTGTGATTTTCCGAAAAGTTAAATTTATTCAATACTCGACAACATCGGTTATAGTATGTACCCAATACAAATTAACTGCTAAATTACAATGATCTTAGGAATGCAAATAATATTCTTTAAAAATTTATCAAACACCTAAATATTAAAAAAGAATTATTTCCAAAACTTTCTAATTCAGGTGTTCAAATTATGGCATATTTGTACACACGAGATATTTAAATATGTGGTTTCCTGGATTTGGATTATATTTATAAAAAGCAGTAGTGAGTTTGTTCTCAACTCGTAGACTCTTAGACGTACCGTTAATGGGCCCATTGTAAATGATTTTATTGTTTTTTTTTAGAATCGTGTTCAAAATGATGATTTCAAAGGACGTTATACTGACATACGTCATTTCTACGATTATTTTTCTAGGTATCGCTATATATTTTTACTATAAAAATATATATAGATACTGGAAAAATATGGGAGTGTTTCACATCCAACCAGAATTTTTTTTCGGAAATGCAAAAGATCGTGTTCTGTTTAAAAAATCATTTCACGAGTTCCATAGAGACATGTATTTCAAGTTCAAAGGACATAAATATGCTGGTAAGAGCTCATTGCCTATCAGCCCATTTCACAATGTACACTATATTCATTTTTTATTTTTACTAAATCAGTGCAATGAAAATTGAATTTAAAAAAAATGTGCATATTTAGTCTTGAATTATTTTAATGAATAATCAATTTTTTTTTTTTTATTTTCATTACATTTGTCTAATGATATATATATAAATATATATACACAATTATAATATGTTAAATTTTTTATAGGATTTTATCTTGGCCGAAGACCATCTCTAGTAATTTTAGATCCAGACATCATCAAACATGTTATGATTAAAGACTTCAATCATTTTACCGATCGTCAAACAATGAGATTTCGTACGTCCGAATATATTACAGAAATGTTAATAAATCTTAAGGGTTCAAAATGGAAACGTATGAGAAGTCATTTAACACCAGCGTTCACCTCAGGCAAACTTAGAACAATGGAAAATTTCATAGAAGTCTGTTGTAACAATATGAGTGATTTTTTAAACGAACAAATCAAAAGTGGTAAATTGGAAATATTTATAGTTTCTTATTGCTAAGTTAATTGTGTTCACAATTAACAAAAAAATTTCAGTTAAATGGTCATAAAATTATTAATACGCACATTGGTTTTTTTAGATGAAGATTCATATGAGTTGGAAATGAAAGATTTTTTTGGTAAATTCACCTTGGATGTTATTGCTACTTGTGCATTTGGTATTGAATCCAATTCGATGGTTGATGAAGATGGTGGTTTCGCTAGTAGAGTATCAAAATTTGCTACCTTAAGCATTATGAAACGTTTATCACTATATATTATATTATTGTTTATGCCTGGAATCGCAAGATTTGTACCACTATCATTTTTCAATATGGAAGTTATTTATTTTTTGGCAAATGTCATAAAAGAAGCCAAAATGTTAAGAAAAGTCACTGGACAAAAGTATGTGTAATAGTTATGTTTTCTTTCCTTAAAAAATAATAAATTGAACTTATTGATATGAATGTTATAAATTTATAAACAATAAATTATAAGTAAATATCAAGGTTAGTTATACAAATTGTAATTATCATAGATTAATTTCTTGTAATTCCTTATGCGATAAAAAAACAATCTTTTTTTATTCTTATTTTTATATGGGTTTAAATACTGTTTTTTATAATAGCAATATAATTATTTATGCTTAAAAAAATAATTTATAGATAAAAATATTGATTGGTATTTCCAACACTTGAAATTATTTTTTTTCATTTGTCTTAAGGAGAAACGATTTCTTGCAGCTATTATTGGACGGTGAACCTGATCCAAACAGTGTCAAAAATAAATCCAATGAAGGTAAATTATTATCTGCCCATTAACTTGTTATATGGAAATAATAACTTCTGCTATATAGAAACTACCTTGTGCTAAAAGTAATTAATTTTTCGATTTTCAGATTGTTTGACTGAATCACAAGTCGTTGCCCAATCAGTGTTGTTTTTAATAGCTGGGTTTGAAACGTCAAGTACTCTGTTAACTTTCACATGTTACGAATTAGCGATTCATCATCAAACAATACAATCGAAATTGCGAGAAGAAATTTGTTCGGTATTAAGTAAATACAATGACAAACTCACACACGAAGCTATGCAAGAAATGCCTTTATTAGACATGGTATTAATGGGTGTGTATTAGCCTTTGTTTCGCATTTATATAAGAACGGGTGTATTAAAAATCCATGTACACGTGTAAAAATGTAATTAATTTGTTTACTGATTAATATTTATAGAAACACTAAGAATGCATCCCCCGGTTGCACAATTAGAACGCGTATGCACTCAAGACTACACTGTGCCAGGTTCTGATTTATTATTAAGAAAAGGCGATTCCGTTCAAATACCGGTCATTGGATTACATTATGATCCGGATTATTATCCAGAGCCATATAAATTCGATCCAAACAGATTTTCTGCTGAAGAGAAAGCTAAACGTTCACATTATGTATATTTACCGTTTGGAACAGGCCCGAGAAATTGTATTGGTATGTGTGTGAAACAAATGTGTCTACTAATGATCCAAAAACCATTATATTATTAAAATTTGTTGAACTAGGTTTGAGATTTGCCCTGATGAGTACTAAAAGAGGCATAGTACATTTGTTGAAAAACTTCTCAATCGAGCTGTGTAAAGAAACAACGGTTCCATTTGAATACAGTAAACAGTCAATGTTGTTAAAAGCGAAAAATGGTATATGGCTATCATTAAGAAAACTCAATAGTGCGTCATAAACAGTTTATAAGTGTCTGGCCAATTACTTAAAAAATAATACATTTTTGTTGATCAAAAATTTGGATATCTTATAACACTGGGTGTGGCTTTTTAATTATGTAATTATGATTTATAATCTCCTGTAGTTCTTTATTTCATATATATTACTATTAGAGGTCAGCAATGTATGCTACACACAACTTTCTCCATTTTTCATGATTTCCAGCCATCTGTCTAGGATCATCAACTCCCAGTAAGCGAAGATCTTTTTTCAATATATCAAACCATCTTGTTTTTGGTTTGCCCTACAGTGTTTTATATTCAGGTGTCCACTCCAGTGCATTCTTAGCTATACTTTCTGACCTCTATATATGTACTAGCCAGCTGAGCCTTTGTTTTCTTAGTATTGTCTTTGTTTCCAAAAATTTCTTTCAATACCTAATAGTTTAGGTTAGGTATCTTATTTAATATTGCCCTATCTGTTTATTCTTTTTAGGTTGGTGTATTTTCACTCATAAATTTCCTTTCTAAAACTGCTAATTTATTTTGTTGTCGACCATGTTTCATGTGTGTGAAAATAGTAAAACGATTCTGAAATTCTAAACTGTTACAATCCAAATTTTTTTTTATTATTTATATTATAATGTTAAAATTTAAAAAAATCAACTTCTCAATCAATAATATAGGATTAGTTATAGACCAATGATCAAATTGTGAATAGTTTTAGTCTACATAAAATTATTTATTTTATATAATTGAATATTAAAAAAAAACATAGTATGTATTAGTTGAACTTATAATTTTTTGTTTTTTTATTGTTATAAGTATTTTGAATGTTTAAATACATATATATATATGTCTCGTTATAATTTCTAATTTTATTTTGTTTTTAACATTTCAGTTGTATTTTGATGTCTATTATTATAATTATTAATTTTTATTTCCATAGTAATATGACATTACAATCATAAAAATATGCACCACATAATTGTTTGTGGTTATTTTTTTAACGATATCATATGTTTATTATGACAAGAAATGTGTTCTATTAAAATTTTGTTTTATTATTTCAACTGTATGATATTAGTGTAGAACAATAATAATAATTCAAGTTTTGAATCAAATAATATAACAATTAAACTTTGTACTCGCAGACTAAACCAAGACGGCTTAGAAAAACTTTGGCACGATTGGATCATAGAATGGAAACGTGACTAGAATAGTGTTTTAAGTGGTCTTCAATAATTGCAATAGAATATTAAATATATTTTTAAAAAAAAAAACGTTTTCTGTGTGACTAAAGCGGTCAATTATATTGCATAAAATAATAATTGTGCAATATTATTTTACTCAATATTTTTTAATATAAACGATTCAATATTTGTATACAATACCAAGTTTAAAATCATGATTCGTTGAGAGCAGATGAATTAAAATGTCTCAAAAATGAAAAGCGTGTCTTGCAATTGTTTTATATTTTTCATCGATATAAGAATCAAAATGGCAGTGCTGGTCTAAAGAATGGTCCTTAAAACGAAGTGAATTAACAAGTAAGAATTTACTGTATTACTTAAAGTTAAGTGAACCAAGGGATTACTAAAATTTTGTACACATGAATAATGTGTTTTTAATAATAATAATAATACATTTAACAAGTTGTTAGAAATGATATTACCGATGATTACAAAATAAGATACAGTGATGAGAAAAGCAACTTCACCGACAGAACGATTAGTAACAACGTTATGAATTTTAGCAACAGGGCAAAGTTTTGGAGTCTTAAAATTTAGCATTATAAACTATCAGTTCTATTGTTTTGGAAGCATGCGAGGCTATAACAACAAAACTGCAGGAATACATTCAGGTAAACAAAGATTTTTTATTATATATTATGTATACTTTATTATTAAAAAGAAATTATACATATTTTAAAAAACTGAAAATAAAAAAAAAATAACTGATCAAGGGGTGAATGTAGACAAAGTTGATGAAGATGACCAATTTATTATGCTTTCTGATTGAGGAACAGAGTTCCAAAAATGTCTTGTTACTTAAAGGTTTATCTTTACAAAGTGTCTACGTAAAGTATCCAATTGCCGCTTATATAAATTAGTACAATTAGATTATTGTCATCACTTTGTTGGTTAGCTTTCATGTTTTTTGACTCATTATCCAATGCTGCTTCAAGATTAACATACTCATAATGTGGTTCAAAATAATCACATGCCAATTTTTTGGTTGCTTTCGATCTCTGCTGCCCCTAAAACATAAATAACGGGTACATTTTATACAGAGCTCCAAATATCATAGATGATATTTAAATACATTATTAGTTGTCCTTATTTAAACGTAATGTCACTAACATGACTATTTCTATAATTTATTAAGAATTCTGAAGGCTGGAGTGCAATTGCTAAAGAATTTTAAAGCAAATGGAACTTTCCTCAATGCGTCGGTGTAGTAGACGGGAAGCACATTGCCATACAAAAGCCTAATGGATCTGGTTCTCAATATTACAACTATAAACAGTTTTTTTAGTGTTGTACTAACGGCAGTCGTAGATTCAAACTATGAATTTATTATGGTCGATATAGGAGCTAATGTGATAACAGATACAAAATTCGATCAGTTATTGGAAAAAGAAGTATTAAATATCAAAAATATTGCCTAACAGTAATTGCCAATTGCCATTTGTTTTTGTGGGAGATTTGTTAAAAAGATAATTTAATAAAACCTTTCCCTCAAAGAAATTTAACAAGAGAAGAAAGATTGTTTAAGTGTATAGTAGAAAAAACATTTGGCATATTAGTATCGCGTTTTAGATTACTTTTGACCATAATTAATTTATCGCCAGAAAATACGCACAGGGAATACTTTTAGCTTGCTGTTATATTCATGAATTTTTAGAAGAAAAGTAAAAGATCAGTACACAGACATTTCAAAATACAATAATTCTGGCGAATCTGAAAATAACATTAAGCATCTACGAGGACGAAATGCATTAATATCTGCGAAAAACATTAGACAAGGGTTCTGTGATTATTTGGACAACGAAGGGAGAGTCGCTTGACAGGAAAATGTCATTTAAAATGATAATTTGTGATAAACAATTAAGCTTGCACTCACCACCGACATGTTTTGCTCCTCATCGTTTCCCGAGACGTCCACATTGTCTTGCGCCTCATCCTCGTTTTGTGTAGCTAATGGAGAGTATTCGTTCGCGGGCATTCTTCTGACCTGGTCTGTGAAATCCGAGTCTTTCGTACCATAACGAAAGCACAAGACGATCATCGTAAACGGTACGGTTCGAGATCTGTAGTATGCACTAGCCTTCTCGAACTCTTTTCAACGAACTAGTGCTCGGGCAATAAATAATCCTCGTCACAACGTCTCCGTCTGCTGGTGGGTCGACTTCTTTACGTTTTTCAATTAACACCTTGTTCTTTCATCGGGTGTCGATCACGAACGTCGGACGCTTGACGTGACAACGGTGAAAACTCAGTGTAACGACGCGATGACTCGGAGACCGGGGGCCGTGCAACGTCACTTCCGGCACGTACACGCACGCACGCACGATTTTCGGTACGGCGCGCGACCGATTTTTAAAAACTAGCACAGTCATCGTCGAACACGGTGCGCGACGATTGGTCAGACGGTCCGGCCGGGTTATGCGACGTCGACGGGAAATGCGCGGTCGTGACGAAGGACGCACTGACAACGATGACTCTTCTTTTCGTAGCCTATTCACGTCGTCGTAAATACCTAACCCGCCGCGTCGTGCACCGGACGAGACCATCTCACACGTTTCGAGTTGGTCGTAAATAATTCATGGAAGAAACGCTAAAAAAAAAAAAAACAAAAAACAACAACAACAAACACGATACGTCCGTTTGGGCCGTCACTCGTTTCCCGCTAAAAGAAGAATACGAACGAGCCACTCGCGCGCGCGCGCGAAAACGTTAGACGAAAACGATGGAAAACAATGAAAAAAAAACCGCCAACGACACAGTCTTTTACGTGCCCGTGGCGGGTAGAACGGGGCGAGAGAAACGGATTCGATTATCGATGGCAAAATCATATTTCGAACCGTGGTTACGCTCCGTTTCCGCGAGCAGATCTGCAGATTTTGGCACTCTGGCCGTGGCTCGAGTACTCGTCGTGGAATCGTCACGCTCAGTTCCCCCGCCGGTCCCGGTGTAATTACAATCTCTTTGCCCGGTTGTCTGCGTTGCCAACGGCCGGCGTCGTTTCCGTGCGAATCGCGTACTCCCGGGAGTTTTTGTTGTTATTATTTAATACGTTAATCGCCATTGCCGTTTAGACCGTTTCATAGCCGCTGGTGGCATTCGATATTTCGTTGTTCGTTCGATTCGCGAACGCCGTTTGTGAATTCGTTTCGAGCGGACTCGCCGGAATGGACGACTGTGAGTGAAAACGACGTCCGCACGCGATTCTTTACACTCGTGACGAATATTTAATTGTGCTTATCTTATCGTATCGCTTTTGCAATGCAACGAACGTCGTTTGCAACGAATTTTTTTTTTTTTAAAAATACAATACGTTTTTTTCATTTTCGTATCGACGTTGCACCGTACGCGTACAATCTACATTCGGTGCGTGTTTTTGTTTGTGCACAATCGGTTGTATAATAAACGTTTCTCTTTTCTCGTCGGACGGCCATTCCAGTCCCCAACTTCCACATAACTCGATCTGCCGCCTCCTCAACACCATCCCTGTCGGTCGCATCCGACATCTTCACTGTCGGTTTTCCACTATTCGCATTTTACCGATCTCGTCGTCTCTGCCGCCGTCGTACGGTATACAATGCGCCGCACGTGGGATTGAGTAAAACGAGTTGGAATAACGTCCAAAGCCGCGTGAATCTCGTAGTTGTCCACGCGTTTCAATGGAATACGTGCCGTCGTTGTCGGACCGAACGACTACGAACACTCCCGATTGTATAGTCGTAATGAACACGGGCCGTGCATAACCGACAAGGCAAACGCTGAAAAAAAAAAACGGTCCGTTTCAATTAAAACGCATTGAAACGTGTTTGCGTAGTTAGTGTGAATTCGTCAGCGAGTATAAAGACGGTCGTGAGCACTCAATTGTAACCAAACATTTATGTTATGTTCGTTTTTCGTTATAGATCCGTCCTACACGAATACGGTACTTGAAACTCTACTGAAAGGTAATACCATTTGTTTGCATATATTTTGTCATAGATGTTTGATAACCAATAAATAAGTCCGATTTTTTTTTACGGGCGGTGCGCGTTAGGTTAGGGCGTACTTGAAACTTTAAAAACAGGTGTTCGATAAACGAGAAGACGCCATCGCGGTGGTTCAATTTTCGGACGAGACAAAACTGTTTGCGGGTGTTTCCACATTGCTTTTTTCCTTTTTAATCGAGACATGAATCATGCAATTTTTCAAAATAATAAAATCGAAAAACATACAAAAAACGTTCATACGTTAGTCCAAAACCGATCGAGACTTTTTGACAATTGTGTTTTTAGATTTTGCGCGAAGGATGTATTGGTTCTACAATGATGTGTTTTTTTTGTCTGTGAACAACACATTTCCGCACAAATCGAAAGCACAAAATCACAAAGTGTGATCTCACTTTTTCGTAAAAAATCGTATACAGTTGTTACTTTATTCGACACTTTTTCTTTAATGGTACTCTCAAACGCGCATAAACACTACTGGAGGAAACCTGATGAAATTGTCCACACGTACGATTTTCACCAAATCGAATTTTGTTGTTTTTTTTTCAAAAACTTCGATCGATTTTGAGCTAAACATAGCGTTTTGAAAATTCGTTATATTTCAACCAAATTCTGCAAATCATTTGTCTAATAAATTCAAAACTCGCTACAAAATGTCTATATATTTTACTACAGTCAATAGGTGCGTGTGCGTGTGGATAATATACATTTTTTTACGATTAATATCTAAATCGTAATATTTAGGTCGAGTATACGTAGACAAATATTTCGAAAAAATCGAATCTTTAATCAAAGATTTCCATGAAACCGGTCCCGGTTCTGTGGGAGAAGATCTCGAATTGGGCCTTCTGAAGATAACGGTGAGCTTTGAATATTATTTTTTATTACTGACGGCAGTGGCGTAATTTGGTCAATATTTTTGGCGTTGTAATCTCGGAATACGTAAATGCAGCTTGGCATTTGCGTAGTTTTTCATTGACGTTATGCAAATAAATGCACTCGACAACTATAATACGTTATATATTTCAATATTATTATTATTTACGAGAAACAAATCAAGTTCTTGTTGCGTACAGAGTTGTATTAATATTTTGATTGTATTGAGTTCATCAAGCGGGTTAAATTTGTTATGTTTTTAACCTTTCTCGAGTTTTGGGAAAATTCAATTCAAAGAATTATTCAATAACGAATAAAACCGGATGGTTCAAAAGTTATAGTTTAGTTAATGTGATCGATAAACAATTCGACGGAAGTATTTTGACTTCAAACTTAATAAGTTACTTTAAATTATTAAATTCAATTTTTTTTTTTTTTTTTTTGCTGAGTATTATAAAAAATATTGTGAAACCGATTACGTCCGGTATCGACCGGGATCGCAATTTGAAAATTCAAAGAACGTGAACGGATATAATCGTTAAGTTCACATCCCGTGGTTGCCGTCCGTTTAACAGCGCCGTTGTGATTGTTAATGTGAATAGGAATACGATGATAAATTCAAAGACTTGTACGCCGAACAGAACGTGATGAAAAGCACATCGATGTTGTTCAACATGTCGCAAAAGTCGTACACGAATCTCGACAAGGCGTACAAAGAGTTTAAGTGCATGAGTTCGATTTTCGACTTGTATTCCCGGCAAAACCAGACGAAAAACAATTGGGCCAAGACGCTGTGGTTAGACGTAATACCACAAGTGTTGTTCGACGGCATCGACGAGTTCATCGAAGAGTTCAGACAATTCCCCAAAAACTGTCACGGTCTTCAGGTCGCCGTGATCTTGGACACGACTATGAAAGAATTTCGGAGTTCCATTCAGTTGGTCACGGAGCTCAAAAACGAGGCGATCAAAGAAACCCATTGGAAACAACTCATGGAACATACCGGTACCGCCCGCGATCGTTTCCAAAATCAAAAATATCGTTTTTCGTTTATTATTAATATTATTGTTATTATTATTTTAAGGTCATCATTTCGATTTAAGTCCAGAATCGTTTACGTTGGAGGACATTTTCAAAATGGATTTGGCCCGCCATAGAGACGTATGTTTGAAAATTGTTGAAAATTCCATCAAAGAATATAGTATCGAACGCAGTATTAACGATGTGATAAAAGTGCGTATTTTACGATAATCGAAATATATATCAGTTTTTAAATTAGGCTATTTAACGACATAATCAAACGTAGCAAAACGAATGGACATCATTAGCTGCCAATTTTGCTACGCGGTATAGATATTTAACACCGACGATCCACTCTCGTATATGGTTCCTTAATTTATCACCAACGCATACATACCGTTTATCTTTAAATCACTTCTCCAGCTGTACTCACCATATTGATGGGATTAGGTGCGATTTTGATCACATCATTATATGGACTGTCCGTTTATCGTTTCTCAATGTCAAAAACAAATTCTTCTATATTTATATAAAAACACTTCTATATTTATACAAAAACCAAATAACATATTATTACGCCAACATGACCAAACGTTTTAGATATAAAACGGCCGAATCGAAATAAACGATAAATGTATATAGTATTGTTTTGTTGGAAAATTTTTTTATTACGCTTCAAATCAATACTATTAGCCCACGGCATAATATGTAATTCGTTTTTATAATTAAATTGCCCACACGATATTTCAATAAAATCGAACGTTCGCGTTACAACGAGATTATGTTATTTTGTCTCGACTAATTTTTTTTTTTTTATAAACAGAGCTGGAAAAATGTAAACATGAACGTTATCGCATACATCAAAAACGATAAACACCGCGGAATGATTTTGGGAGATTTGGCAGAGATTTTCCAATTACTCGACGACAATGGAATGACTCTTCAAAGCATGGCCGGATCTCAGTATTTGAAATATACCTAATCGAATCGAATATAAAAATTAAAAAAAAAAACGCTAACCTATTTTACGTATAATGATTTATAGGTATGTCGGTTCGTTTCTACCAATCGTACAGAAATGGGATAAAGATTTGACATTAATAAACAATATCCTCTCTGTTTGGATCCTGGTACAAACGAAATGGATGAGCTTGGAAGAGGTGTTTCTCGAAGAGAAATTCCGAACACAAATGCACAACGAAGCGATCCAGTTTGACGGGTTGAATCGCGTATTCAAAACGCTGATGGAGACTACGCGGAAAAATCCGCAAATAATGACTTTGGTGCAAAAGCCGGAGTTGCTGGACGAGTTGAACGCATTGTACGAGGGTCTTGAAATGTGTGAAAAGTCGTTGAACGAATACTTGGATTCGAAGCGCAACCACTTCCCGAGGTTCTATTTCATATCCAACAACGAGTTGTTGTCGATATTAGCCAACACCGATCCGAACAACATTCAAGAGCACATTGTTAAAATGTTCGATAACGTCGACGGTCTATTGTTCGTGAAAGATTCTAGTAAGGAGACGTTGGTGACCGCTATGGTTTCGTGCGAAAAAGAAACGATGGAGTTTAAAAACAACGTGCTGGTCGAAGGGCAGATTGAAAACTGGATGACCGTCGTGTTAAACGAAATGTGGATAACGAACAAGTATTTGATAAAAATGTCGATAATCGACTACGGGCAAACCACGAGATCTCGTTGCGAATGGATGTTAGATCATCTGGCACAGATGTGTTTGGCCGCGAATTCCGTATGGTGGACACTGGAGGTCGAAAACGTGTTTATGGAAATCGAACAAGTGAGCGTACACGTTTTCTTTTCAACGTGTTTCGTGCGTTTCGTTTGCATACGTTACGTGCTCTCGACGCTTGAAGCTTACGGTATTCTAAAATACGTGACGACGGTCAATGTTACAGGGAAACAACGTCGCCATGAAGAACTATTTAGAGCAATTGAACGAACAGTTGAACGAGTTGATAATCCGGGTGAGAGGAGAACTGTCGGTAAACGACCGGAAAAAATTCAACACCGTACTAATCGTCGACGTCCACGCCAGGGACATAATCGAAAACTTCGTGCGAGACGATGTTGTACGAAGCCAGGAATTCGACTGGGAGAGTCAGTTGAGATTTTATTGGAGGCAACAGTGGTCGGTTGGGAGTCTAATGGCCGTCCAATGTTCTGGAACGTTTTCCTACGGTCACGACTACATGGGACTGAACGGACGTCTGGTGATCACCCCGTTAACCGACCGGATCTATTTGACAATAACTCAAGCGCTGTCGATGAGATTAGGTTGCGCTCCTGCAGGTTGAATTGAAATCGACACCACGCAATGCAATAGTGTTGTAGTGTGTAACCCGGAGTACGAAACTCGATATTTTTCAGGGCCGGCCGGCACGGGGAAAACGGAAACGGTCAAAGACCTGGCGAAAGCACTCGGGTTATTGTGCATGGTGACCAACTGCGGAGAGGGAATGGACTATCTGGCGTTCGGCATGATATTGGACGGCTTGTGCCGGTGCGGCGCTTGGGGTTGTTTCGACGAATTCAATCGGATCGACATCTCGGTGCTTTCCGTCATATCGATGCAGTTGGGCACCATACGAAACGCGTTGTTGGGAAACAGCTACATTTTTCTGGTAACCCCGCGACCGGTGATAACGTATCGCCTCTGCAACGTGGTACATCGTTCTCGAAATGTCGCGATCGTCAATTTTTAGTTTAGGGGCAGGGACACGAGGCTGGACAACAAGGTCGGGATATTCATCACGATGAATCCCGGTTACGCCGGACGTACCGAATTGCCGGAGACGGTGAAATCGTTTTTCCGGCCAGTTATTTGCGTAGTCCCGGACATGGAGCTGATCTGTTTGATTATGCTGTTTTCCGAGGGTTTCCTGAACGCCAAGGTGTTGGCCAAGAAAATGGCGGTCCTATACAAACTGGCCAGAGAACAGTTGTCGAAACAGGCGCATTACGATTTTGGACTGAGAGCACTGAAATCCGTACTCGTTATTGCCGGAGAGTTGAAACGAAAGTCTCCGGAAATTGACGAAAACGTTGTATTAATGAGAACGCTCAGGTTATTGTCACGTCAATCATCTAATATCGTATTGTATTTTAACCGCGCGCTTTACACGATCACTAAAATCACAATTTCCCGTACAGACATCGTATTTTTGCTCGTTTGTTTGATTCGTTTATAGACGGAAGGAGCGTATTTCAGTTATTTTTCAATAGAACGTATTCGCGAAATTTAAATAAATTATAATTGGAGAGGTTTTACAAAAAATCCAATGTTTCGATTAGATATTAAATCAACTCAATAAATTAATTTAAACTCATAATATGAATTACAAAATGTTAATAACCATCAAAAAACAAAATGAAGTTTAAAGTTTAAATGCAAAGAAATGGGTATATTAACTCAGCATAAACACATTTTATTTGAAGACAGATTTTTCGGTTTTCATAATCGGTACTCATAATGAGTGGTTGATTATTTTTTAATACTAATTATGTGTTTCCAACTCTAATAAAAAATATTCGAAACCAGATTGTTAACTATTGTACGGGCCGGGAGCGTACAAATATTTATACACGCGCCCAGACACCAAATAAATAAACTTCGCGTACAACAAAATAAATAAAAATAAATAAATATATATAACAAAATATAATAGGCAAAATAACTCACACGTAATAATAAATAGCGCAGATGGCCTGCCGCAACTTAAACTAAATATATCTAACAAATTAAATTTAATATAATAAAACACATTCAATCTATAATCAGCTATTAGAGCCGAAATGAAAAAGAATTCGCTATTAGGGCTAATATGATTTTAACAACAAATTTTGAATTATTCACATATTACGCGACGACGACGACGACAGTTTTCGAACAACTCAAAAACAAACATACGCGACTACGACAACAACACGGGCATTGCCCTCTTATATAATATAAATAATTCACGAAAAACAGATAATATAAAAATAATATAATTTAATATAATTGGCAATTAATTCCGCGGTATCTTAGGCACAAACAACTATTAATAGGATAATCATGATAATTAACTTGAAAAATTCAATTTCATACAGTGCATATTTAAAATAATTAAGTCAATTAGTGTACGACAAAATAAGTTAACCATTAAAGTTTAAAAGTTAAACGAAAATTAATTATCCTTTTCACATGCTCTTTTTAACTAGTTAACGTCTCCTACAGAATATTAATAGCAATGAATATTTTTCATACATATATTTATAAACTAATAAACCAGTAGGCTTGTACACGAAAGTCGAACATTTATATTTTTAAATCATAAGCGTTGAAATAGTACAATTCGTAAAATTAATATTAACCTATTTATATTTTTTATTATAGAGACACCAACTTGCCAAAATTAGTGTACGACGATGTTCCACTTTTTCTGGGACTTATTTCGGATTTATTTCCTGGACTCAAGTGTTATCGAGTGACGTATCCAGAGTTCAGCAAAGCGATAGACGAAGAGATACGAAAAAATTCGTTCATACCAATACAAAACCAGGTTACTGAGGGGGAAAAATAGTTGTTTTTTAAATTAATTTATGTAATAGTAATATTACCTATGTTCGATGAATAACAATATAAATAGATCAGGTGTGTATGTTAGAGGTTTAAAAACACGTTTGACGAGACGAATTCACATCAATTCGCTCTAAATATACACAACTTTATTCGTGTCCGAAGAAAATACGACCTTAAACGAAACGAAAACATTGTATGGTTTTGCACATTCCGTCGGTTCGTTTAATCACATGGTTTGGACGGGTTAGGTTAGGTTAGGTTTGGGTAACTACGTTACACACCTATGTTAGATACTGAGATTATCGTTTTTAATCCAAGTGTTTGTATGTATTACATAATAAAACCACATTGTTTCTTTTTTAGATGGATAAAGTCACTCAATTATATGAAACAATGAAGACGAGACACTCGACTATGATCATAGGCCCAACCGGTGGCGGAAAATCGGTCGTTATAAACACGCTAATCGCCGCGCAGTCTTCGCTCGGGCTGTCCACAACTGTCTACACGCTAAATCCCAAAGTATTTTAAAATCTAACCATCCGTTTTCGAACAAGATCGATAATAGTCTACTTACTATTCGACATTCTTAGAAAAAAATACTTTTGACTTTTAACTTTACTTAAAACGGTCTATATCAACTTGATTAAACCTAGTGACGTAGCCAATACGTATACGATTTCAGGCGTGCACCGTCACTGAACTGTACGGTTTCTTCGACCTCGTCACTAGGGATTGGACGGACGGTCTGCTGTCGAGTATATTTCGAAAGATCAACAAACCCGTATCGGACGACCGGCCGGAAAGAAAATATATGTTATTCGACGGTGACGTGGACGCCTTATGGATAGAAAATATGAATTCCGTCATGGACGACAACAAACTGTTAACGTTGGCCAACGGCGAACGAATTAAGCTGTTATCGCATTGCGCGTTATTATTCGAAGTTAATATTGTCATATTTTCATTTATTGTCGAACTTTTTTTTTTTTTTTATGAGTGTTGGGGGTGCTCTATGTCTAATACTCTAGTAATGGTATCCAACAAAAAACGTTCAAATGCTCAGAATAACAATTCTTTTTTTCTATATGCGATTAAAATTCATCGTGAAATTAGTCGACATTTTTTTCGCCTTATAACTTTTTCCCCCGTCGTTATCAGCAGCGAATAAAGCCAATTGTGTAACTTTAATGTGAAAAATATTTGAAATAAAGTCGGCAAAAATATGTTTTTTTTTTGAGAACAAAATTCTAAAATGAAGATTAGTTCGCGATTCTTTCTATTCTATCGAAATACTAAACGATAATAAAACGGGCTCTACCAAAAAAAAAATAAATACGCAATGTTGATAAAACGGGACACATAGTCACACTTATTTATACCTACCAATCTGAACGTTACACCGCTGTCATAGGTTCCCGGATATTTATACTCGTGAAAACATTATTGTTATTATTATTATTATTATTATTATTATAATAATCATTTCGTCGTTTTATGCATATCAATATAGGTCGGCGACCTGAGATACGCTTCGCCTGCTACGGTGTCCAGAGCCGGAATGGTTTACGTGGATCCCGAAAATCTGGGGTACATGCCGTACTGGAATAAATTCATATCGCGAAAGAGGAAAGAGGAACAAGAACAATTGAACGTGTTGTTTCATAAATACGTGCCGGTCATATTGGATCGGATATTCGACGGAAATCACGGGTTCGAACAGTTCGATCCGTTAGAGTTGGTCATAACCCGGACCAAACTAAACACGGTGATGAACGACGACGACGACGACGATGATGATGATGATGATGAACAGGGCTTGGGACCTTTGTCGTTTTGTCGGGTCCAGTATCCGGTTTCGGGTTTTAAAGGTCAACTTTCCGGGGGCGTGCTGGTCGTGGCCGCGGTTTTTAGAAACACGAAATCTGCATCGTGTCCATGATACTTATTATGACTGGAGCTTGTTGACCACGAGGAATAATTATCAGTGCAGTTTTTGTTTCAACTCCCGTGCGTGCAACACAGCTGCAAACAAAATTTAAAGTTATTCAATAAATTAGTAAATTTAAGCGATTTTGAAAAAAAAATTCTACTTTCTTAAATGCGGTTCTTGTAATAATTTGAAACACCCGGCTAATATCTTAGCACTTTTGGTCCGGTCCCAGTCCCTGTCGATAATATAATATCTCACGATCGTGTTGACGTTGCAACAGTGCAACACGATCGCAAATAAATGTTACGGTTTTTAATACTATTATTGTATGTTCGCGTAACAACAGGTCACTCAGCTGTGTCAAGTGTTAGATGCGATTTTAAACCTGACGGACGTCGATTTCGACATTGATTCGTCGGAAAAGTCACCGAGTAAAAATAGTCAATACCAGAAATCGATTGGGAGTGTTTATGTGACCGACAAGATGGAAGCGATTTTCATATCATCGTTATATAATGGAATAGGGTTGACGCTCGAAGGCAGTTCTCGACTTGTGTTCGACGAGTTTGTAAAGAAAATAACTGGATTCATTAAAGTGGACGACATTCCATCAAAACGAGCCGCTCTGAGTGAGTCGCGAAACGTTTTTTTTCTCGATTAGAATACATAAGTATCATTGTTTTCGTTAGATCTAAAAACGGTTCGACTTTATTTCAAATCTATATTTTTACCTAATTATGATTGTTTGAGCATTGTACAGGACTCATTATCATGAAGAGCCGGTTATTGTGCATTGATCGCACAAAATTCGTTTTTTTTCTACCTACTTATTCAATTTCGTCAATCGTTAACCAAGTCTTCTATATTTTTATTTCGGAAGTCAATACGACGAGATATCGCTATAATCGTTACAATGCACTGCATAATATGTTTTACTGCGATAGTAAGTCAAGTTAAGAAAGGTTTTCAAAGAGATGGGAAATGGTGTATTTTTCGTACTATTTTATACTTAAAATCTAGACAACATTTTGACCATTTGAGAGAAACCGAATTCTGCAAAAAAAAAAAAAGAAGAAATGTTGAACTCCTCATAAGTCGGCTGTTTAGGTTATCGCCGAGCGATGTGCATGTGTTTTATCGTGATTCGAATGTTTCGATGTCGCAGAATTCATTCCGAATCGCGAGGCGACGTGGTTTCACTATTTTTTGGACGTCGAAAGACACGTTTGGATCCCGTGGTCCGACCTCGTGCCCGACTATGAACACGATCCGGACATCAACTACGACGAAATACTGGTGCCCACCATCGAAACGGTACGGGCCGCGTGGTTGCTGGAGCTGTTGAACTCGACGGCGCGTCCGATAGTGTTGGTCGGGGAAGCGGGATGTTCGAAGACTGCGATAACGCAGAACATCCTGAGGGGCTTGGACCCGAACACGTTTGTACGTTGTCGTCCAACCGTTTTACCCGTGCTCGTTTTACTGTTGTTGGTTTTCGACGGTGAACGCGTCCGTTCGCAGATTCGAGCGACGATGAATTTTTCGTCTAGAACGACTGCGTCGGACGTGCAGACCGGCTTGGAAGCGTACGTCGTCAGAAGAAGCAAAGACGTGTACGGGCCTCCTGTTGGCAAACGACTCGGATGTTTTGTCGACGACATGAACATGCCACGGGTGGATGCGTACGGCACTCAGCAACCGATAGCATTCTTGAAATTATTTCTAGAACTAGGCGGTGTGTACGGCCGCGGCACACAGTTACGTTGGAAGTCTTTCGTTGACGTCCGTGAGTTGATATGTTTGTTTCCGCGTGGACAGCGGGTGGGCATTCGGTTTTTCCGCTCGCGTCACGTTCTAGAATTGTACGCGGCAATGCGCAAGCCCGGCGGAGGCAGACGCGGAATAGATCCGCGGTTTATGTCGTTGTTTAATGTCTACTGCAAGGCGTTTCCCGCGGACGACGTCATCGATCACATATTCCGTTCGATGCTCTCCGCGCACACGCGCGACTTCAACGACGACGTAAAAACGATCGTGCCGAGTGTCGTCAAAATGACGTTGACGTTGTACAAGGTCAGTTCAGCCAAAAGCGCATCGCGTCCAATCGTCGACAGCCGTACTATATCGTGCCGCGTTTTCAGACAGTCCTAAAAGAGTTGCCGCCAACTCCTAATAAGTTCCACTACATATTCAATCTGCGCGATCTGAGTCGGATCTTCTGCGGGCTGCTCTTCACGAGCCCGTCCGTGTTCGATGACGTCGCGAGTTTCGTTAGGGTGTGGAGAAACGAGTTCACCCGCGTGATATGTGACAGGTTTAATAGCGAACAGGTAAAAACGGCCTACTTATACTTATTAACACCCGCGTAATATGATTCCAACCGTTTTGTCTAGGACGAAATGCTGATGAAAACCCGGATCGAAGAAACTTTGGAGATGTTTTTCCCCGATGAAAAGGAAAACGTTCTGGTGAATCCATTAGTTTTTGGTAGTTTTAAAAACGCTTTGCACGACGACAACGAGCCGAAACTGTATGAAGATTACGGAACGTACGAAGTTATATACAAAATATTCGAAAATGTAACGTAAATAATTATACGCGTACGATCATATATACATACTCATTTATCGTCACTTGTATGATAATATTTCAAAACAGATTTTGACGGAATACAACAAGGGAAAACAAAAAATTGACATGGTGTTGTTTAACATGGCGTTGGAACATCTGACTAGAATCAATAGGGTGTTGAAAATGGACACCGGACACATATTGCTCATTGGCGTGGCCGGTAGTGGAAAAACGTTGTTGACTAGATTAGCCGCTTTCACTGCGGGTATAATTTTGTCGGAAACCGATTTAATAATGTGTTTTCAACGAGAATGATTTCTATGTGTTTTCTCGTCGATCAGGTTGTGAAATGTTTTCGATAATTGTGAGCAAAGCATACAACGAAACGTCGTTCAAAGAAGATTTAAAAAAATTATTTTTGATGGTCGGCGTTGACAATAAGCCTGCAGTGTTTTTCCTAACCCAAGCACAAGTTTCTGATGAAAGTATACACGTTGACACTTTCTAAATGTTTATTTATAATACAAACAATAATGAATGAACGCGTATACAAATATTATGTTTTAAAGGCTTTTTAGAAATCATCAACAATATATTAATGATCGGAATGGTACCAGCTTTGTTTACAGAAGACGAAAAAGACATTATTACGAACGGAGTAAAAAAATATTCGATCCCCGCCGGTTACAAAGATACCAAGTAAATTGATTTTTAAGTCCGTGAAATCGACAATGATTTTGAAATGCATGTAAATAACGTAACGAACGAAAATACACCGGCAACGTTATTATCGCGTTCGTAGAGATTCTTGCTGGGCGTATTTCCTAAGAACGTGCATGAACAATCTTCACATAGTACTCTCTATGTCACCCGGAGATAACCTTCGTACGAAATGTCGTAGCTTTCCGGGTCTGGTTAATAAAACGTACATAAATTGGATATTCTCTTGGCCGGAACAAGCCTTGTACACCGTGGCCAAATCTTATATAAACAGAGTGAGTGACATTTTACAATTTGTGTTTAAAAAAAAAGATCGAATTCAACGTCGTGTGTTTTAACGATGATTTTAGTCGCCCAGAATATTGAAAAAATACAAAAAAACTATCGTAAATCAAATTGTATACACGCACCAAACGATGAGCAGATATAATACTGAATTTTTAGTGAAATTAAAACGCAAAAATTATCTCACTCCTACGCATTACCTCGACCACATCAACTCGTATTTAAATTTGGTCGACGAAAAATTGAATATTACTACACAACAAGTAATTATTGTAAAATAATATGACTTATTTACGGACCTAGTATAGATCAGATACAATTTATACCGGAGTGAACGAAATGATTTTGTATAGTGCGAAAGACTATTGATCGGTCTGAGAAAAATCGAAGAAGCGACGGGGCAATTGATTGTACTCAACAAACAGTTGGAAAAACAAAAAATCGTCGTAGCCGAAAAAACGTTAGCGTGTGAAATGATTTTACAGGAAATCTCTGAAGGTTTATTATACTCTATTATTATGAATAACGATCGCATTTCGATATATATGGTGGTTTTTTTAATCTTGAGCCAAGCTATATCTCGGGAAATCTAAATAATTTTTGTTATGTGTTTTTGGTTTTGTGAGTTTTTTACATATTTCATTCGATATTTTTGTTAGATAATTTTTATATCTTTCATATTTATTGTAATTTTATCCGCTTTTGATTTTAAAATGTGCAAACTATGATTTTAATTATACATTTTTAGAGCATATTTTGATTTTTAAAATCCGACGAATTTTTTCCGAGTAATAAGAATTAAAATTTATGATACGGAGTGGTATTGTAGTAGATATTGAAAGTCCACCCTCTTCGAGACCACTAAATCAGAAATATTTAAGCCTGGTAATTGAATGTCCCATCTTATCTATCAAATATATATATTTATTTATCGTACGTATGATATACTATTTTCCGAATTTAAATATGTTTTGATTTGAAAAATGTCAATAAACATTCAACTTGAACACACATTTTTCGGAAAAAGAAAGATAATCCTTAACCTCCATCAATGTCTTAGAACTCGGATCCCAAACCCCGTATTTAATTCGATCCTGTTCAACCGCGGTACGCGCGCAGTTCGTTATATGAATTAATCTGTACACATTTCTCCCCTTTCCCCGGAGAATAGCTTCTGCGAAAGCGAACGCGAAAAAAGAAATCGTTGTCCAAAAGACCATGGAGAGTCAGGAAGCGGGAAACATTATAGCCGTCGAAAAATCAGAAGCGCAAGACATTTTAAAACAGGCGTTGCCGGCGTTATTAGAGGCGACAGAGGCGTTGAACAATTTGAACAAAAACGATATTACTGAGATAAGGTCGTTCACCACGCCGCCAGAACCCGTACAAGTTGTGACCGAGTGTGTGGCGATCTTGCTTGGTTATAAAGAGATCAATTGGAAGGTATGCAAACAAATGATGTCTGACCCGCGGTTCTTAAGTACGTTGAAGGGCTTGGACGTAGACGCTATCACTCTGAGGCAACAGTCTCTAGTCCGAGCAAAACTCAAAGTATGAATAATTGTATTTGATATGTACATACTGGTACTGTGAAGTTTTGAGTAACGTAGATAATATTCGTGTTTCAATGAAAACACAGATGTCTAAAAAAATGGCCATAATGAAAGATATCAGCAAAGCAGGATACGGGTTGTTATGTTTTGTCGAGGCTGTTCTGCAATATTGCGTTGTGTTTAAAGAAGTCAAGCCCAAGAAGGACAAAGTCCAAACACTCGAAATGGAATTCGAAATAGTTCGTAGTTATTCGTTCATTATTTTTTTTAATAGTTATAATTGGCTGTATTTTATTAAACTGTTTTTTAGGTTACTAATCAGTTAAATAGTCTGAATGAAGATTTAAATCAAATAATATTAATATTGAATAAATTGAATGAAAAATATACAAATGCAATGTCGGAACGACAAATCATTCAAGAGGAAAAAGATCTCATGGAGCGCAGGTTAATTGCAGCCGATAAATTGATGAACGGTTTAAGTTCAGAAAAGATTCGATGGAAAAACGATTTAACCGACTTAGAAGAATATAAGAAAAAAATCTTTGGAAATTGTTTGATGAGTTCGTCATTTTTAGCTTATACGGCACCGTTTTCATACGAATTCCGAGTTGACATGCTATTTAACGATTGGTATATGAAAATAATCGAATCAGAGCTACCAATAAGTAATCCGTTTAAAATTGAAGTCGAACTTTCTGATGAAGTCACCATTGCAAAGTAATCGTATAATATATAAATAAACGAAAATATCGTTTATTTAAAAAATAATATCCATTACATTATATTAGTTGGAACGCAGAAGGATTACCAGCTGATAATCTGTCGATTCAAAATGGCATTCACATTACAAAAGCAAGTAGATTTCCGTTATGTATCGATCCACAACAACAGGTGAGTTAATGAATAATAATAAGACTAACATACAGCTGTAAATTTCACTTAATTAATGATAAATAACAGTTATTAACAAAGTGAAAAATAATGGAATAAGTTTCGTTTGATAAATGGTTTAGGCGTTAAACTGGATAAAAAGAAAAGAAGAGACGAATAATTTAAAAATACTTTCGTTCAGTGATTCTGATTATTTGAAACACATCGAAAACGCCATCATTTATGGAACGCCTATATTGTTTCAAGATGTCGAGTACATAGATCCGATAATTGAAAACGTACTGGAAAAGGATATACAAAGTTAAAAACCGTTGTGATTTTATCGTTCTAAAATGTGAAAATATAATATTTTGAATTTGTTTAGATACTTTTGGTCGAGAATTTGTCGTTTTGGGTGACAAAGAAGTAGACTACGATAGAAAGTTTCGGATCTATCTAACTACGAATGTAGCAAATCCACTTATCACTCCATCGATGTACACAAAAACAAATGTCATAAATTGCTTGATCACGCAAATTGTAATATATACGTTTTTAATTTGAGGACGATAATAAAACATAATAATTGTTGTGCAGGGACTCGAAGATCAACTTTTAGGCGTAGTTGTGAAAAACGAAAGACCCGATTTAGAAGAACAAAGAGAGTTCTTAATAATGGAAACCAGCACGAATAAAACCTTGTTAAAAAAACTTGAAGATACACTGTTACGTGAATTGACCACATCGACTGGTAACATTTTAGACAATACGGACTTAGTCGAAACACTCGAAGAGACCAAGTCAAAAGCGAACGAAGTAATGGAAAAATTAAAACTGGCGGTCAAAGCTGCAGTGGATTTCGACAGGCTAAGAAATCAATTCCGTTCGGCTGCTACTAGAGGAGCTATCTTGTTCTTTGTATTGGCGGACATGAGTACAGTCAACGCCATGTACCAAAGCTCGCTTTCCAGTTACTATCAAGTGTTCACGACGTCATTGAAAAAGGCATTGCCCGACATGATCCTTAAAGAAAGATTGAAGAACATAATTGATACGTTTACTCAAAACTTATACAAATACGGATGCACTGGTATGAACATTTGTTAAAAAATATGTAAACCTACTTTTTATTGAAAATCGAAACGAATTATCTCTGTTACAATTATTGTCATTTTGTAATTCTCAGGTATTTTCGAGAGACATAAACTTTTATTTTCTTTTCAAATCGTCGTTAAACTTCAGATGAGTATAAATAAAATATCGAAATCCGAACTTGATTTCTTCATTAAAGGAAACGTTACGTTAGATAAAAATACAGAATACGTCAACCCTGTTAGCTGGTTGTCCCCTCAGAATTGGAAGGATATCGTGAAGTTAACTAAAGACTTTCCCGAAGTATTTTCAAATTTGGAGGATCACGTTAAGAACAACATTACCGAATGGTTACACTGGTACAACATGGACACGCCAGAATCTTCAGATCCACCCGACGCATTTAATAACATGCCCAATCCGTTTTATAAACTCATGTTGTTACGGTGTTTTCGAGTAGACCGCATATACCAAGCCATTAGCAATTATATAGCTTTAGTCATGGGTAAAATGTACATTACGACACCTTTTATTGATTTTGATGAGATATATGCGCAAACAAACCCAAAAATTCCTGGACTGTTCATCCTAAGTCCCGGGTCCGATCCAACCGGTGACCTGGTGAAATTGGCGAATCGATATAATGTCACTTCGATTCAATTTTTGTCTCTGGGGCAAGGACAGGAGCAAGTAAATATTTGAAATTAAAAATAATATTGTCTTCGCCATTAACAAATATGACAAATGTCGAATATTTCAGGTGGCACTAAATTTATTGCATTCGGCAATGATTGATGGTCATTGGTTAATATTTCAAAACGGTCATTTATTAACAACTTTTCTACACGACGTTGAAAAGATACTAGATAGAAAGAATAAAATACATCCAGAGTTTAGACTGTGGATAACTACTGAAGCCACTCCGTCATTTCCCGTGTCGATAATACAAAGATCTTTAAAAGGTGACTCGTGTTTTTATTTATTTATTTATTTTTTTTTTTAATGTCCGAATGTCTATCTATTACCATTTGTGTATTTTCAGTGGTTACCGAACCGCCCAACGGATTGAAATTAAATATTAGAAATACTTATCTTAAACTAAAACAAGAAAATTTAGATGAATGTTCTCATCCGGCATTTAAGTCGTTGGTTTACGTTCTAGCTTTCTTCCACGCTGTTGTTCAAGTAGTCTATTAATTTTTTAACAAATATTTGTACTATTTAAAAACGTCGATTATAGGAAAGGAGAAGATACGATAAGATCGGTTGGAATATAGCTTACGATTTTAATGAAACAGACTTTACAGTTTGCGTGCAAATCGTGATGAATTATTTGGATAAGACGCAAGCCAATAGCCAGAACGCTGAAATACCGTGGAGCACGTTGAGGTATTTAATTGGGAATGTCATGTATGGCGGACGCGTGATTGATAGTTATGATCAGAGAATCGTAAATACGTTCATGGAGGAATATTTTGGCGAATTTGTAGTCGAAAATTTCCAACCATTTTATTTTTACCGCGATCAAAACGTCCATTACCGTTTGCCAGCGGTCGGCACGAAAGAAGATTACTTGAGTAAAATCAAAATACGATGTTAGTCTCTTCGTATTAAAACTACATCAACGATTGTTATTGTTATTTTAGACGCGATCGAGGAGTTACCATTGATCAATGTGCCCGGGGTGATCGGTCTGCATCCTAACGCTGAGATGGGATATTTCACAAAGGCGTCGAAAGATATATGGAATAATCTATTGAGATTCCAACCATTAATCGGTACGTGACAAATTAATAATCAATTGCCTGCGTTTAATTATATATCTAAACGACGAACATACCACGTGTTAAGAATCGACCGACTCCGGGACGAGTTATGAAGTGCTCGTAGATTCTATAGCTGAAGATATACTACAAAACATACCCGACCTGTTCGTGATCAAAAATGTGAAAAAAATATTCGAGAACAATTTCATGCCCACCACCGTTGTACTGTTTCAAGAGTTGGAAAGGTTCAACTGGCTGATTGCCGAAA
The DNA here is from genome assembly GCA_019022885.1 of Schlechtendalia chinensis. Taxonomy (NCBI): domain Eukaryota; kingdom Metazoa; phylum Arthropoda; class Insecta; order Hemiptera; family Aphididae; genus Schlechtendalia; species Schlechtendalia chinensis. The sequence goes on along the minus strand of CM032346.1, from coordinate 4,129,305 downwards.
TGAACGTTACACTGCAGACGCTTCGGAAAGTCAGTCCGATCGCGCGATAACAATAATTGTGCGATCTCAACGCCGATTACTCGTTTGAATTGCGCAGGCTCTGTTGGGCGAAATCGGAATGGACAGCGTTCTGGAAAGCATGTCGATGTCGCTGTACAACGGTCGAATACCAGACGTCTGGACGAAATTAGCCCCACAGACGAACAAAAATCTCGGCGCGTGGACGGGACATTTTGTCAGACGGACCAAACAGTACGAGCAGTGGGTACGGACGGACGGATTCGATTGTTTGTTATTAAGCGTTTGTCAACAGTGACAACAGCAACGATAGTTTGTTTGATCCGGGGGGAAAAACGAAAAGAAAACACACCGGGTTATATAATATCGTGATGTGTGTACAGAGCTTTTACGGTCAACCGACAGTCATGTGGCTGGCCGGTCTGCACGAACCGGAATCGTTTTTGACGGCCGTCGTACAGACAGCGTGCAGGGAAAACGGATGGCCGTTGGACAGTTCTACTCTCTACACGGCGGTTACACAACACACCGACGACGAAGCAATACAAACGTTTCCGGAAACGGTACGGTTCTGCAAACGGCGTTATTGTTTCTTTTTTTTTTCCGATTCAGAGCGAAGTGAATCGGTTTCACGAGGATTTTCGATCTTGTCCGTGAACACTGTTTCGGTATAGCGAAAATGCTCCGGTCCTACTTTCGGGTGGAAAATCGTATATGCCACCAGTGTTTTATTTGACACGTTTTTCGATTTTCTTGATAGTTTTCTTTGGCGCACGGAAAATCTGCCGAAAAATTGCAAAATAAAAGTCTATAGAATTGTCGACACTGACGATTTTTATCAAACCATATTTATTTTTTTTTTATAATTGCAAAAAAAAATATTTCGAAACACTTGAAATTGTTTCCAGTTTATTATTTTTAAAATATATCTATATTCATACATTTTTTTTTGTTTTTGAAAAATTCAATCAACTTTGGGCTAAAAATATAGCATTTTAAAAATTTTAAAAAGTTCCGAATTTTTATATTTAAAGATTTTCAATTTTACAACCAAATGTTTAAAAACTCAATATTTAGTTTATATTATTATATTATTTAATATAACATTTAATAAAACATTTCGAAAATCGGTAAGTATTTTAAGTTTAAATTCGAAATACCACAAACAAATCGTCATCATCAAATGCGCAATGGAAAAATATAATATTTTATGTTTGCTGTAGGGTTGCTATGTAAGCGGAATATTTATTGAAGGAGCACGTTGGGATATCAATGCACAGTGTTTGGCTAATTCGAAATCAAAGATATTGATTGAACTTCTTCCAATTATTTCAATTGTGCCCATCGAAACTAACAAACTCAAATTACTGGTAAAACACATATTTCCTAGATTAAAAAATAACATGTTTGTGTGTATACATATATATATATATATCAGATAAAAATTTTCATTTTTTCATACTGTATCTACTTCAAATAGTATTATTGTCCAAATATCGAGATAATATATTTTTTTTAAAACCAACTGAGCAAAATGATGATTTATGTCTTAGTGCACACAATTTTTTTAATTACCATTTTAATATATTTATGGATTGTTAATAGGTAATTTTTTTTTAAAAGAAAATTTTTCAAAATTTGATGTTAACTATAGATTATTTCTAAATATTTTTTTTTAACATAATAATTTTTTTGACTTATAAAATATTCAAAAAATTGTAATTTGAATACTTTCAACACTTATACATATGTAACAGGATATTACATTTGTAATTTTTTCATATGTAAAATTGTTCACATACTTAGTTAATTTGTTTTCATTTTTATATTTCAATTTTTATGTTATATACATAGATAATATATGTTTTATTTCATATTTTATATGAATTTCTTTATTTGTTACAAGTGTATGCAACAATACAATTGTTTAAGACACATAAACAATAATTCGATTATTAATAATTTATAAATGATTTTTGTATATTGTGTAGTATAGCCATATATGCTGTATATAATATCGTGTGTGTATATGTATTTTTAGAATACCATTCGAATTCCGGTGTACACGACTACTCGGAGAAGAAACGCAATGAACGTCGGTTTAGTGGTCGAAGCCGATTTAAAAACTCGTATCGATAATAGTTTTTGGATTTTACAAGGTGTATGTTTAATATTAAATGACGATTGAAAATTGAAATTTCGTTTTTTTTTTTTTACAATACACGTTTTGGTTAAAAGTTAAAACCGCAACGGATTTAAAATTCATTATGTATAATTATGTACTTTCTCGACCCCCAGTAAAATATCCTGATAATAATAATAATAATATGTTAACACTAAAATATAGTATTATGGGAAACATAAAAAAATCTAAAAGGCACGCAATTCTTAAAATGTTGGTATTTGGGTTTTGAATGTAGAGTTTAAACACTCGGTTAGGAAATGCGAAGAGAGTATAATATTTTCGAGTACACCTCATGGCTAACAATGTTTTCTAAAAGAATATTTGTTCGAATAACGTATCGAGTACATTCTGATAGCGTCCGGAAAAGATAGGTTAGTTTCATAAACGACGTGTATACGGCTCGACGGATTTGTTTGTGCCGAACAAACGCATACAGAAATGAATTTCGAAAACACCCGGGAAATACGGCGACCGGTCGACCGTGTACCGTTTGTCACCTTCGTTCGTGATAACGGTTATCACTAACATCCGTATTTTCGATAAACATCGTATAAACGTCGCACACACGAACCGACACACAACACGGTCGGCGAGAAAAATGTCCGCCGGCGGCTGAAACGTTCCGCGGCGATTTTCTGGTCGTACGGTTCCGTACCATGTTCCGCGTTACTTGAACGGCGTCCGAACGATGTGCGGGAAGAAGTCGGCCCTGGTCTTGTACCCGTTGACCAAACTGACCGCGGTGTTGAAGAAGCACATCTCGGAACACGTAAGTCGGCGCCGTGCGTCCGCCGTCTCGTCCCGCACGTGTCACGTAGTGTCTGTCTACGTGATCGGTTTTTTACAGGGTTTCCGGGTTTCGATTTCGTTGGGCTTGGCCGTGAGCACCGGGCTGTTGTTGGTGTTGGGAAATTATTGGAAGAGAAGAAAGTACGTCAGGGAATCGGCGCCGGTCATCAAACACTTCTCGTACGATAAGAGGAAAGCTAATGTCGACATACCATCAGGTAATGTTTGGCGCGCACGTTTGTTCTTAACGTAATTCGTTTTTTCGATTATGACGTTCGCGTGTTTTTATGTTTTTCAGTATCTAGTTTTAGAATTTTTAGAACCACTCACCGATCATTGAGCCCGAGTATTAAATCGTCCAATAGACAAACGTCTGTGATATCTTCGATTCAAGATTCTCCGAACCATTGCAAATCCACAGGAGTCAAGTACACCGCTCCCCAACAGTTAGGTGTTATGGGTGAGATTAAGTACAAAGAAAATGGTTGTTTATTTTTTTTAATTTTACTTTTTCCCTTAGGAATGGAATCGTTGGCGTGTAGCATTTCGTTTTGGGAAGATGCATTATCGTCGTTTACCGGTAATAATTCCGGAAAGTATATACCCAATAAGTTGATGCCTATCGAAGACTCTCGGTTTTGTAATGAACTCCAATTGTTAGTAGACGCTGCCTACTCGTTACAAGATCAGTGTCAATTATTATTTCTAGACCAAGTAAGTTTTAACGCTTTCAAGTATAAATACACGTATTTTATTAAATATATTTTTTATTTTTTGTTTAGAGGTCAGTATTATTCCGAGTTCAAGGAAATCAAAACAATGATGTATTAAATTTTCATGATCGTCGATCATCAGTAGACAGTTTTGTGTCAGCACGCACAGATGTAAGTTGTTTGTTTTTATTGAAAGACGTTAAGTCCAAACAATAGATATTGACTGTTATGAGGCAAAAGGGAAAATGTGCAGTTTTCAGAATGAAAAGTATTATGTTTATTCGAATTTAAAATGGCCATAATTTTTTTTTTTTTGTATTCAGAACATTTTTAGAAAATTTTGTTTGCTTAAATTGGTTTAATATTCAGAGAATAATTTTAATTTTGATACATATATAATATGAGGTACTCCTTTTACTTATTCTTCAGCCCGTCAGTTCATTAAGGACCATTGTTGCCATCACTATGTCTCTTCACCTTTGATTCGTTGTTCCAGATTTTTGATAACTATATAAATCCACCAAGTCTCCATAAAGGTATTGTTCTATATATTTTTTTTTTCAGTATTTTTTTGCCATCAATTGGTAATCCGTTATCTAAGTGTGGTCAAACCATTCTGATCGTTTACTTCTAATAAACAAGTGAATATCTGGCTTGTTGTACAATATTTATAGCTTTTTGTTTTTTGGTCTTGGATATATTTGTTTCATAATTGTAACATGGTCCATGTTGTATGTTATGAAGAGTACTTACTACTTAATACTATTTATTCAATTTTTTTTTCCTTTTTTTGTTCTCTCAGTGTGTAACACTGCATATCATTTGCTTATCAATACGTGGTCAATCTAATTGTTTACTTGACCATTTGTAGACACCGGAATATATTTATGAGTATGGGATATTTGAATACCAATTTGTATCTCCACATGATTATTTTTAGAGCTGGTACATAAAGTTGTACCTACTTTAATTTTTTAAACTTTTTATCATAAAATTGTCACAGAAAATATTGGCTGATGTGTCTTCTTTTCCTACAGCAGTGTATTAATTTAATGTCTCATATCTCTTTTGTGTCTTATAACAAACTCTAATAATACAATTATATATAAAATGTCAAAATATTCATATTGATTTTAGGTGGCCAATTTAAAAGAATTTGATGAACTAAATTACGATAACTATTATTTATATCAAAATGCTTTAATATTTTCGGAAACTGAAACCATACTATGCAGGTAATAATTATTGATTTAATATTTATATAATTTATTTTCCTATTTATACATTTAGATTTAATAAAAGATATATATATATATATATATATATTTATGAGTATATATTAAGTTAAAATATTTTATTGGTTGATTGATTTTTTAGAACCTATCGTACAACATTAATGAACTGTATGTCCGACAGAGAATATGTGTGTAAATTACATTGTATTCGTCAAGCTTTTGAACATTTATTTAAGACTGACAACTGCTCAACGTGGTTTGCCGATTGTGGTCGACGTATATTGACTGACATATTTTTATTTGCTGAAAAAGTAATGTTTTCTTTTCTTAGTGAATTGTGTTTTTAAGCGTATATGGCTTAAATAGATATATTATTATTGTAATGATTAATTATTGGGAAAATATTAATATGAATATAATTTTGTTGTAGGATCCTAAAGATTTTCTTATAGCATATGAAGAACTGTTAAGTTGGGCTAAGTGTGATGCACATTGGAAAGAAGCTGAAATTGAACTATCCAGCCGTGGTGTAAAGAATATGACATTTTACGATGTTGTGATGGATTATATTCTAATGGATGCTTTTGACGATTTGGAATCACCCCCTACATCAGTTGTTGCAGTTATTAATAACCGTTGGTTATCTAAGGGATTTAAAGAGACAGTAATATAACATATGGTTTTGTAGAAAATTTCCTGTTTATAATTAATTATAATGTTGTATTTGTTGTTAGGCCTTGTCGACTGCAGTGTGGTCAGTATTACGAGCGAAACGTAGTAAATTAAGATTTCCAAATGGTTTTATGTACCATTTTTATAATATTTCTGAACACATGTCGCCACTTCTTGCATGGGGATTTTTAGGACCAGATGAAAATATGCATAGAATATGTGTATTTTTTAAAGTATGTAAATTTATTTATTTTTTTTAATCATATGGCTTCGACATAATTATTAAATAATTCAACTACAATACATATATATATATTATAATAAAAATAATAATGTAATAAATCAAAAAGAATAAAATAAAGTAAAATGGGTTATTTAATTGGTGGGGGATTATTATTATTTTGTATGGAATTATTACGGAGATGATGACGGGGATATATTTATGTAGAGCACGAAGTGAATCGCGGGGTGTGAGCTCGAGAATCGTTTAGGTTTATTTAAAATAATTATTTTTATGGAAATCACTGTAAAAATAGTGAGGTAAAAATGTTAGACAATACACTGAATTAATTGTTAAATATTAAAACTTCTTACCTTGTGCTCGTGCGAAGTCTACTTGGTATCTGTAGAGACGAACAGTCGTGTAATGAAATTAAGTATATGAAAAAAAAAGGAAAAAGAAAAAGGTTGGATCGGTGACTCCGCTTCCAGAGCGAATTCACCGACGAGAATAAACGAACCAAAACTCAGTCAAATTATTCCGCAAAGACTAAGTTTGTCTCACGGAACACATACTTAAAGCGGAGTACTGGCTCGTCACATGAGTGTGCGCACACTGGCGAGGAGACGTGTTCATGGAAAGGTCTATGGTGTAGTTTTTGTATTTTTTGTGATGTTTTTCTGCTACGTAAGACTCTGTTGGTGTTCCGACCGATCAACGAGCGACCAAATCATTGTTGAATTTTCTGGCCGTTTAATTTTGTACCAGCTGTTACATCCGGCGTTACAATGGTTTGTCTTTGATTTGTTCACGCGCCTATTCGGTTCTGTTCGTGCCACGTGCAGCGCTTTGCGTCTGTGTGGCAAGTTTATGTTTTTTATAATTCCAATGAACACTGTCTCTCATTGTTATATGTTTATCATTTCGTTTTAGTTCGAATAGTCCGTATAAGAGTTATTCGATATTTATTTTATAATTTCATTGTTTTTTTTTACTTGGAAATTTGTTCGTTATTTCAAAAGGAGCAAACTTCAGTATGTTTTTGTTTATATAAAAAAAAATATAAAATAGTTTCGTGATATGTTCCGAGAAGATCAAACATTAGTGTATTTTATTTTAAAAAAATATCAAATAGCTGATTATGATTATATAATTTAAAGAACTAATACAATGAAAGAGTTTGGTTGTAATAACGATGATATTTGTGCATATCATTACAATAATAATAATAAATAATAAATAAATAAATATATATGTATACTTAAATATATAAAAATGAGTATTACGTTGAATAAAGATAAAAGAAAAATATAAAAGTTGTTGTATAAGTGTGTTTATTAGTACAGGTTTTGACAAAAAGTCATCAGTTATTAAGCAAAAACAAAATACAACAATGTTGTTATCGAGCCTGTTTGACATATTTAATTTAAAAATAATTCATAATATGTTGAATCTAATAATTTAATAATATTATAGTATGTATTTAAGTGGAATAAAAAATATTTTTCTTATACTATATTATTTTGTATTTTATTATGCTAATGCAATTTTCTTTCTAGGATCAAGTTATTGAACTTATGCGAGACATATTCAGCTTTGAAAAATGTCGCTACACTACTATAGAAGAGCTGTCAAATGACATGTTTGAACAATTTAAAATACGAGCAGAAAACATTAATAAAATGATTGAAGTTAAGTGTAGGTAAAGAATTAAAAATGATGTTTTTATGTTACGATCCAAGTTGAAATTTTTATGGAAAGTTACCAGCTTGTATGTGTATGTATAAATTAAAAAAAAATTTAAACATCACAATTTATGTATGTTTTTAGTAATTATATAAACTATTTATATTATTTCATTGTAAAAATGAAAATACAACTCGTATGATAAATGTTTTGATCAATTTCTTATCGACAGCAACAATTTAGTTTTGGTTAATGGATGTTTACGTGTAATGAATTAGCTTTAAATTTTGTTAAATTTGATACATAGTATTTAAATGTTTCTTTTGATTTTATTTTGTGAATAAAAGAAAAACGATTTCAATAGCATTTAATAATTATTATGAATAAACAAAGTTTATAACTTTTTAAATGATGTGTGTTCTATAACGTTTAATATTTAGTTTTATATTTATTGGTTTTGATTTATAATTGTAATGACATATATCAGTGTATAAAATATAATTATAATTTATTAATTAAGTTAATATATTGAGAAACTGTTTTATAACATACTTTTTTATTAATTGAATAGAACTTGTGTATTACAGTCTTAAGTAAAATGTATCCTTTAATACATACTTTTAAAGTTCATCATGCTGATGAATTTTAAACGAGCAACATATAAATAAAAAGTATGAAATCCCTTGTACTTTTACAATAATTTTAATAATAATTAAGATTTATTATGATGAATGTTATTATTGTACATTATTATTATTATTATTATCAATATAGTATTGAGCTTTCTGAAATATTTCTATAAGCAAATACTATAAATAACAGTAAGGTTAAACTCAACGATAATAGGTTGGTGAAATAGTGATTAATTTTACAGTTGGTGATCGCTTTACAATATAATATTTTAAGTTATGGTTGTTTGTGAAAAGAGGACAGCTGTGAATTACATCCCATTTTTAATTTTATGTGTAACTTTCGGCCCAGGCATATTTGTACACGTGTAAATTATGTCATAAGTATTTTTTAATTATACGTAAATTGCGTTTAGAGATATTTTTGTCAAAATCAATATTTTTCTTCCTGTTTTTCAAACTTATAACTGGTAATATGATGGTAAAAGTATTGATTTGGTAAATAATAGTAATCGTTATTGATTCATGTACATGATTCGCCAGACTATTCCACAATAGGATGACCGAAGACCGGGAAGTGAACGATTTTAAAGCACTGACTATGATAATGGGGTCGGTGTTTTAAAACCATTAGTCGTATCGGATGTGAGTGAACGAAATCATTAATTCGGTCTGTAAAAAGTGAAAGCGAATTCGGTTTGACAGTAGTAGTTGGTGCGCATAAGAATTTCATGCAATTTCGTTATATTTCTGAGTAATGTACACGTTGTATAGAATTGCATACAGATTTAAAACTATGTTGTACAACTCGTACGTACTCGCTTCGTAGGCCATTTAATGTCATTCGACTCGTTCAGAAATTGCGCAGTACGTACCATCCGTTCACCACGGTGCATAACCGCATGGTAGTTACTCACTTATCGTCATCGCCTTCGAACGTTCCGGCGATTTCGGTTTAGTGTTTAAATCTGAGACAGCACTTCCCGAACCCGTCGGATTTTTTTCTTTTGTCTTAAGTACTTGACAATAAAACGTCAGATGCACGCGTGCGCGGGTTCAGCGAAACCGTTACGTTTCGACGGTGCGTTCGGATATTTCGTTTCTACCGTCTACTGATTGTTTCATTAGCAAACCGTCGGGCCCATTCGTTATCTCTGGTCTGTACCGTTCACACGATGATTGTTATGATGTATATATATTATATTGTGCTCCGAAACCAGTTGACGGTTAACGTGGTTAACTACAACATTTGTAAATCAACGTATCGCATACCGAACGGTGGACTTGACACCAAAACCGATTGCAAACATTTAGAACACACAGAAAAACGTACGTCACGAAATCTAGTCGTCTATCGGATTTACGAGCGCGTAATAATGACGACGGTCCGACATTGACGGTGGAACCCGTTCCGCCGGTTGTGTATCGGACGGAATCTTCGTTTTGGGAGTTCAGGACCGAGCACAAGACACGGCCTACGCGCGTGGAAGACGTGATGGATTCGGCCTACACGTGCGTGACGGATTCGCCCGTAAAACACGACCAGCCAGTTTGTGTCCGGTGGAAACGCGTTTACGGCCGAGTGTTTTGAACTTGTGTTGCGTGTTAGACGACCAGGGGGGCAAAAAAAAAACAAATATATCGATCTCTCGCCGGCGACCGCGTTTGGATTTTATTTTTAACTCGCGGCGTACGTGGCTGGGCGTTTTTATTTTTATTTTTATACGTATGATTTCTATAATGATAATAATAATAATACGCGGTCGTGCGCGGGCGCCTCGCGTTTTGGCATTATTTCCACCGACCGCTCGGAAATAATGTAATTCTATCCCGTCAGACGTCTCGGAAATATAAAAATACAACATACGCGTTGTACACGGTTTCTCGTCGTTTCGTTTTCCGAAGACGATCGAAACGTGTTTGGATTACCATCGGCGCGCGTGACATCGCACGATACTCGTAACCGGACGTTCAATATAAATCGACAATAACAACAACAACAATAATAATAATAATAATAGTAAACGTCTCGGGAGCCGGGGCGGCGTCGTAGGTGTGCGCGGACAGCTGGCAGCGTGTCCGCCGCGCGTCTATTTTTAACGGACGCCGCCGCCGTTGTTCGCAGCTACGTGGCCGTCGTCGTCGTCGTCGCCGTCGTCGTAAAAGTAAACGGCAGCTGCGGTGGTGTGCGCGCGCGACCGATTTTCGCGCGACGATAACCGTACGGCCGTGTGCAGTGCGCGACGGACAATACCGTTAAAATTGCAATTGTAATTGATATCGCGGCGGCGGCGGCGGCGGCGGCGGCGTTGGACCGCGTTCGACCGCGTTCGACCGCGTTCGACCGCCGGCCGATCTGACCGAACGCGCGCGCGGACATGGCTCAACATGAGTGACCTGGCCGACCGTATCGACGATCTCATCTGCAGCTTCGAGACGGACGGCAAGACCATGGACACGCTGATCATGTACTTGTTCTGCTGGGCGCTGGTCGGTTTCGCGGCGCTGGCTGCGGGCAAGTTCGCGTACGGCAGGGCGGTCGCGTACGCGGCGCGCCGCGAACGCGTCGCCCGAACGGCCGGCGCCGTCGCCGAACCCGCCGCGGCCGCCGCGGCCGCAGACAACAACCGTCGCGGCACGCCGCCGTGCCGGCCACGCCGCCCGTGTCGCGCAAACGGTTGGGCTCCAAGACGGGACGCACGTCGGCCGCGGTGGCCGGCGTGGCCGCGGGCCTGTCGGCCGTGCCGGCCGCCGCGGCCGCCGGCAGGGCGTTCGCGCACGAGCAGCACGCGCCGGCCGCCGGCCCCGCGCAGCACCAGCACCGGCCGAAGCCGTGCGCGAAGGCCGCGGGCAACGACCCGGACGCGGTGCGCTGGACCGACGACGCGCTCCACTGGCTGTACGGCCGCGCGGCCGGCGAGCCGTCCGTCGCGGAGTACCTGTCCGGCGAGTGGATCCGCGCGCTCAACGAGTACACGAGAAAGTCGTTCGCCGAAGTGAGTGCAGCCCGTGTTCTTGTTATCACCCGCCCGGCCAGGCGCGGATCCGAGTGAGGGGGGGCCAAGGGGCGATCGCCCCCCTCCCCCCATCCCGTAGACTCTTGTTAAGTTTTTTTATTAGTATCGTTTTATAATTCTAACTCTTATCTATGATACTATAGGAAGACAATTTAAAATGAAGTTATGGGATTTTTCGGTGTATCGCAATAAAACGTTTTGGAAAATATTTTATCGTTCGATGCGACAAAATGAGGATTAAAGTTGTTTTGATTAAGATGGCCCCCCCCCCCCCCCGTAAATAAGTTCTGGATCCGCGCCTACGCCCGGCCCGTTGTTTCTCGTCCGCCGTCTCGCCGAACCGGTACCGCGTTTCTCGTGTCGACGGATCTGCAAGTCCGTGCCTGCAGGGTCGTCGTCGTGCGCGCGGTTCGTCACCGTTTGTGTCCCGTACGACTCCTCGTCGAACGCAAGTCGGTCGGACTTGACCCGACGCCGTTCGTAACGTGCCATTCGATTCCAAACCGTTTTACTCGACCGGTGCAAAACGTTCAGATGGGCCCGAGCGTGTTTTTGATTTTCGTTCGTCTGTTAGCTGTTGTCACGGTCGTCACGTGAAATGTCTGGACCCGTTCGTTGGCCGCGTCGAAAAAGGGTAAACGACGCCGTCAACGAATGATACGTACGGCGACGGACGAGACGACGGGCGAAAAATCACGGGGGACCGGTCGATGGAATATAATTTTTTGTACAAGCAATCTTTTCAAAGGTTCGTTCGCTTGTTTAATCTTTTAGATTGTTGGACAAAAAAAAACCCGATTATATTTGTTGTGAAACTAACCGTTTCGTCATGCTTGTACTGGGAATCACTCGGATGAATGTTCACCTGCTGCGGCTACCAATATATTACAAAAGCATTACATGTTATATAGTGCGTTTTTGTCCGGAATAATACTTAATTTGTAAATTGTTTCTCGCGTTCAGCGGAAAGCATGAAAAATAGTTTGATGAACTTTTAAATTAAGTTTCGCTCGTGTTTTTGACATTAAAAATTGACTATATATAGAGAGAGAAAGAGAGAGCAATTGACGCGTTCAAAGTATTTTTTATTAAGTTTTTGTCCGTGACAGGTCTCTTTTTGTGGTGATATAATGGAAACTTAAATTTAAAAAGGTGTTTTGCACAAGAGACAAACCGGAAGTTTAATAAACCGTCAGTTTCGAGAATATATTATATAAACATATTTACTAGTATTTTTAAAAATATAACTTAACAATATTAATAATAATAATAATAATAATAATGAATTAATTTTCGTAAAAAAACTATAAGGACAACAAAGAACACAATAGCAAAGTATATTATATAAAGGAAAAAGTCTTACGACAGAAAGAAATTAATAATGGATTTGAAAAGAAGGATTTCGGAAGATTGAAAAACGAATGGAGAAACGAAGAGAATTGTAAAAGTATTTCAAATACTAACAAAAAAAAAGTCGGTATTTACCACAAACATGTTTTCCCCAAACAATCGTTCACCGTAAGTTTTCTGTCAGTACTTGTCTGAGTATTTAAAGGAGGGAACATTTCAGATTACTTTATTGATTGAAAAATAATTTCTATAAACCACTCGTTAATGTTTCAGACTATATATTGAACACGGTGATAATAGTTTTTCGTGTAGCATCTAAAAACGTCGAAACAAATCAGTTGTTTTATATTGGTATTAACAAAAGTGTTTGTTATTCAAACATGCACTCAATAACAATTTTGAACACTGTGATCGGATAAGAATTTGCGCACAGTAATAGTCAATAATTTTTTTTTTGAGGGAAAAGCATTCGCATAATATATCGTACTTTATAACGTGTAGTTGAGTTTATTATCGATAAGTTATTATACAAGTAGCTAAAACAGTATGGTTACAAATATGTATTGTTAATATCTTTCGATCGGACTGATATGCGAAAAAATCGATTGTAACGATGACTATATATTATGTATACACACACAGTGGCGTGTTTATACAAAAAAAAAAGAAAATGAGTGGTGGGGAAGGGGTGTAATTATAATGAAATAATTTGGATTTTATATAAGTCTATAGAAAGTGTAAAAAATGTAATTTTAAAAAATTCTCTGAGGAGGGAAGTGGAAACCCCTTATATATTCCCTTCATAAATAAGCCCCACTGTCTGTATATACATACAAATATTAGATACGTATTTGACAGTTAGCACGCGCACAGACGGCGGGAATATTACGTGTTTGGAAATTAACGAGCGACCTATATGTGATGACCTATGCGATGTCGCGGGGGCCCGGTCGCATACACACTCCGTCCGAAACGCGCCGTTGTTTCGTCCGTGCACGCGTAAAACGTCGTGTGCACCGCGTGTGACGTGCTTGCGGGCGCATTGTGCTAGCGAGATAAGGTTTCCAAAAGGATTTCGCGGGGACCGGGACGACTTTTTGGTTTCAATGACGTTCGCGCGACTAAAACGTGACATATTATTGTACTGTCGTCGCCGACGGGTTACAACGCGAACACGCGCGGTCATTATAATGATAATAATAATAATAATAATAATAATAATAATAATATAATAACAACAGTAATAATATGCCGGACGATAATGTTATGCAATTGTAGCGGTCCGGACAGTAACACGCGTTTATAGTGACGCAATGTCTATTTGTACGGAACCGTCGTCTGTCGTGTGCGTTCATATCGAAACAATATCATGCCCGTAGTTGATTCGTTACCGATGGTAACGATGATAATCCGTCCGAACGTTAAAACGCAAATTCGTTATAACATACGATGTCCGCTTCTGCCGAAGATTAAGGAGGTTCGATCATGTAGGTCTTTACGTTTTACACGCATTTAATGAATTAAATAATTTCAACACTAGCGCAAATGGTATTGTGTAGAATATTTAATCTCATCTAATAGTCATCGTCAGGTAGAAAGTGAAAAAGAAAATCCAATTGTATTTTTCTGCAACAACCTTATATTTGTTGATTTTTTAATATTCATTGTCTTTATTTAATATATATACATTTTTTTTTATTAATTACGAGTATTAATTTACAGTTTTTCTAATTTTCTTTTCTTTATTGTTATCAGACGAATTACTTTTTTTTTAAATTTTCTCTTTTATTTTACAAAAAGTTTTTTGCGAAAAGATTAAAAATTAAAAATACACGATGAAATTATTTATAATTATTATTTGAATATCAAAATATGTATTTAAATACTTTTATTTGAGCTAGAGTATTCGAGTGCTTTTCAAAACTGTCTATTGAGCAGTAGTGGTTAATTTAAGGTGAATATGATTTTTAATATTAAACAAATGAATAATAGATAATATTCATTATTATTATACCGAATTAATGAAATAACATTACCAACACGTGCTTACTGATAATATTAGAACTCGGTGTTGTTATTCACATAACAAAAGTACTGAACTATCGTATTGAATTTTGAACATTTCGTGGTTTTACTAATTTTCTGTTAAAGTATACTCGTAATTTCGGTCGTACGTCGAAAAATAATATAATTCATTGAAATTGTTACGTAGCAAATTGCACAGCAAATGTTCACGAAAGAGATATGTAAAATAACTTGAAAATAAAGGTACGTATTTATTATCGATTTTGATATAAATAAACACGTATTATTCTTTTGTGTAATTAATTACGTTTTAATAGTTCTCAATCAATAATGCTTATAATTGATATACGGTTTTCGTATAAACACAATTATTACCTGAATTCGCAAACTGCATCATTACAATTTACTAGGAAATATATTTGACGGAGACGTCGTTTCACAAAATTATGTTCTGGCGAAAACGTTAATCGTTTTTGCTGTTGGCGTAAACCGTTTTTGCGTTAAACAGGGAATCAATTTTTTTTGGCATAACGTTTGAGTTTACATACCGATTTCTTTGGCGGAACACACACACACTCGTTATATAATGCACTTGGCCGAATAATTCATGCGGCGACATAACTATACATGATTTAAGTTTGTTATTTCTTTGTTTATTTTGGTACAAACTTGAGAAACATTGTTGTCACGCATGTGACGCGTGTATATCAATTTCGAAATTAAGTATAACGTGTCTTAATGTATTTGTATTATTGCGTCCGCAAAACTTTGTGTACGTAAAGTGAAGAAATTAAAAAGAAAAAAAAAATCAAATTTTTTAGATTTACCTCAGCATTTTAATACATTATTGGCACTGGACAAACATATACCGTGTCCAACCTGCAAAGCAATCGCGTTTTGGCAAAATTCCCGCGGAAACGCGCGATCAAATTATCGACTCGGGCCGATAAACCTGAGACACGACTACGGGCTGGACGAGTCGCCGCGAAGCCTTTTTGATGATTTATCGCCGACGTTCGGCATCCAACAATAATAAATAGATTAAGAAATTCAAACGAAAACACTGTAAAAACAGTACATATTCTAAGCAATTATCGTATTTGAAAATATGTTTGAGTATATGAGAGATATTCAGAAAGAACTTTTTAAATGTAGAATTCGTCATATACAAAAAATATAATAGAAGTGTTATATAATTGCTACTATTTCTAGAACTACATGTGTGTTCAATTAATGTCCCCAAAGACGAGCTCGTTAATACGGTTGTTGTCATTGTTTTTTAATGGGGGTTTCACGTAATTTACTTCGTTTAATATATTTTATTAAAACGAATGAATAATGATATTTTTTTGTCTCGTTAACGAAGTATTTGTCGTCAAAAAATCATTCGTTGTTATCATATGAAATACGACACAAATCTATACATTAAATTAGTTAAAATATTTTTTTTGCGTCTTATGTCTTAAAAGGAGATTCAATATATTCGTTACACAGTGAGGTGGAGAGGTACTGTAGTAGATATTGAAAACCACCAGACAGTTTTAAGTCCAGTAGTTAAATGTCTCTTTTCATCGACGTAGTTGTAATCATTACTTATGAAGTATAAATTTATTATTGTAATAATTGATTGACGCTTACACTGAGCTGCGTTTATAAGCGACTCATATGGTCAAACTTTTAAGTAATATCCATAAACTCATAAACTCATAAGCAAACAATGAAATTAAAAATCGAAATAACCGTTTTCATGCAATTATTTTGATACAATAGAACAGCGTTGAACGAAAATATAGGTTACTATTTAAAATATCAGAAGTTTAAATTTATTTGAGATATAACAGATTGGAAATATAATTTTCAAAGTAGTCTTTAAATAGTTTTCAAATGATTCAATAACGAAAATAAACCATACACAGAAATACAATTTATTTTAAATCTTGGCAGTTAATCGCTAGCTGATGAATTATTCTATAAATGAATATATATTTTCTTTTCGATTTTATTAAACAAGTAATATATATATATATATACGTTTATTTTTACAATTAATAATTTCTAAATGTTTTTACGATTTATGAACGATTCGCGAAATAAAATAGTATTATTTTACATTATCCGCTAAATACAATATTTCACAATCTTATCGTTCGTCGTGTATTAAAAGCGATTCATGAATTTCATTTCATAACAATTATATTTATCTTACAAGGAAAAATTAGGTTTATTTTTCAAAATATTAACGAACGATTGAGTGTAATATCGTTGAAACGACCGCGGACGTATTAATGTAGTAACTTGGTAAAATCTAAACGTTTTAATTCTCATAAAACACGTGGAGAATATCGTCATCAATCATCGTTAAAAGATTAAAATTAGTATTCCATGTTTCGCCGAATGCCGAGCTTACATTTATGTAACGTGTAAACACCGTTATGGAACTTATGTATTTTTATTCGAAGTTACGTGATATTTATGAAGCACTTGCCGTATTTACAGTTATGGATTGCGTTCGCCGGTAATATTAAATATGTGTTGTGAATTCGTCACACTAGGATAATAAACAGTTTTAAAATTTAAATCGAATTTTTATGTTACGTTAAAAACACGTTTACGTAAAACCAATACTAGTCTCGCTACGTTCAGCGTTTAAGTCAATAACATGAAGTGTATATATAATTCGTGTAAGCCGTATTTAATAGACGATTATTGACAGAAAGAAAAAAATGCTACGAAAAATTTGAAAATGTCGAAAAACGTCGAGTTTTGATAAGACAATGTATGTTAATATTATTTTACACGACAGTATGTCAGTCTGATCTATATCGCGTTTCTGGACGGCAACGTAATGAATGTAATGACGTTACTTTTTCGACAATTTCTATAGCGCGTAATCGTCGGGACGAATTCACGCATTCGTATGACATTTTACCTTACCGTGTTTACCGTGTTTCTCGCCTATATTCACACACGTGTGGATACGTCAATTATTCGAATATATTTCATTGAGCTTAACGACGAAAACGACGGGGGCGCCGACGTAAAAATTCTGAATGGTGTTCGCAAAAAAAAAAAAAAACGGATTCAATTATATTGTATCGCAACGCGGGCCTGTACCTGAATTGCCTACTTGAAGCGCCGTGCTTTCGTAGACTGATACACGGATAACGTTAACGTCGTGTTCACAATACACTTCAGGTATCGCGATTTCGATAAGTGTACGCGACACACGCATGATATATAACTACGACCTTGTTCGTTTGTACGATTTTCAGCTGTAGCCCTCAATTTTGCGTGGTATTTTTTGTCACGAAGGGCTCGACAACACATTATCCACATTCTCTTTTAAAATATACAATCCGTTGTAATTTCGTTATCGATCCATTATTTATATTTTCCGAAATGCAAACGAAATGCTCATGATCATGTTTCAGATTACGTGGCAATTGAAGTTATTTTTACGTTATAGTGACTGACCAAATTTTGACAAAAAACTCGATACTCATGTTGTTTTTCTACATTAATTCAAAAACTTAATTTGTCTGAACAGACCAAAAGGAATACAAACAAGTACTCCGACGTAGATCGAGTTGTCGTTGATCGTCGTTCTACTCTATAAAAACCGTCCACGTTTTATCCACGACGTCTTTGAACAAATATTGTGATCGTCCAACAATCAAAAGTGGTCTTGACACTGTCTTAACACGCAAAGTCACTTTATATTATTTGTTTTTATGCGAGTCCACTCATATTTTATGTCATTTGTCTACGCAGTGTTACGCTGCTATCATATTGTAAGTAGTTTTTGGTTCTCGCAGGACGTTAGATTTAATGATCAAAACACACGCGCATAACCGTCGGTGCAATGTGACAGAAGTCGAAGAAAACAGAGGGATCCGCAGAATTTAGTCCCGAGGATAACTATTCATTTCGAACATCCATTAGACACTCGCTTTCTAGTGACTTTAGTTTTTATACATTTTACTAAACTATCCCTAAACACGAAGTTTTCGCATTTTCACTGAATTAGAAAAACATTTTGTTTCTGGACAAATTATTTATTATCACAATTGTTCGAACGTTAACGACTAAAAATTGTACGAGTCTCGTAATAATTATTACAATATTTACTAAACGAAAACGTTAATATTCAAACATTTTGTTTTTCGTTCTCTAACAATAGCTTAATTTTTAATGTTACTTGAGATAATTTACAGTATATACCGATCGTTTATCTTTTTAAATAATTGAAAGAGAAATGTTGTTATATTAATTTTCTACAAATAATATTTTTAGTGACGATTTTAGTAGATTTACTCTTCGCAACGGCGAAAAGTTATCTCCCCAAGTCTAGTTGCTTCTCAAAAAATTATTTGTTACGTTATATATTTACTTTTAATTTGTGCTAAATATTGAGTTTAAAGCAAACAACCATTTTCTCCCTTCTCCCATCTATAGTATCGTACGTTAATATCACATTTTAGTATATTTACAATGTTAACTGCCATAAATACACTCTTGATATATTATGTTATTAAAAAATATTTTATCTACAGAGAGCTGGCTATCGTTATCGATATCCATATATTCGAGTATATTTGAACCGGAACGTGAAAGTTTTTCATAGGTTCTCGAGTTTCTCTATCACTAAACCGAATTGGTTCCCGTCTCGTTATATATTTATAAGATATATTTACGTCGTTTTGAAAATATTCTTAAAAACAACAATTTCTTGTTATCCTAAATTCGAAGCTGGAAGAACTCCGAAAAAATCCAATATCTAAGATTATTTTGTAAAGCTCGCAAAATATTATTTTTTAATGTTTAAATGTTTTTTAAACATTAATTTTCGTTATTTCAAAGGTTTTTTACACATTAAAAACGTATTTATGTTTATTACTACACATTTTCGTAACTTTTTTTTTAATGTCGTTAATAACTGGGCATTACATCTTAACATAATAATAAAAACAATAAATATATTTAACAACATTATTTTTCGGCGAAAATATATTTTCTAAACGAAGGAAACATTGACTAACATGTGGTATTTTTCAATAGAAATACTGACGGTGAGCTCACTATGGTAATAGGATTTAGCTTCGATGTTAGGAAAATTTTATAGTATTGTCTTAGACATAATGTTTTTCAAAATGAATTAATAATTTGTAATACATGCATATGTAATGTGAATTGAATTCGGCTGTTACCTCTCAACACGTCTCGTAATTTACCCGTTTCACTATGACACCGTTGTATTGGTTAACATTAACGAAATACGGTTTTCAGGGAAATTATAATGGCGTTTTCGAACGATCACTATCCGTCCATAAAACGTTTCCGTTTTTCCACATTTGTAAAATGTACGCGTAAATAATTGTAAATAATATATACCGTGTGACGTGTGTCTGTCACGAGTCCGTAGTATTTCGTCCGGCGGGAATTGAACGCGGAGGCAAGTGAAATAGTTTACGCATATAATATATAATGCCTTGACCCGGTCCGACCGACTCTAGTCCGCGTGATAAATAATAACGAGCATTTGCCAGTGTCGTAATATGCAGTAAATGTCTAAATTTGTCGTCATTAAACATACCAACATAAAATGGATGCAAAACGCGGACAACGGGAAACAATTTGACAGGATACATTATATATATATATATTAGTTATTTTTTCTTCGAAGGAAAGCCGATACTAGAATATAAGGATCAAGAGGATATTTATTTAAAATTTCGACCTTTTGAATTACGCCGTTCCAGATTTGGCCATTCCATGTTAGGCCGTTTTAATGAATACTGATTTCTCACAGGTGAAACGACTTTAACAAATATAAATTTCCCGTTTTAGATTTTGCCGTTCCGCATTATTTTGTTTTAAATTATACCATTTTCAACTAATTTCATGCACGCAATGTATACGAAAAACCACGCATTGCGAATAGATTCCTATTATCGATTCAGGGAAATAGCAAAAAAGTCGAAAGTGGCTACAACCATAAATCGTTTGTCTTTCTTTGCAATAAAAAAATTTGAAAAATAACAGCGTCGTTATGAATAGAATATGTTTCTGTAATCGAATTATGGTAAGTAACAGTGAAAAGTGATTTTTCGTAAAGTTACGCTTTTTAATAGATTTATATATATATATATAAAATACAAATACAAATACAAATTAATAATGTAAACCTTCGAAAATAAATTACTATTCTCATACAATTCTTACGAAAAATATGACGTTGATATCCGAAATAATGTTTGCTGATCAAACGAGAGTTTAGTTAATTTATTATAAATTTATTCTGGGGATTTTTCTCGTGCAAAACGTTTTAATAACAACCATGTGACGTCATTCTTATAAGACAAGAACCGAAACAAAGTTTTTAATGAAATTTGTTTTAATAAATAAAAGAAACATTTGTTAATTATAAGTTAAAATTTTGTGAAAAACAATTTTTTCGTTCACAGCACGTCAGAAACTCATTTAAAAGAGAACGAAAACCAAACATTACTACGATTTTCAGTTGTAGAATTTATGACAAATAAAATTTATTTTCAAACATTTGTTATTCATTCTGTGTAGGTCGTATTATTCAATTATTCATGAAGTGTTGTTAGAAGTGGTTAGATAATATTTTTTGATGGTCATTTCATAATCGAAATACGATGTGGTTTTGATCGTATGTGACCGATAATTTAATGATTATTTTACTCGTCGCGGTCGTGTGCGGAGTGACTTTTATATATTAAGACTCACTGTTCGTTCACGATTCATTCGCGTAACATTAAACATTTAATAAATTATATAGAATTGTATATACACTGTACTTCTTGTTCAGATAAGCGGTTAAATACAAAAATGTTGTTTCTATGTTTTTTCTTATTATTTCTGAAATTCTTCGACGGTTGAATTTAGCTGCTTTTCTTATCTTAATAAATGATTTTCACTTAAATATTCACATAAATTTTTATTTTCTGCTGACTAAAACACTTCGAAAATTGTCTTGCACTTTAATAATACAGCAATGATTAATTAACAGTTTTCTTTAATTAGCGTAACAATAATGATTTAGAACGTAGAATTATAAATTAGTATATAAATAAATATTGTGCTGTATAGTATTTACTAAGCTCAATATAAACATTTATCGGAAATTTCGAATGAAAGTCGTGTAATAACGTCAAAATCTTGAAATGGATTATCAAAAATAAATTTTTATGAAAAATAACGTCATAAAAATTATGATAGTTCTCTTAATAAATGGATCGTAAACGGCTTTTGTAAATTTTTTTGAAAAATTTTCATTGTTGTCAGTATGTGACTTTTTCCAATACTCTAGGAACGTCCAGAGGAAATGGTTGGATATATATTAATCCGATTCAAATATTTCGCACTGACATAGTTATGAGACTTTGGCCGGTTCGATTTGTAATTTAGTAAGAATCATACGGAATCTCTTAGATCTTTTAAATCTTGGTTTTCTAGAAATTGGTATTTTTCGAAATTGAAATTTGCTATATACACGTGTGTTGCAGAGAAGTCGTAGGCAATAAAAAAATGTTTGAAACGATGACGTTTTATTGAATTATACCGATGTCGGCAGTTTGAAAAACTGCCAGTTCTCTAGAAGCAAATCGACGAATCTACAATATTCTACATGAATAAAAGTCTCAAAATTTTGGTGAGACCGATGTTTTTTTACTGCTCGTTGCCTTAAACGCAAAATCGTAAAAAATTTAACAGACGTGTACTCTTTTAGACAGCAAACGAAACGGTAACGGAATGGTCGTCACGTTAATTCTAAAAATAAAATGCAAAACGCGATCCCGGACCTGGCTTGATTAGCATGACGTGGAGAGATGTTTGATACACTACGCGCTCGTGCGCAGTAAATCAATTTGAAATCCCGTCAACACAAACGGAGCACGTGTATGTACGAGCGGAATGTCGAACGTAAAAAAAGTGACGCGTCAAAAGTTTTTAGTTGCTTATGTGTATAGGGTAAATTAAATAATATATTCGCGGTACGTAAATGATTTTGGGTAGAATCAGGTTTAACGATCACGTTATATGACCCGCTACACGTCTTAGCAAATCCGTGTTTACTCAGCCGTTTAATTAATTTACACGCGTCATATACCCGACTGCCGTTATATGTACATTTTATGTGCTGCGAGATCTCACACGGAAGTTTATAATCAATTCGAAACTGAAACCGCGTTACGTCGGATACCGTTTTGAATCGAAAAACCCACGTGGGGCACGTTCTCTGTATTATTGTCAATGTATACCGTATGCGTATTGTACAAGTATGTACGTGCGCAAACAGAATCTCTTGTTATTTCATTAAGATTTTTATTTTCCTAAATTTCATTTCGTCTGTATATGGCATATATAGCACGTATGCACGTCGGTAAAATAATTACGTGATAACGAATCCGTGTCGCGGTAAATAATTTCGTGGTGATGATGTCTCCTCGCATGTGTTTTAATGAATTCTATTTTTAGCAAGATTTTTTTTCGCTTCAATAGTCAAACGTATTTTCAGACGTTTACTTAAATTTTTTTCTATAAAATATTAAAATTATAGAAAAATGTTCTTGTGCGCATTATAAATTATATTTTACATAATTTCTTACACGCCATGAATTATAAACACTTCGATCAGCTATGGTTTAAATATCGATGATTCTTCTTGTACATCTTCACTTCACAGGTTTTCTATATTTTTCTGAAGAATTTATGACCTAATCTAAGTTTCTATCCTAATTCAAAAGAAATTCACAAAACTCCGTGCATATGATATGTTTGAAATTATTAACCTTATGGTTTCTACGGAAAAAACAATGTTTTTATGTGTTCAAAAAATGCGATTATTGTAAATATTGTTGACACATTTGGTTCAAGAATAACCAGTAGAGTAATCAATAACGGATGAGAATTTATTTATTAAAATTTGTTTTCCACCGTTTTGAACGTACTCTCACACCAACTTTTGTACGGCTTAAGAACTAATTTCAATCACTTTTGGATTTATCTTCATCTAGAATCCATTTGGACAACTATTATTTATTTTTTTCTTAAACATTGGATATTTAAACAAACTTAAACGTCTGTACATTCGTTATTCCGCGGTGTTTTGACGCAGTAAGAAAACGCATACATCGTGTTTATTTACTAACTTTTTAAAATATGAACTGCTTTTTCGTAATGGATAATTAATTTTGTGTTTATTTATTTATTTTTATTTTGAAAATGTTTTAATAAAAAACTGTATTATTGCATTAATAATATTATTAACTGTAAATAATTAAAACTGTTTATGATCCGTTACCAGTTTGAAATTCAGTAAACAAAATTATTGTTTTAATGAGAACAACTTGAATATTTCTGACCAATTTTTGCTTTTCAAAAAGTATATTAATAAATGTATAGTTAACAAAATAAAATGAAAATAGTTTTGATATATATATTCATTCCAGCCGTTTTAATTAAAACAATTATTTTACTGACTGCATTTTAAACGTTTAGCAGATTATGGTTAGTAAATAGTTATAGCGAGCGGAAATTGATGTTTCGACCAACAAAATGTTAAAAATTAAAAAAGCGTTTAAAAAAAATTATACGTAAAAAGCATAAATAATAGTAAATAATTGGATTTTTTTTTTTGAACTTACAGTTAGTTCTTATCACTATGATCTAACATGATTTATATATATATATATTATTGTCTTATTTATCTGTCCCACGATGAGCATTAAACCTATAACATAGTAGTTGTACCGTATAACTCTGTACCTCCGACTTGCTTAAAAGAGGTAGATAAACCGACGAACGTAATTAATTAATGTTTTTATCGTCCCGCATGGTTATCGAATGTAGAACTGTTATGGAAAAACCAAATAAAATGCGCATTTTTATGTTTTTGTCGAAATTCGACTATCGATCTTCAAATGAAAATCGCGCCGCGTACAACGACATTGAACATACACCCTGTAAATTAATATGGTTGTGCGCGCGCCGTGCCCATAATACGCTAATTACATTTACGGTCGGATAAAATCCTTTTACGAGCCAAACGACGAGAATTAATTCCGCAAAACCGTTTATGGAAACGCGCGACTCTGCAGAGTAGAGTAACGAACCACTTTGTTTCTATTAACAGATTTCCCGTCGCCGCTACGGGAAGAGGAGCGCTCACGGCCACTAACAACCGTACGCATCGCACACGCGCGTTTTCCCGCGTAACAGTCTCGGTTCACGGTTGTATACACGTATATTTTATGTGCACGTTTCATGGAACAATAGACGCGCGTGTTCGCTAAATCACGCGCAGAAATTATTCTGCGTATTTAAAACGCGGCGTAACACGGCGTGTTCGCTTTTGTGCATAATATTTGCACGTGCGCGTTGACTGGCGTTTGGTTTTTTTCCGTTCGCCTCGGAGTTAATCGGTTAGTCTACCGCACGTGAACGCTATTGTTTTCCCGATAATGTTTACGTACGTTTCGGATGTCGCCAACGTCACATTATACGTCACGTTCATGTTTCCGCGATTCGACCGTCGTGTATGATTCTACAAAGACTCTCGTCTAACCGCGTTCTTGTTACCGTATTAAACCCAACAACGGAAACAACTTTTCCTGTTCATTTACAAAACACGTTTGTTTCGAAACGTCTGTATTATTATTTCGATTTAGTAAAAATAAATAAAATGTAGTCTATGCCACACATTGTGCGCGATAACAGTAAATTATAATGTTAAAAAAGAAACGATTGACCACACATCAACGTTTGCTTAGAAAAAAAATTGTACCAAAATGCATAACGTATTATTTTCTGATGAATTCCGATTTTTTTTGTAATTGGAGGTAGATGATTCATAAACGACTCTGCTGAAAGCATACTGATTTTAATGACAATAACGTATATAAATTACAAATTAATGTATGAAATAATGTGATTTAATTGGATTGAAGTAAATCGCGATCAAAACATAATGGTATATTTCGATAATATTGATAACAGCTGAAAAAGTTAAGGAGTGATGAAATACACATCAATAACTAAATATTAATTTATAATAATAATTCGTTGAAAAACTATAAATAAATACGTATATTGATAGTCCTGTAGTTGTGTCTTCGTTATCGTTGTTTTATTAAAAGTCAATGATTTCAGTTTTGTAATACAATTTAATTATTATTATTATTTTTACATATAAAAACACGTTGAATCAAACATCGAACCACCGGAGTAGAATATGAAAAACGAATTGTTTAATATAACTAACCGAAAAAACGCGAAGTGTTCGAATATACGTTTTACATATCATTCGAATAAATATTGTACATGCGTTTACGAGAAATATTCGAAAACGTGTTCTAAATATGTTTCTTTTTCGCTATTTATTCGAATATGCACTGTGAATGTTTTTCAAACGCGGTCTTTGAAAGACTTGCTGTATCTATACATACTGTTCGCAAAGTAATCTTCCATCGCACGATATGTATAATAATAGCACGCGGTCGAATTCTTAAAGCATAAAATATTGTGTGGTGTACACTTTATGCAAGTCGGTTCAATTTCGAACACATATTCGGAAACCCGTTTAAATCTCACGTGCGTATCGCGGGTGATACATGAGTGAAAAAACAATTCAAAACCAGTGGACGTATCTATCATTTTACGAGATTCGTCTAATACTAATCCGTCGCGTAATTCCGTCGATACAGTACGCCCGTTCTGAAGTTTAACCAACAAGACGTTACGAAAAGCATAATCTCGAAAAGAAAAAATAAATACAAAATATTATATATATAGTTTATATATATATATATATATATATATATATATAATTACGTACGACGTTGCAAGAGCTCCGAAATACGACGTATCCAATTACGAGAACGTGACTCTTATGGCTACGACTTACACGTTCACAGAAATCCACTACGAAACCGTCACTATACGTATTATATATTATTCTGCAAAAACGTTTTTACGGCCGTCTGTCAAAATCGTTCTAATCCGCTTATTTCCGAACTCGATTTCGTGACGGATAATCCTCTGACAAGTCTAAACAGAAAACCACGCGGCATAGACCTAAACAACACTTCGTATCACAAAATGTATCGGAAACATTCCGCGTACGAGCAGAAAACCGATCGTGTAATATGACACGCGTTCAAAGTTAAAAGCAAATGAGCGGAGCGGATCGAAATAAGTGGAAAGGAAGACCTTATTACTATGTATACGTATATCTAAGGACGTTAATGATTTTGATATACTATATAGCATCATCATCGTTATTATTATATTGTGATGCGTCGTTTTTGCTTATCCGCTCGCCGTCTTAATAATTGAAATAATAATTTGAATGGCACAGTAGCTACGTCGAATTTATATATTTTATCGATGTCATTAGTACGGGAAATTAAGATATCGTCGCGTCCGCACCGATTAGCGGTTATTACACTGTATATTCTTATCTTAATACGGTGGCACGGTCGCCACGAATTATATTTTAATTCCGTCATGTTTTGCCGAGACTGGGTAGTGGTATGACCGGATAAAACATCTCTTATCATAAGATACGACACGTTTCTCTGGTTAAATCGTTTTTTGTTCTATTAATAATCTGTTTTTAGAAATATTTCAATATTAAAAAAACATATATAATATATTAAATAACTACCGTTAAAATATTTCGGTGATTTGTTTAAAGTGCCAGGTTCTATAAAGAAAAACAAAATAACTTGGTGACAAACAAAACATGTCTCCAAAATATATATTTAATCTATAGCTATTATAAATATAAATCTTTTTTTTTAAACTTGTTCAGCTCCGAAGTCGTCAACTACTTTGTCGTAGATTAATTTAGTTGATTCGAATCAAATTTATTAATCTAGTTAATCTTATTCCCGTCATTTGACGTTTAAATTTAAAGAATATCTAAGTAACAGGCATCGACAACACGAACCGAAAAGCAGTATATTAATCATATTGCAATAATGGAAAATGTACTCGATATGTTCTTTGTCATTTTTAATGCTCATAAAACAATTATTTTTCTTCGACCTTTGGAATAATATAAATATTCTGTATAATAGATATATTGTTTCAAACGAAATATTTTCTAAAGATCCTCACCGTCTCAATATTTCATATTTTATACGTTTAAATATGTATTATACGTGATATGATGTAACACGAAGAAAAATAATTAATAATGAAGTCAGGAGTTATACATTTTCGCATTGTAACTTCCTATGCTGTATTTCATGTTATACAATTGAAGTATGAAAGTGCGAGTAGTCATTAGGCCTTGAGATCATGAGGCCATGGGGCCACGACAGTCTAGAATGAACTATTTTGAATTATATTACACGACATACGTATTTCGAATGTTTAAAAAAATATATTAGTGGTTTGTCTAAAAATTTCAAATTTGATTTCCCTAGCACCTTAATTATTGGTTTTTATGTGCGAAATCTTAAATATTTTTATCAGAATATGTGGACTTCTCACGAGTTTGAAATATTCACGAAAAAATATGTTAATTCTATATATTACGTATTTCAGAAAATGTGATTTTAACAATCATTTTAACTCGTTACTACTTCAAAAAGGGCATTTGAATTTGTAATACATAATTTTGATATTTCAACTTTATTAATTCAAGCGACTGTAAATTCAACTTAATTAAGAACACCCGTTTTCAGCACCAGTTATTAAAAGAAATTGTTCAATAAAATGAAATATTGGATTTATTGTAAATATAAATATATGTATACTTTCCTTTATAAGGTTGAAATTTTATACGAACGATAAAACAAATTCCTTCGAGTTCATTCGAGTCAATTTTTAGTACTCGTATAACTTGTTTACTCGAAAATGTTAGTATTAGTATATATCGACGACCTTTTGAAACAAATGATTTCCGTTTCAATTATTAGGTTAGCTATTAGGAGTTTGTTATTATTATTCTAAAAGCTACTTTTTTCTGTTTTGTTTTCGTTTCGTTTTAATTGTTACCAAATGGGTTTAATCGAAAGCCTGCACACGTTATTTGCGTGCCTACAGACGTGTCATTAGATTTTTTTACATGTCGATAAAACATAACACTATATACTTGTGGTAGGATTATTAGCGAGTCGCACATATCCTCTTTAACACTAGCGGAAATATTACGATAATGCAATCAAGATTTAACATAGACACACGCTTTAAGAATTAAGGAAATACGCGTCGTTTAGATTGACTACAAACGCAAACGAATGTATTTTTATTTAAACGTTACGCGATGTCGTTTCTTTAATAATTTATATGGTTTTTATCCATATCAAAAATAATTTACCCGGGACGCTTTTTAATTTTGTTTTCGACAAAAAAATAATTATACTAGAAAAAAGTCATCTTCCCGTCACCTATTTTTAGTTTGCATGACTTATTAAACTTTTATTAAAAATAAGTTAATAAACGGTACAATTATGTCTTGTTGTATATAAAATAAATACATACACAATTTCAGTATGAGATCGTTTAATTAAAAGTTTATGCAACACTATTTATAATATGGACTAAGATTTTTTATTTTTAATGAGAAATCAGAGCAGGGTATTAATAAGTTAAAAGTTAAAAGTTATAATTTTTTTAGTTTAACGCGTTTATTTTAAGTTAATTTTAAATAAAAGTTCCTAAATTAAGTAGAATTTTAATGATATAAATGATTATTGGTATATTATTACATTACTATATTTAGTGGCGCTTCCGTCGAAACGGATTTAGTTCGAAAGCGATTTATTCGTAATATTTATAGATTTTATTCAGTGTAAAATTAATAAAAAAAAGCAATACATTTTTCAATGCTACCACTTAAAATATTTAACTATTATATTGTTTTTTTTTATGTGGGTTGAGTAAAATTAAAATTGTCTTGTAAATGCGAAAAGTCGAGTCACTCTATAAATTTCGCTTATGTGTACGAGTGTATAAAGAAAGTCGTTTTTCTTGGATTTTTGTTGTAAATAATAACCGTCCTACGATTTCGAGTTTTGAAAATGTTGTTTCAATTTCAAATATCTTTCATTATGTTTCAGCACGGTGTCGGAGTGGAGTTCATTAGGTTTCTACCAGAAACCCATCCTCCGACACTTTCAAACATTTTTTGCGAACTTGGCGTCTGCGAAAATATCGTGAGTATTTTTATACATAATTCAATAAGGGGAACAGCACTTTTTAACTTGACATTTGCAAAAGCTTTTTATTTTATTTTATTTTCATCTTAGACGCGAAATAAGGTATATGGATATAAGTATTACGCATAGAATACGGAATTTGAAAATTTGAAACGAAAATCCAAACAGCAAGGTGTAGTCTTACTGTATAGATTTGATTTAAAAATAAATTGAGCTGGGATCATTTGCTTTAATAAAGAAGCAATACATTTTTATTTCTGGTCTGGAGGAATAGGTGAACTCTTTACACCGACTCATAAAATTCGATTTAGATTTTTCGTGTGCGAATATGTGTAAATTGTATTCCAATTTACAATTACAATTTCTTACGTGAAACATTATACGTTTTTACATGATAAATTATAATAAATTATTGGTTTAAGGTTTATTATTGTACGAGTATATATATATACATATTAACAAAATATTAAAAAATTATTTTCAATTTCAAAAACGGGATTACCAATGGGTAATTTCCTAACTCAAGCCTATCATATCAATTTGCAATCATTAATTGCAAGAATCATTGTTGTTATATTAATGGTTGTTACATAAATCTATTACAACAATTTTGTTTATTATAAACTAATTTATAGATTGTAAAAATTTTATTAAATAAAGAAAAAGTTCGAAATTGAATATTTTATAGTAAATAATATATTAGTCGTTTATCAATTATAAATTAATTAGGTAATAAAAATCTGTAAGGGCTTACAATTTTAGGCTCGATCAGGTGTTACTTTTTTCTCTTTAAACCCTGCCCGACTGGAAAAACAATATCAAAAATAATAATTGACAACGTATCGTTGGCAAGTTGAAGTTAGGTTAGTGAATATTCGTCATTGAAAATACTAGTTTCCTGTATTTAATGTTATTTAGAAGTACATTTAAAATCGTGATTATTACTAATGATCAATGATGTACACTAAACTATGTACAAAAACATTTTGTGAAAATTTAATTTTTAGCAGACGGAGAACGTTTTTACTGACCTCCCGTGGATAATTTAAAAATTTAAACATAATAGATCGTATCGATTTAGAGTATCGTCATCGAAGGTACCATTTTGTTTAGAAAATATATTTTTATTGTTGGAAAATTTTGAATTTGAACAAAATACTTTTTTATTTTTCAATTTGACTACGATAATATTTCGAATTTTGTTTTTTATGAAACGTTATGAAATAGCAATTTTAGGTTAGGTTATTCGAAATTTGTTTGCTCTTAATCGAGAGACAAGCACGTACCTGATCTCGTTAATATATAAACACCAATCAAATTTGTGTGTTTAAAGACTATTACGGGCGATTGCGATGCCACGCCAGCGATGCAACTGAAAGCTATGCGACAGAAGGGCGACAAAGTGGAGGTCTCTCATTACCGGGTAAACGTGAACAAATTGCAGGCCAGATTAAACGTGGTGTGTGATACGGCCAAGAAGAGGGGACACGTAAAGTTCGACGGATGGCCAAAAGTATGCAATGATGTTTTGTAAATACAATTTTTTTTTTCATTTAAGACGACAACGATTAATGACGATTTTCGAAAAATTTTTGTTACGGAATTCCAGATAAAAATCATGTTGGCCCAAGTGGGATACATCAAGAGCAACACGCTGGACGAGGTACAACTCCAAGATGTGATCATGGACATCGTGACCGCGGCCATCAGATCGACAGACGTGACGTTCGATCTATACCGGTGGTCAGAGTTTCCGGAATTCGTAAAAAGTCAAACGCCGATCACTACGACGCCTTTGGACTCGTATACCGAGCGATTGGTGTGTTATATTCGGATTTTTAACGGTCTACATACCGTGTCCGTGGCGTAATTATTTTTGAAACTCGCGTGGTTATGATGTGATACGTTATTTTTGAAATATTATTTTTTCTATTGGATGAACGACGAGAAGACGTTTCTTTGTCGTTAAAACAGGATGCGAGTATAAAAATAACTGTATATACGCTATTATAGTTTATTTTTTATTTTGTTGGCAAAAGAACCTTTTCAACGTATTAATGTGCATATATAGAATCAACACGTGTTCTTATATAATAATCGTGCCAAATGTTTTGTCACTAATCAATATTATATATTTTTAGTGGTATTTTTTTTCTTTCTATAAATAAAAAAAATTATTTAATAATATGATAGAACATACGATTAGACCCGTACGTTAACGTATGTAATGTAAAATAGAATAAAGTAGGCGTGTCTATTTACGTATATATATATATATATATATAATAGTTATACAATTATAAAAAAATATTTTGAGATATTTTTTATAATTCAAACAGGCGCGTAAAAACACGTCAACATCCGAATCGGGTCACCGACCTTAATAGTTTTTTCGAGTAACACATTAATTAATTGTCGGAATTATTCACGTAGTACATTAGTCGGGTATTGGTGTAATAAGTCCTATGAACAAAGTTAATGATCCCTAAAAATATGACGACCAAAATAACAAAAGTTTGCCAAACGAATATTGCTAATATTAAGTCGTTATTTAATCGGGAATGAGTATAAGTTTTTCTTTTATATATCACAGTAAAGATTGGTAAACGTTTATGTGACAATAATTTAATAAACTCTAGACTATTAATTTTGCCCGTTGCCAATGAAACTGTATTTTCTTCATTTTCTCTCTGAAATGCTCATTATGACATACGCGCCCATTCGTGTACTCGTATATTTTAAAATCTCTCCGTGAATTGATACACGTTTGGACGTGCAGTATAAAACGTAGAATTGATGCTGAGAGTTAAACCGATGTATTTGTGGATTATCCGATGGCGCGTTTGTTATATACGTAAACTCGACTAGTGCACTGCCCGGAACCAGACTGGTATGTTGCTTAATTAATCCCGAGACGA
Source organism: Schlechtendalia chinensis (assembly GCA_019022885.1). NCBI lineage: Eukaryota > Metazoa > Arthropoda > Insecta > Hemiptera > Aphididae > Schlechtendalia > Schlechtendalia chinensis. The sequence continues at coordinate 4,096,651 of CM032346.1, read as the reverse complement.
AAAAATTACGGTCATATCGTTAAGTTCTTCGTGAGTATACAACGTTACCGGTCTACCGGCGTGGATCTATTGAAATTTTATTGGGAGGAGCAGAAGGAGGATGGGTTAACATTTCAATAACGAGTCACAATATTTCCGAATAGGTTTTAAATTTATAGCGTATATGAAAATGAAATGCAATCGATTTGGTTAAAAACAACAATAATTCGAAACGTTGTTTCTATTCAGTATGCCATTTATCATACAGTTATTATTTAATCGTATGATTTCGTCTTAAATATTTGTCAAAAACTGTTCTTCAATCGGATTAGTCGACGTATTGGGCTATACGTTTTTCACGTTTATCATTGCACAATCACTCAATACATTTACAAGCAACCGATTATTTATAGAACACTTCGCTGTTAACGGTTTGTATAGCTAAACCCGGGTAGGTAGCTTTGAGTACATATTATTTTATAAATATTTTCGCTTAAATCAACCAAACGAATCCCAAAGAATTAATTATTATAAACACGACGTGATTTTTACCAATATGTATTTAGTGACTTTATGATTTTGTATGTAAACATTTACTTTGCATAATTTAGGGTTTTGCATTTTCAAGACATATTTTCAGTATTTCAAACAGTTGAGTGGTATAGAACGATTCATTTTAACCGGACAAAATATATAACAAAAAAATATCTTCTTATCAAACTTGCAAAACGCCGTGTTATCGAAATTTTACTAATCATAATGTATTCGTAATTTAGATGATGCACCATACCGAATCGACAGCCAAGCCAGGAGACAAAAGTTTGATGGTAAAAGTAATAAAAGCGATTGGATTGGGACAAAAACAAGGTCAGTTTAATGATCGTTCGAGTTTTTTTTTCAATCAATATTAAGAGGATTGAAAGCGGTAATTTATTAAGGCGATAAAGTGTATAGGCGATTCTTTTCGTTTAGAACACGTTACTCAGTGTGTTTGTGTGAAACGTAAACGATAGTTTGTGCGAATGCACAGTAACGACGTGGAAATTCGCACGCACACGCACACGTCAGCAGTCAGAGCTACCATTTCGACACGATATGAAATCTCACTTCGAACGTTCCGATTGATCTGTAATAACGCGATAAGGATTCTGATTGTAGATTCGAATTCTATTTTCAATCGACTTTCCTGATTTGTTCATTTTATTTGATATCTTCAAACATCGACGATTTGTAAAAGTTAAATTTGGAGATATTTGTGGAAAAAGCATTAGAAATAAGCCAATCTCAAATTTCCGTCCGCGTCGAATTTCAATCGTTTTTCAGATGTCTTATATCGTACTGGTTGGGAGTGGGAAACGTCTTGAATTACGATTTTTCGCGTGTGTTAGACAAACGCAGAAAATGTCCACTTCCAATCTTTTTAGTCGTTATCGTCCGAAGGTATTTTATATTATATCCATATGCTTATAGGATGTTCTGAACTGTATTGCGTCATCGAAGTCGACGACCCATTCCAGAAGAAACAGACTTCGACGAAAAAGAACACCTCGTCGCCGCAATGGAATGAGAATTTCATATTGTAAATACGCGTTTTGTCAATAATGTGTTACTGTGATATTTCCAACCGTGCTGTATTTTGTGATATAAACATATACGCACATATAAATATATGTCATTCGGTTGTTTTAAGCACGTTGAATCAGACGACCGAGGAGATATTGTTCGAAATATACGATTGCAACCCGAACGGCGGTAACCAATTTATGGGTCTGGCCATCGTCAGCGTCGAAGAATTACTCGTGAACCCTTATCAGAGACAAGTCCTTTCACTCCAGACGCGGCCGTATCAAAACGATTCGGTATCCGGCACACTTACGTTGGAAGTACGTGAACTACCGTATAGTATACCACGAAGCAACGTTGAAAAATATACTGATCATTACATCGTCGAAATAATTTAAAAAAAAATTTATTTTAATACACTAAAATACTTCCCGAATGAAATTATCTTGATGATGTTCAAATATTTTCATAGTAATTATAAATAAACCCGGGTGTGTTTTAAAGAAAGAAGTCCGGGAAATTCGTAAGGTATGTAGAAGGAAAGAAAGGAAGACTAAAATAAAGGTGGTTGGATATGATTGAAAGTGATATGGAGAGGACTAGTGTAAGTGTTGTGGTTGTGGGAGATCGAGTTACGTGGTAGTCGAGGACTTAACAATTGGGAGAGAGGGTGAAGGAAAAGAGGACTATGTAATATTCAAATATTTTCAAAAGGTATCAAATTTCTTCAAATATTAAAATAAATATTTGTCGTTAATCAATTATAATAACTTCAATTTTGTATAAGCAATTTTCACATCAATAACAGTTGTTGGTGTTTGATCACGTAGATATTGTGATCGTACTTGAATTCGGGTAACATAATATATTTTAAAATTATGCACATAGTTAATTCGCGAAATTCGGATGAATATTGTGATATTTTTTTATATCAGTTGGCAGTCGACAGTTCAGTTATGCAAGTAATAATATTACTTCTAGAAAATTTTTAAAAAGAAAATTATTTAATAGTTATTGTATTTAGTTTTACTAATAAATTAAATTGTGTTTAAAATACGTTATTGATTACTTAGAAAAAACAATATATTTTAAAAGAGTATTTTATACTTGAAAAGGTATATAAATACTTATGTTTAAGTATTCTTACATAAATACTACAAACACTGTTTACACTGTACTGTGTACACTGTCCGCACTAGCCATAATTTTATACGTCGAATATTGTCTAATGTAACGATATAAATTATAATCAATTGAAGATTTCAGAATGAGTGCTAAAAGTCAAATAAAATCTTTCAATGTTTTTGAATATTATAATTAAACACTTTATACATAATATTCTGATAATATTTAATATAATTACTACGTGTTTTAAATATTTTTTAAATGAAATAAATATATTCTTATACTTATTTGTATAAATATTGAAAAAATAATAATAATCATAAGATTACATTTAAAATTAGATATCAATAACTATTGTTGTAAATCATAAACTGTAAATACAATCACACATTATTAGGTTGTCCAAAGGTGGTAATTAACTAGTTAAAAACGTAATTTTCGTTTAAGTTTTTAAAACATTCATTAACTTTTTTCATTTAATTATCATAATTATCCAGTTTGTAGTTAACGAGCTGTAAGGGAATATTTTTTGTCGAAGTTCGAAATATGTTATTATAATTTTTAATAAATATTATAAAATAGTCAACTCGTAAATTCTGGACTAACCCATCTTTATACGTAATGTCCAATAAAATATAAACAGTTTTTGACCAAATATCATGTAATATAAAAAGATAAAATATTATTAATATATTACTCATTTTAGTTTCGTAAAATAATTTACACTAGAATCCCAGTTTTCGTAATAAAAAGAATAAAGCAACTTTTGTCAATTGTTATTTTTTGTTTTAAATAGTTGCAATTCATATTATTTAGTTACCTTTATTTGTCCGAGTTGAAATGTTTAGTGATAAAACCGCTTTGGCAGTTTCAAAACAATATAATATAACTTTTCATAATAACAATGTAGAAAAATATAGAAAAATCATAAAAAGATCTTCATATAAATTCGTAGTATTTTTCGGCTGTAGTTTCATAGGCTTATTATATTTAATTGGTTTTTTGTTTTGTTTTGTTTGGTTTTTTTCGTAATGAATTTAATAAAACAATAACAAAGAAATATTAACATTATTATAATATGAAAACATTTTCAAACTGTTTACGCGTATAAGATATTTATATTAAAATACGTCGCCAAGTAGTTTCGACCCACTTAAAAAATGCATATATTCCGAATAAAGATTATAACTTATAAACTATATGGATTTTGAAAAAACTAAAAAAAAAAAGAAAACAAAATAAATGTATAAAACGGAATTGCCTCCACGACATCAATCCCATAGGGAATTCAAAACAATAGAGCTTTTATTTAACGCGAAATTTTATGCCACGCCGTTTCATTTGTAGCTAGTGCAGTCGTTAAGGCTTTACTTTTTTATTGTCCAATTATTGTGCTTCGGCGTTGTCTACCGTAACGTTTGACTTGTACTTTAAACATTAAAGTACATTTAATCGTCGGATTTCAAAGTACAATTAACAATGATAAAAACGTGTCACATGAAGTACCGACTATATGCTATTCGTCGTAATAAAAAAAAAACATTCTTCGTTTCGCTTAGATTCTAAAAAAAAAAAAAAATTTCCGCACTACTCGATATTTTCTTCGCTGCACGAAAAATACGAAAAAGCAACGAATCATATATATATATATATGTTTTTGGGAGTTACTGTTTGTTGTGGCTCATTATGATTTATGTCAGACCAAAGAATCTTTGAGTAGTAATCGTAATTCCCGATGCCGTGGAGTCGCAGTGATGATGGCAGCGATTGTAGCGTGGCGGTGGTTGATGGCGGATTAGATAGCAGTGATAATAGTAGCGGCGGATTAAGTAGTAATAATAGTAGTAGCGGTGGTAATCGTGAGAATGGTCTTACACGAAGTCGGTCAGAAAAAAAAATTTGTGTCCAGCTCGAAAACATATATATATATTTAAAAAAAAAAAACTGTGATTTTTAAAATATTAAATATGTCGTTAGAATATTATATCTCTGACGGAGTTTGTTTGCCTGCAAATTAAAAAAAAAGATTCTCTTCGGTAATTTTTACTCTTCTCTTCATTAACAAACACTTCTGTCCCGATGAATCTCTGATCCCTTTAATATTATAATATTCGTTTCAACCAATTTTACTGATTTTACACGGCTTTTTTTTTTTTTAATGCGTTTGTGATTAAATATCAAATTGTAAATTATTTTTTTTTTTTTTTTACAAAACTGAAAAAAGAAACGCGTGTTTGCTATAGCTGTTTGCGCAAAAAAAAAAAAACCAAATGCGGTTCTCATTGTTCGCGACAGGTGTCCTCGCGGTATACGATGGCAATTCGGTTTTTGTTTACGAAGAGGACGACTTCATTATACTGCCGTTCAAAACGAATCGCGAACACTACTCGTTCTGCGTCCGTACTTGTATCGTACATTCGAAATCGTACGAATTGTTGACAACGTCATGAGTACCCTCCTGAGTGTTTTTGATTGCATGTGAAAAGAAGCTCGTGATGACGTAATTCGTATGCTCCTATCGTAATGCGCGCGAGACACGCGTGTGATCTGTACATTTATTATAATTTTAATCGAGAAAATTCATATTTTTTTTATTCACTCGTTGTCGGTATCGTTACAAACGCGTTTTACACTATGAGCGAATCGTAACGTGTTTTTATTTTTTTTTTTACATATGCGAACATTCCCGCGTAGAAGTACCTCGGATTGTCTTGACGTGCGTTACGTTTTGACAACGAATTGTGTCTAGTAGGTCATTTATTTTGCACGTCTGCCGACGGTCAGGTAGTTTCTTTAAACGCAATCAAAAACAACCGGTAAAATTGTCGACGTTTTCATTTTGAACATGGACAATGTTTTTATTTTTATATCCTCGGAATGTACCGTATGCTCAATCACATGTACTATTTTAATAACATTTGACATATTAATTTATTAATCGTCGATACAATGATTTAGCTTTCAAATCCAAAATATTTAGACACAACTCTAAAATCGTTATTCTTTAATATCAGCAGAGCTGGCGGATTTGCTACCATTTTTTTTTATTTTTTATTGTCGTTTTCAATTAATATATACTGTAAAATAAATAAGGAATATTTGTTAAAGAATTCGATTTTCACCGACTACTGCAATTATTGCAGAATCGGCCAAAAATAAAACCGACTTATACAAATGAATTCGCTATTAAAATACATTTTTCCTTTTAAATGCCACTGAGGATGGTAATTAAATTTGCCGGACTAAAGTTTTGAATACAGCAATACGGTTGTATTAGGTTGTTGACAATAATATACGGTTTTTTCTAGTAAAACTACACCGATAATGTCGTACTCCTCTGATTTTATGTACACTGTGCTCGCATGTAATTTCGTTTAACATAGTTGTGTTTCGTTACAGTTTATTTTCCTGGAACAAGAAAAAGAAGAACGAAATGTCGTTTCAAAGGAGACGTCGAATTATCCCAACGAAAGGCCTTCGATGTATAACGATCATTATTCTCAAGGTAAGAACACGAAGTGTATAAACACGTCGCAGTACGAATGATCGATTTCGGTCTGAACTAGAATATATTAGCAATAACTACGGTCGAACGCACAAAGTCGGCGTTCGTATGCGTTTCATTAGGTCGACGCATTTGGGAGAGATGGATTTTAACAACCCGAACTCCTCGCCCGGTAAACAGATTCTCGTTAGTCGTTACAAATAGTTGCATTATATAAATCCAAATTATTTCATTTGCATCTAATTAACTTCAATACATGATTTCACAGTAAATATATTGGCAACTCTGCTCAATTCAACTAATTATTTATATTCGTTAAATTTAGTTGATATGCAAACGTATAAATCGAATTAATTTGAAAAAAAAAACAGTAAATTACTAAGTGAAAAGTTAATTTTTCAAGAAAAATAACGCGTTAAGTAACTTAATAAAAATTAATTTAACATTGTTAATGTCCAACATTGAATATACTAGCATTTTATCCTTGTCTTTGATATTTTAATACATTTTGAAAAACACAAATATTAAAATGATAAATTACTTACTTATACAATTAGGCAATAATCTAAACTGCACCCGTATAATTGAATAAACAATATAAATTTTTACTTATGCGTTTTACTCATTTACTTGTACGACTCGATCACATTATCAGGTACATCTCAGTTTAAGTAATAACAGTACTTATGTCGTTATAAGTATTTTAATTACCTTCACGTTAATTAATTTTATTTATGAAGCTTAAATATATATTTTTAAGCTTACAAACAATAGGTATTATGTATTGGCAAATTATATAATTTTTAATTAACGCGATACCCAATAAACATATATATATATATATAGAATAAAAAACTTAGTGAAAACGCATTTTTACACGTACACATGTATAACTAATAAATTCTAGTTTTAACCGACTTCGGTGATTATTAGTGCAACATAATATATTGATATTTAAACAAAACATAATATTTGTTTACCTCACGTCATTTTATTATGCATTAAAATTTCTAGCAGATACGTTCGGCGGCGCCGCAAGTCAAACGCGTAGAAACACGCTAGAAGAAAACAATAGATTTAAACACATTTCGTACAACGCCAACACGGTATTCGACAACAAGGACTACTTGGTATGATTATTTTATATTATATAAAAACAAAACAAAAAAAAAAAACAAATAAACGGTTCGCATTTTATCACCGAAACGCGATTATTAATCAAAGCGTTCACGAAAATGCCGTTTTTGTTTCAAATCCGCAGCAAACGCCGTTGGATCGCATGAACGCGCCACAAGATAATAACGTTACCCGTCGGACTAGCCAATACAGTCCGCAACAACAACGGGATTTCGGGACGGGAATCAGCGTCGACAGACATTACGACACAGGTTACAATGGAAACATCGAAGGTGATTATGACGACCATACGCCGTGCATTGTACATATTATTACGATATCAGTGTATTGAAAAAGACGTTGAATAACGATATCGGGCGCCAACGCCGAATCGGTTCCCAATCTCGTCGACCTCCGTCCCGGACGTTTTACGAAATGGATTTCAGTCGTTTTCGATATGTCACGTTCGATCGGACCACGATTATGGAATTGCGTAGCACAACAGTTTTGATTGGCTCTCCAATACAATACTTTAAGAATTACGATCCCACATTGTAATGACTTCCAAGTCCTATTACCAAAATATGTAAATAAAAAAAATACAGAAAATCGCATACTTACGGGTGATCCATAAGTTCATCTAGGTGATACGCTATCCGATTTTTTTATTTGTAACAGTTTAGGAAATAATTTTTTTTTTAATATTTTTTTAACAACATAATATCATTGTTAGCAAAACATTCGGATATTTCACACGTACATTTGTTTTCCTTTTCAATGCAATTTGAACTGTATATTATATTAAAACATATTTTTAAAACGTTGTTTTCCTGGCCAACAAGTATTTTTTAAATGACCAAGTTATCGACCGAATTCGCGATATTCAAAAACAAAAAGGATTTTATTTTTTCGATTGAAAAAATGATAGTGAATTAATTTGGACTGTAAGACTTAGCTTTGAAGTATTTTTCGAAGAAAATTTAAAGTTACCGTTTTTAAACTATTGTGTTAAAAATATTATCCAAAACGTCTGAATTACGTGTCGACTATGTTATACAGACAGGAACGAACTTAGCTTGAATATCGATCGTACACTAAAAAGTTTTCGTGTTGATTATACTACAAAAACAATATTGTTAATGTTATTACGCAAGTCCGGGAACAAGTTATTTTTTTCCTTAAATTAGTTTGTCGAGTCAAGTCGATCAGAAAGAACAAAACTAAAATTATAGTGTCTTAGCTATATGTTAAAATTTTTTTTTCCTTTCAGAAAGAATAATTTTATTTGTACAGTATACAATATCAGTTAAAAATTATTTGTCTTATTCGACGAAAAAAAAAAAATCTAAGTAGACTGTATCGGTACGCAGTTGTACGTGACAAAATATTTAACTCTCAACCTACATACAGGAACTTTGTAGTTTATTGAAAATAACTCGTCCAGTTTACGTTACGCAGGAGAAAAAGATGATTCTTTAAGCGTTAAATAGTTTTACTTGCTGGAAAAAAAATAATAACACGCCTGGTCTGTACAATTTTGAAAAATAAAAACTTTTAAATTCATTACGCCTTGTCGTCCTATTTACTTGGCTTTACCGAGAATTGCACGTATCGTATCGCCATTTCACGAGAAGGTTATGAGTCTATTAAAAATGTTACAAGTGGATATTCAGAGTTTTTAAAATTGCTCGTATACTTGTTTTCAGCCATGTTATTTAAGGATTTTTTATCGAAAATCTCAAAGAACTTAACGAACAAATAAATATCGTATGGGTACGTATCTTTTATAAAAAAATATTTTTGAACATATTTGGAAAAACGTGTTTATTATATTATCGCTATTTGATTTTCGACTTTCGAGTAAGGGAACGGTATACGTATGTTTGTTTTGAAAAAATATATATTATAAAAAATGAAGTGTATTCATTGTAAATATGTATAATCGTATGTCCAAAAATGATAAACCTACGCGGTTCGTCATTCGTATTGTATTACGCGTATGCAAATAATAATAATAATAATAATAATAATAAAATAAGTGTTTTGACTACACAGTTTTTTTTTTTATTATAAAACTGACCCTAAGAAAAAAAATAGCAGTTAAAAATGTATTTATAAATTTAATGAGTCATACATTTTTACCGAACGAAACTTACTCACAGATTATAATTGGCTCTTTCCGTCGACTATATATTTATATGTATGTATATATTTTGCGCGTATAGACGACGTTAGATTTACGCGCATGGTTACAGTTTTGGATTTTCGAGTATAAGTGACAATATTCATTGCGTTTACGTTTATTTTTAGTATTTTCATCATAAAATTCTTGTAATATATCGAATAAAAAAAAAATAATAATAATAATAAATGTTAAAAATCGTACATTACAATAGAATAACAAATATTTTTTTGAGTCAAAGTTTATTTATTTTTCGGAAACATTTCAAAACGGTTAGTGAGACTGTGTAGAATGAACGTTTACTCAATTTTGGGTTGTTTGACACTTCGTCCAACAAAAACAATGTTAATTCTATACAAATCGAATTAAATTATAATAATCGTTTCATTAAATTATTTAAGCGATTTTATCATTTAGATATTCTGGAAATATTTCAAAATCGGATAATTATTGTTATAGACTGTTGTATACTGTTTTCATTTGGCAATATATTTTAATATAGCTTCTCTAATATTATGTTATATTTTAATGCATTTGTATTGTTTGAAATCGACAATCAACTCTTTCATTTGAAAACTTGAGAAGCGGAACTTCCAAAGAATAAAAAAAACACATTTAAAAAGTCCTTCTGAAACCAATTTAAAGGCACATGGTTAAAAGATTTGAAACAATGCCAAAAAGTAACAAATAACTGTTTGAAAACTTGCCAATCGAAATCTTTGCTGAATTACGTAAAATTAAAATGGAAATAATTATTTATTTTATAAAAACTGCGTTTTTCGAGTAGTTTATTAATAATTATAATATAATTCGCATGCAATAAACAAATTATTATGTAAAACAATTTTTCGTTAAAATCAATATATATGTATATTAGTACCATGAAAATAAATTGATTATTAAATATTTTTATACGGAAAACGTTAAACGTGACGTTTATACGAGAAATTTATATAATAAAAAGTAAGTAAATATATGTATTTACCAATAAAAATCGGGAAAATATGTAAATTAAATTTTTAATGTCGACGTTACGTGAAGAATTTCAACGAAAACTAGTATATGTTAAATATATATATATAATAAAAACAAGTGAAATCATAAACAACCTATAGCTATATATTTTAAGAATGCGTTTATAATTTTATATACTGTTAAGTTTTATGTATAAAGAGTACGTTTGCCAAGAAAAATAAATCCAAACGTGCCTTACCGACGCGACATAAAATATCGATTAATCTTATACTCGATTCCTGTAAAATTTTCGTTTCCGTATAATTATTATTATTATTTCGTTCGTTGCATATTTTAGTTGTTTAATAAAAAAAATTAAACGATAAGCGCTTTTCACGCGGATAAGTTACTGCTCGTATAATGTAAGAAGGGTGTGTTGTCATTTCACGTTATTAAACGAATTCCATTAAATGTGAATATATTAGAAGAAAAAAAAAACGAAGCAATGTCGTATTTTCGTAAGGGTATGTTAGGAGACGTTAAAACCCCCAGCCCACACCATCGGCTAGTTATTTAATAAATCTAGAATCATGTTGAATAATATGAACACTGGACGTTTCAAATATTTTTGAGGAAGCTAACGAGATCCCGTCCGTTTTAAAACGAGTAATAATCGAACGTGAACGAATACGTGTATAGTCGATTTACGAATCCGTAAAACCAAAAAGAATATTACAGTTAATCGACACGTCGTTTTTAGAGGTTTCAAACGCAACCGTTTTTAAAAGTGTGATTTTACGCTATAACGTGTTCTGGACGGATATTTGAATATTTCATACGGGCACGCGAAACTGTTAAAATAGGTTTTTTTGGATACTGAAAAAAGCAACATGTTGAACCCGAGCGATGCGTACCGTAGTGGAATCCGTGGTCGTTTCAAACGTATACATCACGACGTTTCAGTCGTTGACGCGTGTGTAGAAAAAACGACCGTCACTAAAACACTAAACCCGCGTTTCGTTTTGCGCAGGCGACCGCGGCCGGAGCAGAAAGAAGAAACGCGACTTCTTCGGCGCCATGAGGACCCGGTTCAACAGATCCAAGTTCAGGTCCAAGTCGAACGATCCGAACCAGCACGGCAAGTACGCCGACGGTCTGTGCGGTCTGTCGCCGGGCCAGGCGCGATCGATATCCGCGGACGGTACCAGAAACTCGTCCGAACCGTCCATCGGTGAGCGAGATCCGTTATTCGAGTGACGCGCGCGTTCCTTACGTGAGTGGAAGTGGGGGGGGGAGGGGTAACGTGATCAGTGGCGTAGCGAACCGTTTAAAGACAAGGAGCGGACTATTATTCCAAACACCCATCCCATCTATAAAACCGACGAATGAGTAAAAACAAAGAAAGTAATTTGCATTTTTCCTCTTCGCCGCAATTCGACAGCCAAAACTAGCTGCATAGGATATTGTATAGAACAGAAAACATGTACCTATGACTATTTCATTTGTTGTTTCCCCTGAAACGTTAAATAGCCGTACACCGACCATCGGCCATCCACCCGATTTGCACCGTGAGCGGCCGCTCCAAAACTACTCCTTCGCCGCGCCCACTGAACGTGATATTCAAAATGGGGTTTAACGATATCATACCGTCGTTATAACGACCGTACACACGACCCGTACGTGACGACACGCATTACAATATCGGGACGTCAGTGTGGCGCCGCGCGAAACGTATCGGCGATTGCGATCAGGTATGGTACGCGTTTTATCAATCAAATATGTGCGTCGTAGTGTATCCGTGGCACCGTTATGTGGAAATTATCGTCGCGATAACGTGCCACATTGTGGTCGGGAACGTCCGACTGGAATATTATAGCGGAAAAAAAACGAAAAATATATTAATAATCAGCGTAGAAAAATACAAAAGACCAGTCAATTTTCGGCCGTCCTCATGTAACGTCACGTCGTTGCGATCAGTGGCGTGAGTAATGTGTTGGCACGGGCGAATTCACGCCGCCGATTTCATGTACGCTTTTATTATAGGGCATTGTCGTTACGTTTCGAATCGAGAAAATATAAATTGAAAACAAATAAAAACAACGGTTATTCGAAGGCGTTTCGGACTGCAGACAAATATTAAACGCGTGTTTCGTTCGCCGATTTTTCCGTTCATTAAATCGTTTGATATCGTGTGTGCACGATACGCACGTTTGACAATACCAAAGATCTTTTATCCCGGCAGCCATGGTCAGGCCGAAAAAAAGAAATTCGTTTTTCATTTTCTACGAAATCGTAAAAATGATTTTAGTTTTTCACAACCTCGAGCGAATTCTTCCAGAGAATATTTTAACTTTTTCATTTTGTAACTTGTAATACTACGCGGTTTTGTTTTTGTGTTTACTTAGAAGTTGAAACGTCAATTTAGAAAATGCGTATTAATTAAATCGTTTTTTACGAATACGTGTTCATTTTGTATTGGCGTGAAGAAAGTATAGTGAAACCGTAGCTTTTTATATTGTTTTAGTAATAATCGAAGAAACAAAAACAAAACGTCGACGCTACGAAAACGTGTTTATTGATAACTTTTCTCGGAATACCGTTCTCTCTCTTTCTCTCCCTCTCTCTCTCTCTTTTTCTCTCTCTCCTATCATACACACGCATACGTAATATCCCAATCAATAACTGGATGATTGGACCGAAGCCAAATAAGTTATATTTGCTACGAACAATTTTTTTCTCAGTTCTTGTTCAAAATTTATATTTCTCGTTTTCAATTTAATGAATTCTCTGCGTCTAACTATAAGTATATCGTCGAGAAATAATAATTGTTTACGCAACACGTTTATCCCTTCATATCATTTAAACTGTGTCCGAGTCGTGCACCTAGTTTTTAGAATAATGCCTACACAAAAGTGAATAGGTAAAAATATTACATTAACACTAGTAAAAAAAAAAAAATCAATTTTATTGATACATATATTATGTTTCTACTACCAAGTTAAAAAAAAAAAACAAATTTTCTCATTTTTTTCAGTCATTTAGAACTTCGTCAGTTAGATTAGATCAAAATTTGTTAGTCTTTTTAAAAAGAAATCTAGTTTTTTATAGACGGTACACTAGTTCACATTTTTACACGAAATATAATACATTAATTTCAACTTATTCCGTTTTCGACATACGATGATCAATTAAACGGAGTCACCATGCACTTTTAGTGAATCGTTCTGTACGCGTATATTATGCGGTTGAGTTATTGCCCCGGTACGTGAATTGGTCAACGTTATTAAAAACCCGCATCGTTATCTTTTTCATCTTGTTCACCAGAACGTGTTTATTGTTTGGTAAATACGACTGCGGCATACGATAAGTGACTTGGCGGTGTGATTGACCGCGTCTCGTGTGTATTCCGCTCGAATTACCGTTCCACGTAGATCGATTCGACTCTCAATCAGTGTGCCACGTCTTCCTGTGAAACTCGTATGCAGTAACCCGATGTCAACGTCGGATCCAAGGCCGTTCAACGACAGCGGCGATCACGACATTTCTATACGGCTGTTTTGAAAAAACGAAAATCGTATACACATTAAAATGGTGAAGAAGGTTAATGTTTTTTGATAAATATAACGCTCTGCGACGTGCAAGTAAAATAAATTTTTTTTTTTTTTAAATAATTTTCTTAACGAATATAATCAATCGTATTAATGTTAATAGCAAAAATAATTGCATACACCGGAATATCTTTATTTCTCCACAGAATATCGTGTTGTTAGTGAAATTAATTTTATATTTTGTTTTTTTTTTCGCAACCACTCTTTCGTATCCTACCCAGGCCGTAATTAATTTCTTCAATTATCGTTTTTGATGACTAGACTCGGATTCAGACTACACGACGTTATACATTTACTTGTACGATAATTACTGCCGATTTATACATATTACGGAGAGTACCGAATTTCTTAAACAAACATATTACGAAAGTTTATAAGCGAATTTGATTATAGCGTAATTAATTGATATGGATACACGATAAATATATAATACATTATTACACACCAAACGTGCTGGTTTAGGTTAGGTTAGGTGATATTCGATAAACTATAGCGTATTTCAAGAATATTTTATATGCTTTATTTTTATTATTATTCTTTGTTTCTAGCAACGAATTCGAATATTTATTCGAAAACGTAATCCTAAAAAGTATTTTACCCGAGTATTATTATTTATACTCGCAACACGTGAGGTTTCGTCAATATTGTCGGATATACAACTTTTCTTTCTCGTCGCGCATATTGATATCATATACGATAACTGCGTAGTGCACTCGGCGGAATTATTTTAGGGCTGAACAATATTCTCGGCCGTAGTCGTGTCGCTGTGACTCGCCGCGACTACATAAAAAACGGTGTACGTACATGACGGAGCAAAAGGGCTTTCTGAAATGTAAGCGTGAAAATGACGATTTTCTAAAACATCGAGGCAAATCTTAAAAACAGGCGAAATTTCTGGTTGAAAATCATTTGATCATTTCACATATACGCCCATTAATCATACATGTATATTTACAAACAATATTCAGTCCCCGTTTCAACTCGACTTTGGATTTAAGTCATAAATATTACACCGTGAAATTGTACTCCGAAACGACGTGTCGCGCTAACTATTTTTTACTTCATTTCTATATCACAATGAATATTTTTGTTTGTTTTGATAACGTCTATTGACAATTTCATTTTTCTAAACAAAAAAAAGAGCTACTTGTTAATATCATACAACAGATCATAATTTTCTTTTTCAATCACCCTGTAATTTTTTAATCACATTGTACACACACACACACACACATTTATACATATATATATATATAGGAGTTTGTCACATTTATGACCAAACACCCTGTATATAGAATACGATTTGCTACCGATAAAACGGACCGTTTTATTTCTAGTACAAGTGATTTCGTATTACACACTCCGACGCGTACACATGAGGTATAATATTGTGTATATATATATATAACACCACACACGTGACGTTTCTCTCGATTTGGCGATTTGGCCAATTTTACACTTCGTCGGTTTTGTGCTTTCGAGTCCGGGCAAATGACTCAGTGAAGAGAGAACTTTTGTTGTATTTGTATATGAATTTACAGTTTTTTTTATCATAAAAATTACGTAAAAAATTAATTCTAAAAATAAAATATAAAAACACCGTGTCACCCATTAACGAAATTAAAATCTAAACACATTATAAATTGCAACGATCATATATAGTGGAGAAAGTTATAAGCGGGGAGAAAAGATCTTCTAAAATTAACTTTTGGTATTTTTTTACTGACATATTTATTGTATATTGTCTTTTAGTGCGGTTATTCGCTCATTCGTTCGGTTCAAAATCATTTTGGGTAGTGCAGGCTTTTTATCTGTGTCGTAAAATAATAATAATATTATGTCTATCTCGTTATACTTCATCTCCCTTTATCAAAACAATTATCTATTACGAATTAGTTCAAAGGTTGCTATCTCATTTCCATATACAATTTATCCCTTCTCATACTACATATATATATATACATAAATACAACTCGACGGTTCCATTTGCGTGCGTGTTCGTGTACAACGATTCACGCATAATAATCCACGAATTTCATTAACGTCAAATCACCGTGACGTCGGATGTTCTAGTTATTGTATTGTTAAGGTGGTTTGAAGTTTTTCATTAGAACGTTAATCAATAAATAAAAAGCCAAAATTAATACAATTATTATGATATTATATTCACCGTTCCACGACAACTCAAATGTAAATACGGTATTATCCAGTTCCCCTTTACGATAATGTAATCTCAAAGGTAAAACGACATTAACAACGATGTCTATATTGATATCGCAGGAGTATAGTAAAAACATTTAGTAGTAACCTGAAAATTTACATTTTATAAATCAAGTGATTTGAAAAAGTTTTGTTGTTCAAAATGAACTTTTTCGATACCACAGACAATTTCGTCTTGAAAAACATATATTTAAACGTAATAACTACGGACATTTATGAATGTTTAATTTGGTTTTTGTTTCAAAAAACATACAATTGGATTGAAAATTGATTAAATAATCGTATAGTGAAAAGAAAAAATACCAGTGTTTCAACCGCTTAATTAACTTATAGTTAAATACGATATAAGTGAGATTTGTGTTATTCACACGTAATTTTGGACCATGGAAGTTTTTTTTCTATACTATATATTTTATACTAAGGAACTACAATTTGTGATAAACAAAATTACGAGTCTATAAACACTAAAATTTTATCGATAATATTTTGATTGTTTTCAATAACGTATAAGTCATTTCGCTTTTTATTAAACTCTATCACACTCGTGTACACGTATGTATAATACGCGTATAATTTTATTACAACAAAAATTCTGAGGATCATCACATAAGTTTGCCAGTTGACATTTAACTATTAAATTCGCTATAAGTGATACGAGATTTGTGAAATGTGACCACTGTAGTTATTATTTCCGCGTTAAATTCACGTTGTAGTTTGTAATTAGTTAAAACAATTTGGGTTTGTTTACCAAACGAGCAGCACGTATAATAACGTACGTTTCCATTTCGTGTGCAAATATTCAATATGATTACAAACGAAAATATTAAAATCGATCAACTAATGGAACTGGTAAATACGAGGTCATACATATATTCCGTATCGTGCAGTTGCGTGTCAGTGGATTGTACACATTCCGTTGGTGTAGTCATGTGGCAAAAATGACGACGCATTACCTACGCGAACCTAAAAAACGAAAAAAACAAAACGTCGATCGAGTGACGAACAGCTTTTCTGCGAAAAACCTACGTTGCGTGCTACGATAATTACGGTATATACCGCGATTGAAAAACTCGATACTTGAATAGGTGCGGTAGAAACGACGCGAATCAACGCGATGAAAATACGACGAAAACTGCGCCAACAGCTATCGAACAGTTCCGAATTTTACTTTTTTCGGCTAATGGCGCCGTTATATAGACTTGCTACGCTTACGCGGTAAGTCGAAAAAATTCGAGTCCAGATTCTTCCCGACGATATAGTTGGCTGAATCCCTCACGGTTCCGAAACAATTCTAATCGTACTCACAATCAGCTGTTATTCCATATCGTTTTCAACGTATTGTATTGTAATTGCAGGGATGGGATATCTATACAGATTTTGTTATTTTTTCTCGTTGATCGTATTGCAAGCGTGAACACGTTTCGTTTTTATGTCCCAAAGTAAAATATAAATGTTTTTAATGCAGATTTTCATATATTTTGGAAGTTTTTACGTTATTTAAGACAAGTTTATACGGGTTTAATATATCGATTTAACGTGATTTTTAACGTGTATTTTGGTAATAGTTTTCGATGAATTTTGAGAAAATAATATTTTAAAAATAGAAATATATGGTATGTTGTAGAGTTTAGATAACAGTTAGATTAAGACGGGAAAAACAATATTCTTAAAATATTATAGGTAAAATTTATTTATCGTTCGCTGTAATTTTAATTGTACATTAATTTGATTAGTACGTAATTTATAATACGCCTAATAAAAATAAGCATATAATAATATTATATTTTAAATAAAAATGTTCCATAACAAACATTTTCGAAAAAGTTCATTTAAGAAAGAATAAATTTTATGTTTCGAATACTGTTTGTGTGTAAATGCATATTTTATAGAAATTAGATCTCTGGTGGGAGACGGACTACACAGCTAATTTAGTTAGTTTAGTTAATTAGTTGAGAAACTAAGATTAAAAGAAATTGAACTTTTATGTAAAAAAAAAAAATACTGAGCATTTTATAAATATCATATAAATAATAAACAACGAGTTATTAAATTTACTTTGTGGCTCCCAACTGGGCACTGCAGCAGCAATGGCCGGTGACTGTATTTAGATAGTACGTTTTATAGTTCCAACGGGTATAAATTAAAATATAATATACATCGTTTATTTATAAGTACAATTAGACATTTTTTATATAAAAGTTTTGAAATTTATTTTAACAAAATATGTTAATTTTGTTAATAGTACATTCGTCAAAGATCGTCTTGTTTTTAAACGATTCGTAGGACTTTTTTCTACACCAACTTAATATGGACAGATGAATCTCTTTTTAAAGCACACCCGTTTGCTCTACTCGTTCAATTATTAATCGGACACAGCTGCAGCTGAACTCGTTGAAACTGTAACTTCCATCTGGAATAACAATACATAAATCCGGACATGTTAAACATTTAATAGAAAACGCTAATTGTAAAGTTCTCCCTAACACTATCCTAGTTGTGACTATGTACACATTTACAAAATAATTTATAGTATACATATTATACACGTACTATGCGTCTCGACAGAACGGAGTTTTAGAAATATCTCAGATCGGCTATGAATAGTTTATAAATAATAATAATAATAAATTCGGCAAATAATTCAACGCTATTGCTTAATCTACTCGTATACAATAGAAAAGTGAATGGACGATTTTTGGACAATGATACATCTTTTATTATTGATGAGTGTGTTTTCATAGAGAAAAGAAAAAAAATCATTTTAAATCGTGTGTTTTCTACAAATTTTACTGGTTTGAATTTTTTTTTTTTTTTAAATATTGTTTTGTATAAAACAAACTTTTTTTCATACAAATAAAAAGTTAAACGTTAGTTTTTTTTCTTTTTAAATCGTTGGTTTTAATATAAAAAAAAAAAAAATACTGGAATGGAATATTCTGATGACTCCTGTTATAGTTAGATTTTGGTCTATGACCGTAAATTATAATTTGGCAGTGAACAGTCTTTTGTTTAGAGCGAGTATTCGAGTATATTCACTATTTTATCTTTGCAAATTTTACTTTTTACTTTATTCTTCATAGTTTTTTTTTTTTTTTTGATCAAAACTATGCAAAAAATGTACAAAATCGGGAAAATTGTCGACATAACCGTTTTGTGTGTAGTCAATTTTCGTAATTATTAAGAGCTAAAACATGCTTAAACGTATTAATCAATTATGACAAACTACTAGAAGAACACTCTCAGTATCGTTTTACGAATACAATGATTTATCGCTGCTCCTAGATACAAAATAATAATTACACAAGTCTCCGTCTGGACAACCCAATCGAGTCAAATGAAATCCGCAGCATCCAACGCTCGGTAACTTTTTACTGTCAATATCGTCATAACTTATGAAATTAATTAAATTCATTTCATAGCGTTCACGACGAAACCAATAATAGTGAATACTAATAACGATTCACGTTATTTAAATATGACGGCATAGGGCGGCGGCGGCGGCGGCGGCGGCGACACGTCATGACAAGTCCACTCCGTCTGAATTCGTTTGTTTTGCCGAAACGATCATATTTTCCGTCCGCGCGATCGACTACGTCCGTGCGGTTCTTCATACGTCGACAGGCCGTATGAAAATACGATGCACGCGGTCGTCCCCGCAATATAATATTGCGTTGGCGCGAATCACGTGTGTACACTAAAAGTCGTACGGAACGATTTTTATTTGTATTCAACGCTAATTTCCCCGAGTTCACTACGTTTCACAACGCGAATTAGTCTTGTAAGTATACACCGTGAAACGTTACACGCGGTAATGGTGTTGGTAGTGGTGGTGGGGGGGTGGGGGGTTTCCAGCGAATAACGTATATTTTTAAGTGCGCGTGCGTATAATGTACACGCGTGGAAAACGTTGTTTTTTAATGCATAATACCAAGTAAATTACGTCGGATATGCCATCGCATTGCGAATATCAAATCATGTTTCGCGAGGGATATTATTATGTTGGTTTTTCATGTGTTGTTTAGTCGATTCGTTAGGTCGTTTCGTACCGAACGGAAAAAATAACATTTGATTTGGTTTTTTTGAACGTATTATTTTGAAAAAACGTAATTGGATTTTTCGAAGAAAAAAAAACAGAACGTACGGAACAGATATAAATATAAATCATAAAATTATACGGCAGTTACTTACAGTCGGTAATCTTTGTTAATTGCCGTCGTTTACGACTTACGACGTTTTCGTTTTCATTACTCACAACGGCGTGTAACAATTAAAACGGCTTTTATATTATTCTATAAACGTCATACGCTGTCGGATGACGGTTTTGATGGTACACGAAAACAATTCACTGTGAACGTCCGGTCTTCCGTCGTATGGTTTCGTGTGTATGTCGTATACATATTATCGTTCGTTAGAGACAAATTAAAATTTCATCGATATAACGGTTCGTTGTTGACGTCGCACGAAAACGAGTTTTCTATTGAACGAGTACTTACACGCGTCATCTGTACACGAAATGAACAATACTGTGTACAACTTGCTGAAAAAAAACCTACTTAATCTCCTTCGATTTTCATATCGTCGTTTTCTGACGTTTCGACAATTCACAGCATCACAAAAATCGGACGGGAGGTGACGGACAGTATCCCGTCCACGCTATACGCGTTTGTCCCGTTAAAGCAAATCGCCATAAACAGAATTATTTGTATGGAAAAACATTTAAAAATTCATACATTTTTATATAGTGCGTATAACGTTGAGGAGTTTGATTATGATCGTTCGATTGCCATCTGCAGCCCGTGTTATGATATACCATAATTTGGAAAAATATTGCGCCGAAATACCTATTGCAATATGCGCGTGTACCAACGCGTAAAGGTGACTTTACTACGTGTGTTCGCACGAAACAACAAAGTTTGGACGTTTTCTGAAAACGGAGTAAAACTAAAGTCAATTCGAAATCGATGACAGTGTTCATATAATGGAACTCATAATGAATATAGGTTAATAACTTATTAAACTTTGCTTGTTACTTATGTAGGCTATAAACTCGACGGTGAAATTAATGAAAATTGTTTGTATATTCATCGTTAAATTGGCCAAGTTGAACGTTAACTGCAGTCATAAGTAATTCCTATCTTAAAAATGCGCGTATATATCGGTTATTTAATTTTATATCAATGTTATTTCCCAACACGAATTTAATGGGCTTTTGCATTTATATTTTTTGGTAACGACACTGTTGTGAATGATGGGGTCTTTAGAACGCGAGACATAATGTCAATAGTATACGTATCGAATGCTTACAGTGCCGGAAATTGGAAATATTATTTGCCATTTATCTGATCGTTTGAACTAAATCAGTTTTGATTTTTAAAATCGTTTAACCATAATATTTCTTTGTCATTGGTATTTAATAAGACTCTAAAATGGTAAAAAAAAATAATGTTTGGAGACCATTTGCTCCCACAAAATTGCGAGGCGACGGTTAGTCCCAATTTTAGTTCTGCGAAAATTTATAAAATCGTTGACATCTGTTCAAGAGAATAAAGGAGACAATGTGTCGAATTTTTAACATCATTATATTAAAATTTTTTATTTCAAACATTTTATTTTCGGAAAAAACGCTTCGCTGTTCTCTAAAAGACAAGAAATCTTGAGGTTTTTACAACATTACAACGGAAGAAGTCAAGATGCATCAAAATTTTGTTAGAGTGAAGAGTTGGAATGGTACACGTCGTATGTTCCTTTCCCCAAATGTCTCCTCCGAGTAAGGTAGGTCAGTGAAAAATGTTACGCGAGCCAATAATAATTTAAGTATTTTGAAACTCGTACAGCGAAAACGACGTTAACTTTTAATGACCCATGTGTGCATTGATAAAATTTCGATAAATATTTGTTTGTTTCTAGATCGTTGAACATAATATGCATTTTAGCAGAGTAGAATTTTTATTTAGTGATTTAATCGCGCGAGTCAAAGATATACGTTATCACGAGATGTACAATTAAAATTTAAAAAAATGTTTTTCTTTTTCTTTGAAACGTATATCGACCGTAAATAATTATAATGAACATCTGTACAAACGTTTTGAGTTGTTCTAATTGAAAACGACAGCCGTGTTGATTTCCATGTTTTCCCGTCGGGAACAACAAAACACAAAGAGGCGAAAGATAAAAATAACGAACCCGTTGTGTTTCAGACCTGCTAGCGCCGCCCAGGGCCGGTTCGACTCGGTCGAGCTTGAGCGAAATGTCCGGAGCCAGTGGCACTTCTACGGGTACGTATCTCCACGAAGCGTCCACACTAGTGCTGGAGACAACAGAGAACAATGCCAAAAAGTGAGTCGACGCCCTCAGGTACGTCTCGTACACGTAATTAGTATCGCGCAGGGACGCACGCTGCCTATACGGCCGCTACGAGTGCTCTTCCCGCAGTTTTAAACAGGAAATCAACCCTCCGGAAAACCGTTGACCTCGTCGAGCTCTTCGAAATGAATTCCAAATCATACCGTCTCGTCGCGTTAACTTCGCCGCCGTTAAAATATAGCAGTCAGTCGCGGCGCTCGGGGTTTTCGCGCAATTAGCTCCGACTCGTCGTCGAGAGTTTTTTTTTCCAACGCGTAGTAATTCACAGTCTCGAGAACACTGTGGTCAATCGTCGCGAGTGATATTTGATCGCCGATTTCCACGAAAGTAAATCCGCCGAGTTTTGATTTTATTCTATACACCTACACGAGCGCGTGTGATTTTCGGAGCAATTTTTGTCTTCCGTTCTAAAAATATCCGGATCTACTCGTTTTCCGCATTATTCTCTCGCGTCATATTGATTAAATAACATATTTTTGTTTTTATTGATTTCGGACTCGACAAAACAGTATTTTATATTAACATTGCGTGTATTCGCTTACTTTTGACGTTGACAAACATCGAAATACCACCCTAATATATATATATATACAAATAAATGAATTAATAATTACTACGTCTAATAAAGTGTCTTCATTCGATTTCGATTTTCGTTTTAAATGTGTACATTACTAAAATAGAGATTTTTCGTACTACAGCAAGCTTTGTGTCAGTTTACATATTAATTATTATTAATCAGCCGCGAAACTTCTCGTGCTTAACATCTCCATAATTAAAATAATTTTTATAGTTATAACAATGCAATTTAATCCGAGTATAATAACAGATTTTTTATTAATATTTTATAAATAAAATGTATTAAAATGATGAAAATTAATTAAAAATTTCAAGTCTCAAATGTAGTACTAAGAAAGCTATATGTCTAACAACAAACAATAGAAAAATGCATCAGCTACAAATTATCACCTTTAAATATAATTGTATTTATGTAACGCACGTTGATTTTTTAAACTAATAAAATAAAATATATATTTACCGTTCTTAATGTATGTTAATAAGACATCGTTTTACGGTTTTCAATTGCGAAACAATAATAATCAATGATTTTGATGTTTTGACTAAGCATTTTGTTTTTTTTAAACCATTATAGACATTATTTGGTACCATTTACTCAGGCCAAAAAAAGTAAATGGAAAAGATCCGGAATCAAATTACATATATTTAATGATCACACATTTGTTGCCAAGCACCTGTCCAGGTACGTTCGAGATCAATCATGTTTATTACTATATGTATATACGTACGAACGTTTTGTTATTATTTAAGTGGAATAAAATAATGATATATTACTATTATTACAATTATCTGTGGTACTAATTAACTGATGTTAATAAAATCGACGAGATTGTTTCGACGGACTTGGTTATTATATAAATGACTTATTATTGCAATCTGTAATCAGCTTTAAAAATTTCTCCTGTAATTTCCACTTCAGAAAATTAATTAACAGGTAACATCGTTTGTTGTAATCGTATCGACAACTTTGAAAAAAAAAAACCAGTTATTTATCCACAAAATCGTTTGTTTCCGGCTTTCATGAAAAATGCTCAAATTGTCACTTGCATCGATATGTCTTCTTTTCATTCACATATACAACAATCGATTCATATATCGTTACACAATATTATCGTATTTAATGCATTCAGCTCTATACGTCACGCATGTGGATCGATGGTATTTCGAAACAAGCAACAACAACCATTAGAAAGGGTTGAAAAACTGTCGACGTTTTCGTCGTTTTCATTCTAGACAGAATTAATAACTATTGTCGTTTTGTTTCGCAGCCGCCTCAATTGCTTGGTGTGCGCCAAATACTTCCCGAGACGAATTGGCAAGCAAGGATACGAGTGCAGGGACTGTTTGATAAAATGTCACAAAGAATGTCACGTCAAAGTGTCGTCCGTGTGCACCAATTCGAAAATTCATAAAATCGATCTGTGAGTAGTAAATAATAAATAACATGAAGTTGAGGAGTAAATATGACATAATTGTTATACAAATATATATTTTTATAACAATTATGTCATATTTACTATTCAATCTCCCAGTTTTCGTCTTTGCTCACGACTATTGAAATGTCCTTATAATTACGCGTATGTACTTACATTGTCCATACCGCCATCGTATTATTGCTGTATATGCCTTATATCAATTTTCAACTTTATTATATATATATATATATTATGTGTGAGAATAATAATATTAAATTTCGCGTGTGTACAATTATTTTCAGGAATAATTTGACGGTATTGCCGTCGATATCGGTCCAATGATGACGGGGTGGTAATCGACTGTGGTGGATGGACGACGTACGTGTACACCTTTACACAATATACGCGTGTCAAAATAATTCATAATAATATATAATATTACATCATAATGTTACGTTTGGGGTGAAAGAGTATTTCATCATCGACATATTTTATATAAATGAAGCGTTCGATATATTCACATAGTATATAGCGTACGTTTTATATTTACACACCAGCAACAGTAATCAACTGTGTATAGTAATAATAACAACAATAATAATAATAATAATAATAATAATAATAATAGTAATAATACGTGTATGGGGCGTAGACGGGATATATTATAGTGTATACACGACAAACATATACTTTGTTAGTGTGTTAATAGTAGCGGTAGTAGTTGTAGAAGTAGTTATCGTTTTTGTTTTTTGTGTCCAAAGCATGTTTGTAGAAATAAATAAAAAAACAAGTAAATAATGAATAAATCAAACGTTTTCGAGTCTATATATTATCACGTATTCGGTATTTTTATTATTAAATTGGCAGGTGACATTTTGTTTTCGTTAATGGTCATGATAAAACGTCAACCGTATGGTAGGTATACAAGACTGATAAATAAACGTTAATAATAATAATAAAATACATAATAATAATAATAATAATAATAATAATAATAATAATAATAATAATAATAATAATAATAATAATAATAATAATAATATAATAATAATAATAATAATAATAATAATAATAATAATAATTATTATAATGATAATAATGTATAATAATAATAATAATAATAATAAATAATAATAATAAAAATAAATAATAGTAAATACTAATATAATATATACTATAAATATTAATATGATAATAATAATGATAATAATATGATAATAATAATAATAATAATAATAGTATTAATAATTTGTATACGAATAAGTATTAAAAAACTAAGTTTAAAATAAAAATCAACGCTATTTATGGTCATACAAACTCACGCGCACACGAACATACATACACACGCGCACACATTATTGGTAAATACAAATATACGGATAAAAGATATATAATTATAGTATAATGTACGCAGTTAATGTATTCATAAAATAAAAATAATAATAACATCACTTACTGATTATTAATCTAAACTACTCGTTTGGTGCTTTAAAACATTATGACCTAACTTTGTCAGTAAAGTTAGCAACAAATATTTAACAACGCTAGATATACATCGTATATTGTAATTTGTAATTTTTTGTTTTTGGTTTTTGTTTTTTTTGTTGTTGTTTAATCTTAAAAATTATTAATAATGCTATATAATATATGTTTAGTATAATAATATACGTTTGGTATAATAATAATATAATATATATATATGTTATATTATATATAATATATATATATATATATATATTTGTTTAAAACAAAAACAAGAAAATAACATTACATAATTATTTCCCTTATCTAGCTTTAAAATATTGTTAATAAATATTATTATATAATTCATAAATTATATTATGTATTTTTATCAAATGCAAAAAAATATTGTTATATAATAAATGTTATTATGTTTTGTTCCATTATTATTATTCGTATGATAATATTATTATACTCGAAATACACCAAACCAAAAAACAAATTTAATTTAAATGAACTCTATATTATAACACACTTGCCTTATGATGATAATAATGAGATTAATAAAAATAATAAAATAATATAAATAATAATAATAGTAATAATAATAATAACAATAAAAATAAAAAGAAGAAGAAGAAGAAGAAGATAAGAAGATAAGAAGAAGAATAATAATAAGAAGAAAACGAATTAAAATACTTATAATAATAATAATAATAACAAATAATAAACGATTAAATGAATAAATGAAAGAATAGTAATATTAATAATTATTATTCGGGTTTCAACCGATGCCAGTACTCCACGACCTGTTTCGGCTTGCTCAACATGTCTTTCCAGTGTTGGGCCTCCAGCTGCCCAGTTGCGTTTTTGTTGGCTGACAAAAGTAAATAATATTTATTTATTTTTGTTATTTAATAAAAGATATTTACAATCTATGCTTTTATGCATAATAAACAAATATGATAACATTATTTATATACATATACACACAAACAACATGAAGCATATGAGGAGGGAAACCATCCAGTGATAGAACTCAGCTAATCATATATTTATATACATATTTCTCGCTTTAAATAACGTATTTTAAATGCGCCACGACGTTTGTAGGTGGGCCAACGACGGGAATCTATTTGTATTACGAAAGCTACATTCAAATGTGACTCTCACACGCGGCCAGTTCCAAAAACAAGTCCCCGCGAGTGTTCAATACAATCCTCTCGAAGTTTTGTATTTTCGTGATGTGCCGCGCCGTCGACGTTTTAACGAGTTTTGATAAATGAAATAATATTTAAATAAATATTTGAATGGGTCAAACCCGCCAGTATTGTTTCCGGTCGATTGTTGTACGATTAAATGATTTATTCGATAGCGCACGATTTATTTTTAATTAATCAACACGCGTTCGGCCGATATCGAAGAACCTAATTTTATTAGTAAGCCAAAACTATTGACGAACCGTCGTTTCGGCAATTTTTAAAAGGGCGTATAACAAAGAATTCACGTGCGTCTTAAATAACGATTTCGACTGTTTTTCATATTGGTCTCTGTTTAAAAAATCACGTACGTAGTTCTCGTTCCCCGAATGATGTGTTACGGCGCGGTGTTGGAGGATGTTACGAATTATCGATTTAAAATCCCAAACGTGTCATCTACATATGAGATCGTTCACTTATGAAATTCAATACGAAACATACTCTCACGACAAAATCATGACGACCGCGTCTTACCAATGAAACGTCAGCGCCACTTTTAAAGTTAAAAACGACATTGACTCGGAATAGAATCTAATGGAAGGGAAATATACGTGTGCCGCCTTCACATAGTGTTTTGTTATCAAATTGTGTATATACTTGAATCAATTAAGCTTACCTACCACGTTATTTTAAAATCCTGTAGGGATTTTTATAAAATAAAATAAAAATAATTATCTTCAGATGTATAATCGGGCGTACATACATTTTTTATTATGAAAATTAAATTGTATTTAAATATATACGAAACGTGTGGCGTAGTTTTTATGTAAGCTATTATTTTTTTTTTTTAGTTTTTCAATTGTTCAAAACAACGAGTTTTCAACTCACAATTACTTGTCATCCTTTCATAATGAAAACGACATATTATCGTGTGTGTATGGATGTCGTGTTGGTTCTTCCAAAAGCAATTTTAATTGAACCGCGAGAAACTTCTCAGGCGCCAATTATAAATTTCTATAACTCCGCGCAGTGTTGTTTAAAGTTAGGTACGTAGATGGTTGTACACGATTTCACAACATTTCATAACATTTGATTATCGCGCATAATCCAATCCCTATAATGATATGATGCGTGTTATTCATGTTCCTTTTAAACTATTTGACGGACGCATTTCGGATCGATTCGTTATAAATAGCAGCGCATAATTATTATTATTGCGTGTCGTATATAATATAGGCTACATCGTTTTTTTTTTTTTTTTAGATTGTGGAATACATGAAATCGGTTATCCACTTTACGTAATTGATTAACTGAACTCTTCGTTTCGATAACTTTTTACGAAATGGATATGTTTTTGTCTACGCTGTATGTGAATTATTTCGTAATATGAACGTCTATTTTGTGAATTAATGTAGGTTGATTGATTAAATATTATTTATAACTGTTTTATTAGTATTGTTTTTTTCAACATGTTGCCTACATGCTTTTTGATAATATAATGGTTCCAAAAAAAAAAAAAAATGTGTTGTGTATTATTTAATATTATTTTTATTGGATAGTACACGTACGTATAGGTCGACTAATTAATTAAATAAAAGAAAGGTACTCATTAGTGTACTACAAGTGCAACAGGATTATTGGTGTCTGATAACATTAAATTGAAATTTATTGGTGGGTGACAGATTATCCTAACGTTGTTTTTATATCAAGTAAATACTACTTGAGTAATTCGACGTCAGCTAGGGTCAAATGAAAGAATAATAGGGGTATGAATGAATATATTAAACTTGTTTAGAACTTATACGTTAATACCCACTAGGAAGACAATGCGAAAATCGACTTCAATATTAATGACTGTGTTGTGTTTGGAGTATTTAAAAATGTTTAAAACACATTAGAAAATAATGATAATTAAATATAATATAATATCAATACAATAATAGTTTTAAACGACTTATTGAAATTTTTTATTTATAAAACGAGTGTCCACATTATGAAATAAATCACAAGAACGAAAAACAATGAATTTCATGAAAAGTTATGCATATTTAATTATTTAATAAAATAAATGGATAATGAATATGTGCATTCCATGAACTGAACGTATTCATTTTGTTATTTCGTTAAATTTCACAATCTTGACATTTAGTTCATGAAAAACACGGTTATCGCTAAGTGGATGCGACATATACGATGACCAAAACGTTACGATTCACCATCAGATTCAAAATAAATCCCGAGCAAATGAACGTTTTGAAAGGATAAGCAAAAATATATAAATAAACATGGAAAGCTCTTAAGCATTGAAAGTTAATGAAACGATCGACGATTAAAATTGCAGCAAACGTCGTCGCCGAAGATTAAAAAAACGACTAAAATGAAAAATGTCAACATTCATAAACGTTAAATACATTAAAATATTTAAAAAACTTTTCTTCTTTTTTTTGTAACATGTTATCATATCAACTCGTAGTAAGTATAAATAAAAATAATATACGCTCACATGATATCGTTATCTTGCCGATGAGCTCGTTGCGACCGATATTGTCGAAATCCATGACCATAACTTCTAAAGCCGCTTCCCTGAGTTGTTCCACCGGTAACGTGTACTCAAATTTCTCGTCAAACACCGGGTTCAGATTGCATTTGAACACCATACTCTTACGTTTTTCCACCTTCTTATCGCCAACGTGCAGCCAAACTTTTACGTACGGATCTGCAAAAAAAAAAAAAAAATACGCACACGCGTCGAGAAATATTATATATTTGTTGTCGCTGTAATCATGTTGACTCCTCTTTTTGAACGTTTTCGCGAAACGCCACCGTTTGTTTCCACGAACATTCGGTAAATGTGTATGATCGGATTTTCGACGCCCGTCATAAATTACGTTTTACCACAAATATATAAATATTTCTAGGCACGGATCCTATTAGTACCAGTGTCGATAAAACCCTCGGGGCGAATTTTGTTGTTGGGCCCCAATCACAGTTGTTATTATCAAGATTGATTTGTTTTAAAATGTTCGTCAATACCTATATTCCCCCTTATGTGTCCCATATTCATTGTGTAGTGAACAAACTTGATAGGTACAATAGCGTCTATAAATTATATAAATCGTTTGATTTTAAAATATTATTCTTTTGAAGCAGCAAATAATTTTATATATATAAAAAAAAAAATGATTACTAAACACACTTTTCCTTCGAAAACACGTCACTGGACGAAATGTGTATTTATAAATCGTACACTATAAAGGAAAAAAAGCAACGTTAAAAATGACGATATTTTATTAACTTTAAACGTGATAAAAAAAAAAAATGACGATTCTGTGTCGTTTACACGTAGCTTTGGGTTTTAGGATGTTATTAAGGAATTAAAATTGTTGACAAATGAAATTATCAGTTTATGTAAATACTCGAACGTTGAATAACATTCAGATTATTTTTTTAAGCCATTTACGTTATTTGTCTTTATTCTACCGCTCACTGGTCCTTAAATTTAAATGCGTATGAATTTATTGAAATACAAATTCTGCGGCACTCCGCGTAAGTTTACCGACCAATGTGCAATGTTTGAATTCGCCGTTGGACTGAAATCATCATTAATCTTCTCCGTAAACGCTGTACGATCGCCATTTCCCAAATGAAATATCGGGTTTTAGGTATCGCGAGACGTCCGACTGTTTCATATGGAACGAGTCAGACGGACATTTATTGTTACATTGTTACATGCTAAATAGCTCACTGCCTACTATACAATACACGCACACATGTATATTAATATTTTGTGTGTAAATATATATGTTTATATACGCGATACGCGATCGTATTTAAGATTTTCGTTGTGTTTATTGCACTATTTCAGTGTTTTGTTATAGTGTATGATCCTTATGATTTAGATAGTGTTTTATGCGAAAGTATATATATTTTTTGCCTTTATTTACCCCAGTGTTATGGAATTTGCGTGAACGGATAGGAATATTAATTTTTTTTTTTTTATATTTTAAAAGCTTTTCGTATGCTATACACTACGTTACAGCCAACTCATAAACAAATGGAATATTACACAACAATGGAAACGACCGGAATTAACTACGTATCAGTTTTCCGACGGTTCGACATGTATCGAAAACATTGTTATTTTTTCAACGATGTTATCTCTAAAAAAAAAAAAAACACTAAAAGGTTTTAATTTGAAGAGCGTATTACGTACACGAAACGACGCCGTTGAATAGTTCAATACAATCGATTGTTTTATAGTTTTGTTTTCGAATAAAAATATACACATATATTCGTACATCGTTGTAAAGGAAATGTTCGATAAATTGCATTAAACATACATATTATATATATATATATATTAAAGTTAATAGATTTTTTTACGATCCGCTTAACGTACGGCGACCATATTTGGAGATTTGAAAAAACGAAACATTTATTTCCACCTGACACCTCCCTAGTCCTACGCACAATACTACATAATACACACAATGTTTATCAATCTCAGGGGATAATCATAACTTTTACAGGACATGCGTGTTTTTTCACAAGAAATATATTATATGTTTAAACATTTCTATCTTTTATTTATTAAACAAAAAAACCGTGATTGTTAGCGTTTCAAAATGTAAGGGAAATTACTCTCCACCAGAAACGTGTTTATTCTGTGTTTTCGTCACAGTATAAAATCACTGCAATAGGCGTACAATATTCTAGTATTGTACAATTTAATATTGTATTAGTGCACATACAACATTTTATTTCTCAACAAAGTATTTCCTTTTAAACAGTTCAAGGTTATTAAATAAAATATATTTACTTTTCACAACACACGACCTTTTCAAGAAACGTCAGTGCACGTAGGCTTAGCAAAATGCGAAATTCCGTAATTACAAATGAATAATAAACGAAAAATTGACGCGTTTTCGAAAAATTACTTAATTATCATTCGCGGGTGACGCGACTTCAGTTTAGCTTGCGCCGCCGTTGTTCGTTCGACGATAATATGATAGAAAACAATAATTTTTCCAGCCCAATAGTCGAAACCAGAAAATGCAATAAGTGCCGGCGTACAACAACAGCAACAACGATGGTCAATCGATCGGAAATTTGACGTTCATGACCGAACGTTTGGCGTGTGCGCGCAACCGTATGGATTTCTTTATTTTTTTTTTTACGTGTAAACGGCGAAAACATCGCCGACCGAATTTCCGATAAAAACGTGTGCACTGGTTAACCGCGGTCGGCGGCGTTTCGCCAGAACGGTTTTTACGACGCGATGATTAATCGATTTCACATTGTAAAGAGAATTGTTTCGTTGTGACGACACGCGTTCGCCTAACCCCCCAGCCGGAGCGTGCACGGAAACGTGCCATTCCCTCGTTACTGGTTCTTTCTGACCGTCCTCGTTCTTCTGACCACGTTGGTTCACGTTTAAATATGAAATCCGAACACGTATGAAACCCATTCGAAAAAAACGTCGAAACCGTCCAGACAACATGTTCTATGTCGTAGTCTCGTCTGCACGAATCGCGTGTGTCCAAGTTCGTTAACCGTTCCAGTTGATGAACGTCAATTGTTATTTGAACATTGAATAACAATTATAATTTTTTTCTATTATTTCAATAATCCACCAAAGCTCTTGTAGCACGTCTCTAATGCTTCTCGTTTTGATACTCATCGCCGTCCAGCTTATTCTCATCACTTAGATTTCCATCGTATTCTTCTATGGTCATATAGACACATCACCGTGTAGTAATGCGCTCCAAACAAATGTTTCAATGTACAGCTTTCTGATTCTGATATGCTTGTTATTAAAATGTTTTTTCTTGATGAAAGCTCATGCTTGCCTAGAGTTATCCTCTTTGTCATTTTTATAGTGTTTATTTTTTATTTTCAATTATCGTTCATTCTATTTTCTTATCGTTTATTTTCAATTGGATTTATCTACATTAATTGATAAATTCGTTATCACACTGTTTATTCGTGTACATTTTTCGTTACTGTTGCTGTTATGTTGTCCGCAAATCTAATACAATATATCTATTTCTTGTTTGTTCCCATACCTTTGGTTCTTGACTTAAATTTTATTGTTGCAATTTCAACAAAGGTATTTCAAAAGAAGAACGGTGGCAGTGATAATCCAAGGTTTACTTTTTTCTAATTGAAGCACTTATTTTGTAGGTCCTTAATGTCTATATTGTGCATTTTACTGTTTGTATAGTTGGAAAATGACACGTTAATGCTATAACATTTCAAATTTATGTTATCAAAACCCTTCTTAATATCAAAAAACGTAAATTACATGCAGTTCTATTTAAGTCTAAAAATCTTTATAATTAGTATTCTCAAATAAAGTAGTAGTTTTCTAGGTCCGCTTTTTGATCTAGAACCAGTTGATCGTCCGCAATATGATTTTCCATATTATTTTAATTCTATTTAGCAGTATCCTTGAAGTATGTGATGACAAGGATTATTTATTATTAATTGGCGTATCCTGTGGTATTTTCTTTCTTAGGAATAGTGATTTGTTTACTGATTGTAAAGCCTATTGGAACTTCTCCTGTACTATACGAGTTCTGAATTTTATTTTAAAATATTACCTTCATATTTCCATCAGAACTGTTTAATAATTCACTGGTTCTTAGACCAAGTGCTTCTTGATAGTAATAATATTAATATATTGTTAAACGTAGTGAGATGAAGTTATTGTATTATAATGGATACGGCGAACTCGGCTCACACTTTGAAACAAAGCACAGGGCCTCGAATACTCGCTAATACTAAACTGTACGAACTAAAAAGTACATAATATATAATATTGTATTGTAACTTCATGATTTATATTTCATTAGTATAAAAGTTTCTCATACATACATCAAACCGTTTTCAATATTTATAAAAGTAGTATTTAACTTTTATAGAAAAACTACGATTCATAACTTTACAGTTCATACAGTGAATGTATATGTTTGTTTTTCTATGTAATTTATATAACAAATACAGTTTTGACAATGTCATCTGATTTAATTTCATGTCAGATGTTATTATCAGAAATTAAGAGTGCCTCATAATTGTGTTGCTTACAATATTTCTATTAATATCCTTGAAATTACAAAAATGCACACAACTGACATAATATTAACATATTAACATAATATTAATGATATAAATGACGAACAATATTTATTGTGATATGATAAATTATGTTTTCTTCAATAAATATCGTTTATTATACAAGTGAAAATTGAAAAATAAGAAAAATCATTTAACATTTTAGTTACCAAAATAATTTTAATAAGACAATTTTGCATTGTTTTGGAAAAAAGAAAACACCACTCACTTGCACGTTATAATTGGACGATACCGTTATAAAATGTTACTACAATCAAAATATAATCTCTATTTCGAAAATTCGTTTATCTCGTTAAAATTAATTTTATAAAATATTATATTTGTATAAAATATACATTTATTTTGGTCGAACAAAAACTTTACGTATTATTTATTTCTAAATACGAACGTTTTTTCCCCTCGGGAAAATGACCGTTTTACGTCCTTTATCCTTCCCTACAATACGTTTTTTTTTTATTTTTTTTTTTAGGATTTCATAAACATTTTTTATTTTATTTAAGCATATATTATATATTATTCTTATAGCTACTCCACAAACTCCGTATATACGTACAATAATAATATATTCAAAACACGCGCATTTACGCTGCTGATGTTGTAAAAAAAAAAAAAATACCCATGTTACATACCATTTCTTTTGTGATCGTTGTAAATAATATAATGAATATATTCGTCCGCGATTTGAAGCCGATAGAAGGATTGGAATATTATTTTTTCGGCACGAAAAATAAATATACTTCGGGACCCACTCGACGGGATCTCCGGTTACTTATAAATGTAATTTTTGTTTTTATTCAAATAGTCATACTCGCCGTTGTGACGGAATAGCGTTTTTTTTTTTTAATAATATATTTTGAACTGGTCTTGAAATTTTATAGAAAACAACCGCGCGTTGAGCACGCTGCGGCAGATGTTTTCGTTTTCTTAAAAAAAAAACTAATTTGTTTTTCATAAATATTATCGCATTGTTAGGTAGCTGCTTTGTATGATTGACAAAACATAGGTACGACATTTTGCTTAAAGAACAGCCGGTATTCAATCCTGATGAAGTGTTTTTAAGCTAAGGGTATACAAAAAAAAAGCCATGACACGATATTGCACCAAAATCGTTATGAAAAGTTTCCACGGCAACTGGTCGATCGATTTTGATTCGAATTCAGTATTAGTTTCTATTTATATTGGATAATGCAAAGAAAAAGAATATAAAAAATATTAGTAACAACTTATTTTGATAACAATAAGCGAATCTACACTAAACATTCAGGCTCACAGTACCTCGTCATTATCTTGAATAGTGAATACGGCCACAGGGAGCACGAAAACATTTTACGCTTCAACGTTTTTAGCTTTACTTAAAAATTAATAAATTTTTTTTTTTTAAATGTTTTTAGATAAAACATAGTCTTTTTTGACAAATTTAACGTGTCTAGATAATTTTCGGAGGTAAACTCGTTTGAATAATTTTGGATATTCGCAATGCAAATCTACCGCCAGAAGTTCTGCGTAAAACTTTTGTCTTATTAATTATCATCGATTGAAGAACGTAATATATTTCGTTCGAGGTTATCTATTTATTTCAAATTCTCGATTTCGTGTCTTCCTGAGACGGCTTGGTTACATTATTATACACTCGCCGAACACCGATCAAATTATTATGACGTCCTATTTTTTGTCTCTCGGAAACTATTGGGAAATTACCAAATTTATACTTTCGGTCGAGGACAATGAAAATTGTTGAACTATTTTTATCGGTCCGAAAATCGTCCACAGAAGAAAAATTACATATAATTTGAATTCTTTTAAACGTTCACACACGGCAGCGTACTCAAAATTTCTGCCAGGTGAGTGTTTGACGATATTGCGTATACGAACGCGATCGTTATGAATCATATATGTTATGGTACGATTTAAAAAAAATAACGAAATGTAAATTCTTAAAACAAAAATATTATCATAAATCGCGTTATTCGAAATTTTCAAAACCATAACTAATTGAACGTCTAATGGATACGATTAAACACATGATGATTCAAAGACGACAACGCTTTTTTGTATTACTGAATTTTCGATTAGTCGTTATAATAACAATAATAATCATCGTGACTGGAAAGAATTAGGTACAATTATCATTTAACGACTTAAAACTATTTGTGAAATATTTAATTTCATATTATCGTTTCCATGTGCACTGTTAAATGACGGCAAATTGGTTACTTGGTTTTTTAGCAGAATTCATCAATGATATTTTTTCTCGTCTATATTGAATTTAATATTTTTAACGTATTTATAAATGGCAGTGAATTTATTGATTTTCTTTTTGGACGTTTTTTCACCGTCTGTACGAAATTAATTAATAAATGTAAAATCGATTTAACAATCACATTCGGTGTGTTTTGTAATTTCAACCGTTCTCGATTTCCGCTCCGAGATATGTGTGAGAGAGACGGTTATAGCAGAGAACTCTGCTCGTGTATAAGACGTGTGCGCTACCGTTTTGAGCAAAATCTCGGAAACGTTCAAACCGTTTTTGACTCGTCGTTCGCGTTTTTTGTTCGCGAAAACATTCGGTTCGCCGTGGCACGTATTCCACTGTTGCGTAGTCGTTCGGTATCTCATTAGGGGATTATTATTATTATTATTATTATTATTGTTGTTGTTGTTGTTTTCGTCGCACGCGCGATTTCGTTTATAAATTATCCGTTCGTACGAACAATAAAGTGCACACACGCGCTCCTCACGCGTATAAAACATCCACGTCCGTGACAGTCGTGTGAACATTTGTCCTTTGATACACACACATGCGCGCACGCGCTTGTTTGATATATATTTATATTACTATATATAGAGAACGTGTCGGTTGAATACACGACTCGTATACATTTGTCGGATTTCCAAGTCAAGATTAATTTTTCGTCGTTTCGCATGCCGCTGCCGACCTCGAAAACCCATTTAACAATCGGAAATAAGTGCCCTATTAAACCCGTGGGGAGAAAAAATACTGTAAAATATCCCCTATGCACAACGCCTTTACTTATACAGCGCTGTATATATATATGTATATTTATAGTGTATATATCGAATACCTCTACACTACGAGTCGATCTTTGACGATTCGTAAAAATAAATTCCATTAAATAACGGTAATATTTTATACATAATAGTGTACGTTCTCTGTGGTTACCCAAAAAAATCGATGATGTTTAATAGTAATAACCTTTTCGGGAAAAATTGTTTCGCTGTTTTTCAGTTATGATTCTATACAACTATTAACATTTTTATTGCAAGGTCTGGAAATTTAATGGTTATTAAAAAATGACTTGATGACCAGAACATTTATAATAATGCACTTACAAAATGCGCTAAAAAGTTAATTTCCATTCATATTCGTTAAAAAATAAAAGTGCTCCCTTTCTAAATTAAAAAAAAGTCATCATGAAATAATTTATTATATGTAACGTACTATAATTTAATTCTGATAAGATTTATTGGCGTCTGCAAAACCCTCTCAGTTATAAACGTTTTTTTTTTTTAAATAAACATAATTTGAAATATATATATATATATATTGAAAAAAATAACTCTAAATTTTGATTTAGATATTTACATAAAAAAGAACCTAAATAAAATATTACAAAATTTTTATTTTATAAAAAATAAGAGACCACGTAATCATGTTAATGTTAAATGTTAACCTAACCTGTTATTCCGCTATGGCTTTTTCCATTTCAACTACTCAAATTTCAGTAATTTTCAATAAATTCAGATTTTTTTAACAATTAACTTTTAACTTCGGGTCACTTTATTAATTTAACTTAATTTATATATAATTTGCGTAGTGTCCAATTCCGAATTTTGTACGTGACATATAAATATATAAAAATTATAAATCTAAATTTATCGCTATATACATTGTATATGTAATATGACTAATTTGTTTGGCGGTTGATTTGATTCGCGGCCAATTTAACTTGCGACCAATCTTATGCGACCAATTGACATAACATTCGACACAGTCGTTTCTTTAAAAAAAATAACGACTATTTAAATTGTTACGGTGAAAATGTAATTTTTGTACTTGATTATAGTCTATCATGTCCAACATTTTGAACGAAATACCCAACATTAAATAATTATATTTCATATCGCATAACATAAACTTCTTTTGAAAGTAATACTAAAGAAATATTCATTTTAAATAATAAATGCGTTTAACGAGTAAATAATTATTTTGAAAATAAATTCGCCTGCTGTATACAATATTTAGAATGACGATTTTATTAATATCATTATTCTTTCTTTTCGTTTTTATTCCACACGTGCAGCTATTATTTTTGCGCTTCATATCTTGCCATCCATAACTATTTCTTTACTACTCTACATACATTGATATTCTCATTAATGACCTATAATCGTTTTTCCTTAGCCTCTATCCTTTTCTACAACTATAACTCACTTACCTCATTAATAACTCATTGTCCTTCCTCCTTTCGTCTTACTTAAACTACATCAACCTATTCTCTCACTTTTCCAGCTAAAGATGTTATTTCCAAACTAACTTTTATATATTTATTTCAAGTTCTATCTAACCCCACACATTTATCTCGTTTTTGTTACATTTGATTTATTTTGGTTATATTTTTTCAACGCTCAACACTCGGTTCTATTCATCATCATGTAAGCTTAACTACAGTTTTATAAAAAATATAATTTACTATAAATGAACGTAGACATGAAACGGTTATAATACTATTTCCATATATTCTAATACACGATTCACGATTTTTGTGATAAAAAATTGAAATGATAACACATACGGTGACTCGTCGATCTTTACCTTTCGACGATGAGTGGTTACCATTATTGATGCGCAATATTTCCTTGAATTTAAAATTCGTCGATACAAGCAAGTGTCAGTTTTTAAATCCAGGCGTTTAAATTTATTCGCGTCACTTCCTGTTGGTCATAAACGAAGGCGACGTCCCAACCATTAATTTTTCTTCTTGTTCAATTTATTATATTTATTATATTTATATTAATTGAACATCGAGTTACTGTGAAACTGGTTTGATCTAAATGCCATAAACAACTTGTGATTTACAGTAAACAACCATCGCAGGTAAGAGTTCACGACTTATCCGTCGTGCTATAATTTTGCTTATCCCAATAGGATTTCCCAAGCGATTTTCTGACCTACGAAACCGAAACACCACACTCTGTTTGTAGGAGTAAAGTAGTAGTTAAAATAAATCAACCTCTATTCGTGATATTTTTCTTTGCATTTATAGTTTTTACTTTCATGTTTTTGATTATTATATTATTATAATTTAAATTTGATTAAAATTGATTATTTATATAATATTCTGTATATTACGCGATTATCAATACTCATAGTATAGAGCATCGGTAGCCAGCATGTACAATAACATTGTATTCCAAATGTTTTATTTAGTTACATTTTCCAAAACATTATTGATTATATAAAATTGATTAGGATATATCTTGCGAAAATAATTTTGAGTATTACTGTGTAGCGCTCATATGCCCACTTCCGTATCCTATCATTTTTATCTATCACGCCTTAAGGAATCTCAAACTATCGTTTAGGTTTCAATCAATTATAATTTATACATGTATGTTTTATAAAATATTTATTCACTATACAATCACATGTTTCATTTTTTTTAACGTTATAAATGATAATATTATATTACGCGGGGAATAAGCAGCAATCTACAGCAATCGAAATTAAGTATATTAAAAATCGAAAGCTGTACAATTTAACAAACACAAATACTGTGTATATTAACATTGTTTTACGGATTGTTTTGGTCAGAGAACAAAATAATTAAAATATAAATTTTAGCTAAAAAAAAAAACAAAAACAAAAACAAAATAAGTAATTTTTAATTAAAACGATGAAAATATATATTTTTGTGTCTGTCTACAATATCGTGTGTAAGTTTATATGAATTACACTTTTTGAATTCATAAATTACATATTATGTGTCCGAAATGAACAGTTGTATTATTATGTGGTTAAACGTAATATATTGCACATAAGTTTTCTGGATAATGTTGTCGTCGAGTTATTGATCTTCGAAAATATTTAGAAAACTCAAAAACGCGTGTTGGTGTAATATAGAAGTTTCAAACTATCAAAAGCTTTATAGAAAACCAAAACCATTTTGATCATTTACGGGAGTTCGTAAACTATATGACATAATGATTAGAAGAGAACTAAATTTATTTTTGTTGTAAGTTTGAATTATGATTGATGAACGCGTATATAATACTATGTCTCTCCATGTAGTTTCCAATTCGAGTTGAAATTATAAATTACGATTCGTCGTCATGGTGAAATTCTAAAATAGTTTCATTAGTCGACTCGATTATTTTAAAAATCGTATATAATAAAGACATTGACACATTTT
The DNA here is from genome assembly GCA_019022885.1 of Schlechtendalia chinensis. Lineage (NCBI taxonomy): Eukaryota > Metazoa > Arthropoda > Insecta > Hemiptera > Aphididae > Schlechtendalia > Schlechtendalia chinensis. The sequence continues at coordinate 4,055,820 of CM032346.1, read as the reverse complement.
AGTCCGCCGTACAAAAAATAATGACACGTCTGAAGGGTATCTGTCCTGTAACAAAACGTACGTTCGATATGCGAATTATTATTCTATTTCTGAAAAATACTCACGAGAGAACGTGGGAACCACAACATTTTCTACCTGTTGAATGGTTTATCAAGTAGAATACGTGATTAAAGAAAATTTACAGAAAGTTTACATGGGTACATCACGTTTTATAACGCAAAATTACGATTTTGGATACAATTCGTAAAAATATGTGTTTGAGTTACATTTACCAGTAATTTACTCTCCGTCATTGATATTACAATCCAAATATTTTTATAAAACTATAAAAAAATTCAAATATTTATTTTGAACTAAATTTTAAACACAAATTAAAATTTGATTTTTTCTCATTTTCACATATATATATATTTCTTTATTCCTAAAATATTTGATGTTCAATGTATATGTCGAGTACACTTACCAGATTTTCCGTTTATGTCCATAGCCTTGAGATTTCTAGCTTCTATGATGCCGAGGGTCAGACTATTAGTCATTGGGTTGTATGAGAGTGATGTCAACAAATGACCACATTTATCTTTTAGCGGTGCTGTAAGATCCTTCCAGAACACTGGTTTTGCCGTAAAGTCAACCTAAAAGCCAAACAATTTTCAAACATATTTAAATATGCAAACAGAAAATAAAAACCATTTTAAAATTACTATTATGTTTTTTATGTATAAAATTGTATACTTTTTCAAATGCCTTAAAAATTATTTTCTTTAATATAATACGAATAATTATAATACGCATACGTTTAGTGATAAATAGTTTTAGAAAAAGAAAGTTTTATATTTTTCGAATTAATGGGATCGAAAACACATTTATTCTTAAGTTTTGGATAAGTTTCTCGGACTATATGTATACACGCGTTATCGTTGTATGAGAATTAAATTAGTAAACCATACAATTACGTACAATCGTATTCACTAATCAATAATTTATGAAAGAATTTAATAATTTTACGTGCATAATTCGATGATTAAGACCTAAAATCTTGAAAAAAAAATTAACTACGTAGAACGAATAAAATTTAATTCGAACAAAATATTTGAACTCATGAGGTTTTTTAGGTAATTGTGTAAGTAGATTTTTTACTAAATTTTTAATTAGTTTCAATTAAAAAACGAAAATTGATTTCCACAATAACTTATAAAAAATATTAATGTATTCGAATTTTTCGTCAGAATTAAATTTCATTCATTCGAAGTGGTTGAATATTTGTCTAACTTTTTGATGTAAAATAGTATGAAAATACTCCGATCCCGTTAACGCTAAAATTATACTTTTCATATATATTGTTACGAAAGTATAATACGAGATTGTAAAAAATATTGAATGTTAATCTATTTTGTATTTTTTTGTAATGAAATGCTTTGTCATTAGACTCATATAAGGGTTCAATTTCTCGTCTGTGCGTGACGCGAAAAACGATTATTTGAACGACTTTGCCAATAATTTGTAGAAAATAAGTACACTTAAAATTTAAAAAAAAACTTTTGAATATTTTATATAAATATATATACATATATATCATGTGCTATAATTCGTTACGGTCGATTAACTCACGTTGTTAAGCTCAATGTAAGTTTCACCAATCGAATCGTCTCTTGAAAATCGGTCGTAATCGAACACGTGCAAGTGGAGCGTCCGATTGTGCAGCTTTTGCATTGTGAATCCTGAGATAAAAAAATATGTACGATTAAAACAAATAATAATAATGGCAATAAAACCCCAATGTTTTCAGGCTCCATTGTCTTTATTTTTTGCGGAAAAGTTATGGGAAAAAACAAAGTTTATCAAAACATATCGTCGACGTTCTATAAACTTTATGTAAATGAAAAGACCGGAAAACGGGCTCGGTTAATTATCGTGCGCGTGAAATGTGGTGTAATTTTCTCGACCAGTTCAATTGGACGGGTAGGAGATTTAAAAACAAATTTTTTTCTCTAATTATTAAAACGTGATATCAAATAACGGCGAAACGTAGGAATAAAATAAATAAATAAAAACCATGTACCGACCCTGAAAATAGAGTGTCTCGTTCCAGCGCGGGTTTAGGGTCCGGCGTTTGACTTTCGTGTCAAGTCGATGTTTTTTGTCCGGCAGCAGTGTCACCCGGACATAAGGGTCGGACGTGCCACTCAGGTCCATTGCCGGTAAGTCTTTGGCCTGAAACATGCCATAACAATAAATCATAAGTATATTCTGTTTAATAATAAAAATAAACATTATTTCGGTTCGAAGTTCAGAGACGTATCGACGGGAGATATATACTACATGTACACCGAATTTTCTCGACTATCGGTTTAACCGCGTTTAATCTTTTTTTTCTTTTCCGAGGTCGATAAAAATCAAAATGAAAAGCGATAAAGTGAATATTTCCATCTCAATAAGCTTTTCAAGAAAATTGAATGTAACTTATCGTATTATTATTAGTGAGGCTGGACAAGCTAATGACTTTTTTAAATTTGTTAAAATTAAGTTATCCACATACATTTTTTTAAAATTAAAGTCAACAGTTAAATAAAACTAGCATAACACTATTAACCTAAGTTGATTTTTTATGAATAATGTTTAAGACTTTGAATGTGCCATTTTAACAAATAATGTACAAGTATTTAAAATATCACACTTTTTTTCGGACTTATATTTTACATCAAAACTGTTCGAGTTCAATAAAAAAAAAAAAAACATAAATTGGTTTTATTGACGTGCGATTAATAAAAAGAAAAAAGTAGTCGGTAAACATGTTGTTCGTAAGCATTTAAAATACGATCTACGCTAAATTTCGCGTTCGTTTCGAAGACGTTAAGACAAAATATTTTATTGATCATTGACAAATACGTTCGACAATGTAAATTCAAAATTAAGCTAATTATTACAAAACGAAATTCAAGTTGACGTTAATAATGAAACCAAGGGAATTTCATTGATTTAATAATTGAAATAAACTCGTTAATGCCAAGTCTTGGTTATTAAACTGTCAAAACCAGAAGTTGCACGTGTAGTTGTAGAAGAATTGCCTAGTCGGAACGCCGTGCGATCGTCGATCGGGTCGCAGATAGAGTATGTTCAATTTTACGTGAACAAACAAACAAAATTATGTTCCGGTCGATCACTCGTTTGAAAGTCGCAAATCTCAACGATTGTTTTGACTCCGACGAATGTGTACATGAATGATAAAATAAAGTAGCACTTTATCTGCGATAAAAACACATACATATTACTAACTTCCCGATAATGCGATTTTTTTATGCGAACAACAAGAAAATGGCATACATAATATATTTCGCTTAGATTTATTTACTACCGATGATATTTCGTTATACGTTAAATACAGACTGTATGACTGATGCTGATCCAAACAGCGTTGTACGTAAACAATAATACGTCCAACGTTTCACCTAACCTTACTCGTGATGCTTTTGGCGAGCGATGAAAACGATCGTATCGTAACGTGGACTCTGCAGTGTAGACGGTTAAATTTTAACGCTAAGACACGGGGCGACATATGCGTGCCGGGTAATACACATCTAACATATCGTCGGACGGGTTTAATCACATTAGAAGTAATCTGCCTCCGAGAAATTAAGGCGTTGAAAATCGTATTAATCGTTACCTACGCATCGGATCACTTTTACAAACTGTTATCAACGGATTACAGTTTTGTAAAAAGTTTTACAAGAAACTTTAAAAATGTTTAAATGACAGCGACACGTTAAAATGTTGTACGTTGTCGTCTAAATATCTGATGAACGTGAAATTCAGTTTTAGAATTTGTTTTCGACGTGTTACAAACACTTCCGAAATAAATTCAATTCATTTATTACGTAAAAAGACGCAGCGTGCGTCATATACATACCACGCACTATAATGTGCACGGAAAAATCGCACGTGTATATGTACAATAGAGTGAATGGCAGTCAGAAGTTTTTCGAAAACTATTAAAGCATACAGCACTGTGCAGGTATCGTCGTGGAGTCAATGAGTAGAGCATAATACGATAGGATACTCGCGATGAGATATCGGGCGAACATTCGATATCGGTCGTATTGAGTATTCGCCCGTAGACTTTGAGAGTGAGAGAATTTCGATATACTTGTCAGTCACATAAAGTTATCGGGAGTACTATTGCAAATATTCGTTTTTTCTCCGCTTACTCGTAATACATACTAGAAATAATATTTTACGAGACTGATGGACGTCGCTTCGCCGTCAAAAGAACATATAGTAAACACGGTTCGGTCGCTGCTTCGGTGTCAACGAGTTTTTAGTTCCGTGAAAACGGATTCGCGAACGAATTCATTTATTCGTTTAACAAAAAAAATAGTCACGGGAACTGGTTCGTAGTACACACACTAAATCCAGCCCCATTTGGCCGAAACAATATTCATCATCAGAATTCTATTGCGAAATAATAGCAATGTTTTACGAAGGTAATGTTAATCTATGAACGTGACATGCACGTATTGCGAAAACTTCAACGCGGCAAAGTTTATAGTACACGCAACATTATTATAATTCGCTTTTGCTGTGACGTAGGTAATTATAATGTTCAAGACCTCTAGCGAAACTTTTTTTTTTGATACCGACCAATAGAGTACAGAGACTTGAGAAGCAACATTACATTATGTATACTATAATGAACATACCGGTATTAAACGATGTGTATTTAAGTACATGTATTTTTGTTTCTCTCCAATTTTATTTCTTTATTTCATTTTGAATGATTAGTTATTACAATAGAAAGAGAGAGAGAGAGAGAAAGAAATAGAGAAATAGAAAAATGTGTTTTAAATTATAGCATACAATTTTTTTTGGCTGTGTTTAATATGCGATGTTTTATCTACTCTGATATTCTTTGAGGGATAACGCGAGTGGCATAAAAATAAAAAAAATTTTCATATAGTTTCGTCTAAGAATATATTTAGTTATTGTGTGTACTTTGATCGTTCTAAATAGTATAATTTATATTTATTTACCGAAAAACATAAAAATGAACAACAGGAGTAGTAATTTTATGGATAATATTTATTAAACATTGAATATCAAATTTATATTATTATAAAATTATAATATTTAATGTGATTCGCAGGACTCAATAATAAATTTGACGTTTGATAAATTATTATAATCGATAATATAATGGGATCTATAAGGATGTTATTACTTGTGTCATTTTCGGAAATATCCATGTTGTGACATGATCCATGTGATCACAACATGGATATTTCCGAAAATCACACAAGTAATAAAATTTCAATCCATGAAAGCTTCAATAAAAACTATAAGAATGTTTTCTGTAAAAACACAATGTAATAAATCGAGCTATACGCTAAATAGTTTATGGTAGAGCAGTAGATCTGCAGTGAAATTTACGAATTCTGCAACGATATAGTTTTTATAGTCAAATTGCACGAGCTCGACGGGCAATTAAATAACGATTTTTTTATATTTCTACACTTAATTTTCCTACATTTATTTTCGCCATTTTGTAAAGTAATATATGTTATTAACTGTTTGCTAAAATGAAAAAAATTATCACCATAACGTCCATACGGGTAAATAAAGTTTTTTTAAGGTTCTCTTAAATTATGTTTATACAGGATAACTGCGTATATTTCTCGGCTTCGATCGACAAATATATATATATATATATTTTTACATTTCACTCGTTGAACTTGTTGTTTTAAATTTCTAGTTTTTATTGTAGAGATAAATTTCGAAAAAAAATCAACAATTCACGATTATTCCAGAAAATCCTAAAGTTGTTATGGCTTGAAAATGAAAAAGTTCACTTAGACGTACGGTTGGCAATTAAAAAAATTATTTATTTCTGTATTCACACTTAATTTATATACATTTTTTTATTATAATTCTTCTACGTATAATATAATATGTCCACATAGAGAAAAAATCACATCTTCGTGAAAACAATATACAATCTTTGTTTTGCTCAGAATCTAATAAATAACAAATATAAATAAAATGATATAGTGTATGGTTAAAGTGAATTACGACGACGATGAGTCGTGAACATGGATTTTTCGTTTAATAGAAATATAAGTCAATATTCTATATAAATACGTGTCGACGGAAATAAATTATCGTGCTTGTAATTTTAGGTTATTTGATTACGCTTAGGGTTGGTGGTCCAAGGACGGGCGTCGCTTTAAATTGTAACATTTCAAAAACCACACGAACCTGACCCAATAAATCTCTTTCGAATCAAACGACGTCTGTATTATAAACTATAATTCTGCTCCATACGTTTAACGTCTTTTAACAACAGATGAATGTATGTCGGTACAATGTGATAATATATAACATATTCGAAATAGTTTATTTCTCCTCATTTGCTTATTTAAAAAGAATATAAAATGAATACTATATTGACGATTTTTGATGTGGACTGCAGCATCTAATATAGTAACATAGTTTGTGAAGTTTGCTCGGCGTTTTACTTTTATAACCTAGTAAAAAGAAAATATCAAACATTTGGTTCGAATAAGCCCAAACAATTCACAAAATCTTAAAAATCAAACTATATTTTCGACACTATTCCTTTTTTCTTTTTCACTTAGTTATAAAATATAGTTTATCACGTATATTGAAAATTTATTCAAAAAAATGATATGTACGAGTATATGACTAGTAAATATTGTTGCCATGTATTAACAAACAATATGTCTGATACGTATCGCTTGTTATGCAATGGACGTTTTTATTATGAACATTCCTTCGACGACGAATCCATTCAGTAATGTACGTCACAGACAATATAACGAGTCGTTTGTTTTGGAAGAAATCAGTTTGGCGAAAATAAGTATTTATTTGATACATTGGTGATAATCGCCAGAAACTTCCGATGGGACTTTTTTTACATAGTACCTATTTATTGCAGTTGCACTTTTTACGTGCCGAAAGAAAATTACTCGTAACTATAGAATATCAAAAAAATTATAATAAAAAAGTAAAAAGTTGATATGTTACTCCGTCGCGTACGATAATTTTGATTAAAAAACCCGTTTTATATTGTGCGTAGAATGTAGACACATTGTACGCTGCCGTGTACTTGTATTAGTTGAATATCGAAAATATACGACGCCTAATTAGATTATATAAATTTAGTCGATCAACATAATATTTCAATATATAATTCTGATGCGTCACATTTTGCTTAAATATCACGAAAATTTTATAAACTTTTACATAGATCTAATTCCGCGAGTACAATGCACAAAAAGAAAATATTTCTCTCGAACACGGTACTTTTTTTATGCGATTTTCCCTCAATTCATTAAACATTAGATAACGGCGAACCGTTTATAAAAGATTGAAAAGAATTCCGTACAAACCCATATTATTCATATTCTGTTTTTCTTTAAATATTAAATTAAAATAAAAAGGTTGCAAGTCATATGCATGTCGGCTCGTGCGAATTTAGCGATGCATTATTATTTTGTATTATAAAGCAACGATAGTATTCGAATTATTAATTTGTTAAAATAAATGGAAAAGATGTAATATTTATTAATACGATAAGCGGATTGTTATATTGTCGTTTTTTGATTCAAAGTCTTCAATTGAAATTTTCGTCGAAATATTTAAAATGAGTTTACACGAAATTATATTTAAGTCTTTTTTATATGCGCTTATTTGCTTACGGCTTTACATAGTATTAAGTACTTGTAATTACAAAAAAGAACGATTAAATTCAGAATTAGATATGACTAAAAACATAAAGAGAATATTCATAAAAAAAAAAAACTGAATTCCCTAGTCCGTCCATCTACAGAAGGAGACATTGTTATTAAACCAGACTATTCAACAGGATCGCTCATAAGTTAAACATGATCATACGATGTGGAAAAAAACAGTTGCATAAATAAATGAAAAACTTTTTTCGTCCCAAGTATAATATTTTTCATTCGGAATTCATATTTCAACGTTCGTTTATGTCTGCGTAAATGTTTGAAACATGAGATTAATTCGTTAATTTGTATGATTCGTATCCTATCAATCATCATAACAATGTACGCATGTTTTGTTTATATCAATGCGCAATTCGGACGTCGGCCGTGATATCACGGACTTTCTCCGTCAAAAACATGGTCTCCGCAAACATCTGTTGTTTACCGAACGCGTGTCATTCGCATAAAACGGATACGGGCCACGCGATCGTGCGACAGCTGACGAAAACTCGACTGGCCGTCTGCTTTGGACAACGTTCCCCTGACGATAAGTCACCGTGTTGGCGATTCGTCTAATTCGTATTCCGCGGCAAATTTATCAGTAAAATCGGTTATTTTACGTGGTGAGACGCTATCCGATCCAGGTCCGCCGCCAACGTCGCGGAAACATGAATAATATAGACAATAACGTGCATGCATATACAGGTCGATTTGAATGTCTTCGAGTTTGAAAATATACATTGTTATTTCGGATACGAAGATGCGGCGACAGGAGGTAATATTCTTGTCAAACGTCGTTGGTTTTTATGTCCAGTGTTCCATTCGTGACTGCTGCTGTGGTGTCCTCGGCTTCAGTCGTTCCCCGGACCGCGGCGGCGCGTGATTTTTTTATGCGTGGTGCGAAAAACTCGTACGCGCCACGTTATACAAATGTATAATATTGTTGGTACAAGAAACACAAAAGTAAAACGTTTCGGTGCGCAACAGAGTGCCACCGTGCGCAACCATACTCGTAATTGTGTTTATGGATGAAAAAACCAATGTAACAAAAGCCAAACTGTAAATTTTTAATAAGAATTATATGTTCTATATTATTATTTTGTTTTATATTCTTTGCCGCATCTATGCGTGATCCAATCAGATCTAACCTTCCGTTAGAAAATAAGTTTTTCACAAAGCTGAAATGTCTATATATTTACAACAAATTTTTAAAATTGTTTATTTCTTCGGTTAGTTTTTAAGAAAGTTGTCATGAATTCTCTTACAATATTTAGGTTCCTATACAAATCCATTTGTATTTATTGTTATTGATTATTATTAGAAGAAATATATTGAACATAATATCATTTTCTTATACAATTTTAATGAGTAACAATTATTTCGATTTTGAAAAAATACGGATATTTTTTGAAGTACCGTGTTTCTCTTACGTATCTCGGATACTTGTATATTTGTACCTTTTGAAATGTATTTAAAGATTTTTTTTTTTGCACTTTGCCCAAACGTAGCGAAATTCTTATCTGCAATGTCTCGGACGAACACAAAACTCGAATTGATCGCCACCAGAGTTAATCGTATTAAAAACATTTAATACGCTGTTTTAAAATGCGATTTAATTACGAATATTTTGCTGTTTCGCCCTGCACTTTCATTATGAGAATAATTATGAATTTACGAGAACGGACGAAACTATTTGAATCACCCTGTATACATGTATACCGTACCGTCATCAGTTGGGAGCGTCGGACGGGATGAATACGGTACGTGAAATATAATGCACACAGCGGGATGGAGCTGTACATTATTCATCGATACGCAAATGACAAAACGAATTTGGTTTACGACCTCGATGTTCTTTGACTTTGTGCACGTACCATATATTTCTCAAAAAAAAAAAAAAAAAAAAATAATAATAATAATAATCATAACAAGACGAAATATTATATAATCGTGAAAATAAGATATTTTACTTGCAAAAAAATACAAGGCTGGGCAAGTCAATAGTTTTTCTTTTTCATACTTGGCGAATGAATAAAATATAAAATTCAGTATACCTACCGACAAAATTAATATCAAGTTTACGTATATGAAAATTAGTGTATACGTTTACTTGATTACTAAACAGTAACAGTACAATATAAGAGTTCGTATGTTGTAATTTATTAAATAAATTGCGTTAATGTCAAATGGATTATTTTTTTACATACATTTTAGACCAACGAACGAACGAAAATTAAACATATTTTCTCCGATTTTAACTTCGAACACGAGTTTAAATTCGTTCGTATCTATTCTACGCTATGTGTAGGTAGTTTATTTTTAACTGTTATTTTTTTTTTTGTAAACCTTTAATGTATGATTTGTTTTTAAAGGAAGTAAAATTTTAACGAATTACGTTAATTAAAAAAAAAAAAAAATTCGAAAATTTACTTTGAACAAGATACAAAACAAATCCAAATTCATTTTCAAATAAATTGAAAAACGAAAATCGTCAATAGTCTTAAAGAGATCCATACGTCCATATTCCGGGAAATAAATCTTTCATTTTATTACTTAATTTCACATCTTATTTTGTAATAGAAGGAGAAGGACTAGTCCTCCTATATTAAAGCCGTCCTTGTCTCTGAAATGATTTAAGCCGCTAAAGGATTCAACGTAATCTGACGTGTAAAAAGGTTAAGTCAACTGTAACATTAACGTAAATAAACCTAATCATTTCATGGGATGAATGGAAGTTTAGGATGTTCAGTCCGTTATTAGAAACTAATACTTAGTTGTTACAATATTAGCATTATTAATCAATTATGTACAGTACATATTATTGAATTATTTGTGAGAGCATATTATAGTAAACCAAGTTTAGTAGACACGTGTATGCAATTGAATTAATATCGTAACAATTATCCCGTCTTCGCTCTATAATAATAATCCTTTATCAATTTATCTCGATTATATTAGCTTACAGTACAGTTTGCCTAAACTATATACTTTTTGAAAATCAATATTTCAGCGGCAATAGTTATGCAATTACGGGAAGCCACGGTGCGAAGGGAATAGGTCTCCCCTTACCCTTCCCTCGAGAGTAACCTGACATCGGATTCCACGACGAGAAAATATGCGTTTTCTTATTTAATTCTGCTGTATTTGTTATCAAAAAATATTTTTTTTAAATAATGTCATAGTTTCAAAAAAAAAAAAAAATTAGCAAGTCCAGTTAGTATTTGCAACGTTATGTGTAAATACCTAGTTGCATTGAATCAAGAGATTGAAGAGAAGCAAGCGATACGAAAGAAATAATAAACATTTTACATCGAAAAAAATTAAAGAGTTAAACTCGTTATTCTTTATTTACCTGAATTATTAGAATGGATTGTTTAATTATCGTACATATTTGAACATAGCAACGTGCATGCTTTATGAAGACAAAAAGTTCCAACCTTTTGTTGTATAGTCCGTTAAATTTGCACGAATCACACCTACAAAGATGTTTATGTTTTTGTCTAAACAGGTATATCGATAACAATACATTTTAAAATTTATTTATATTGATTGGCCACAGTGAATTTTGTTACTAGTTTTGTATATATTGTTAATAGAAAAAAGGTTTTAAGAGAAGTATTAGTATATATAGTACTATTTAAAAATGTATTTATAAATGATTCGAACATTTGCTCTTATTATTATTACTTTATATATATATTATAAAATATGATATAAAATATACATTATTTATGTTAAAGAAATCGGCTGAGGAAATATTTGAATCTCAGAAAAATTAATTATTTTCTCGAATAATAGAGATTACAATATTTACTACGCATCTATTCAAAAAAAAAAATATATATATACGTATATATATGTATATTTTTAGGACATTGAAGTGTATTGCAGTTGACTTTTAAACGAAAATGATAGTGGAAATATAATTTAAAATTCTCAAAAAGTCTAGTGAAAATTGTTATTACGAGTAATTAAAATGTCAAAAACTATATGAAACTCAATGGTGGAATTAAGAGTTAAATGTCAGTCGGCAAACTAAAGTGAAGAAGCCCAACATTTTAACTTTAATAAATTGATATGCATATTATTATAAATAATTATAAAACACGAACATGCCAAAATGTATGAAAAAATGCGAAAGACTAAAAATGAATATCGTGTTATATAAGATAAATTAACAGTTGACAGGTGATCAATACATTTTTATTAATTATAGACTTGTAATTTATTCATCACAATTTGAATGAAGTTAACAAATTCTAAAATTACGTATTAATATTATAAATCTTATTTCTTTATAGTATATTTGATGTTTATAAAACAGTTAAAGTCATGATTTTCAAATATTATAATGAACATTTTTTTTAAATTGTTTTTATCGATTTTCGAAAAAACTTTTTATAAAATTCGAGTATAATAATACTGACTCAATTTATTTACTATACAATTGATACCTATAATAAATATAAGTACTAACTTTTTTAGGAATTATTTCTAAAATTATTTCTGGGTTACATCGAATTAACGACTGGTAAGGTCAACTGCTGGCCTATAGTTTAAATAATATCAGAATCATTTTTTTCGAAAAGTTTACAATGTCGTCAGCAGTATAATTAAATATATTTATAGATTGGACGTTATATATGGGTTTATATATTGACGTTCGTGTCATTATTAATCAATAACAATTCGTACGACATCAATATTAAAAATTAAATATTGTTCTCTGAAATATAGCATCGTCATTAGTAAATAATAACGTCGAGTTGACGTCTGGGCTACAGATCGTTATCCAAAGTCAACATGTATCGTTGAAAATGTCCTATGCAAACGGTTAAAGGTATTTTTATTTTTTATTTTTTGTCTTGTTTGACTTACGTTTATAAATACATTTTATTGTAGACAGTTTGATAAAATAATAATACATCCTCGGAATATCATTTCGTTTTTATAGACATACGAAAAAAAGAAAAATTGTAAAGCACACGTTATAATAAAACAGAACATTAATATTACACTCATAATTATTATTTAGTAATACAATTTTTTTAAAAATATTATTTTTACTAACTTCGAATATTCCTCGTTTTAACGATGTTTTTCGATTTTTTTTTTTTATTATATATTAACTCGTGGTCGCAGCTATAAATTCTGCAGGCAAGAATCTTTTTTGAGGGCTCTCGAATTACGTTCATGTATGTTTATTCTATTTAATCAAAATGTATGACTGGAGTTTGAAATAAATTCGTTTTACAAGAACGTATACGGTTCGGTTGTGTCGTCTGTGATCACACTGATCACATTCGACTGGATCGAGTTCAAATATCTATTCACGCTTATACTTATTTTGTGATAGATCGTTTTACGTATAGAAAAAATCATATTTAAACGGACGGACAGCTCTCCAAACATTTTATAAAACGGTATTTTTTTTATGTTTGTTTTCCTGAAAGTTGAATCGACTATTTTTATACGTTAAGAAAGGTTGAGATTTTTGCTTATTTTTCCGCTATCAGTTTCCACGCTTTTTAACGTTTTTAATAATTAGAATTTTAAAATGTATTTACATGGTGCTTCTAATGAGTGTTTACAATATTTATACTATGGCACTATATATGCTCAGTAGGCTAATTTATTTTGCTTGTTTTCAATTTTGCCCTTTGTGCATTTTCAGCCTCATCTTAAGACAAGTGCTGCGAACCCATGTTTGACACACGCAGCACACCTGATTACTGCGACACTGCGTATACAAAACAAGATTTGAATAGAGTCGCACGGAAATACATCAATTTTTGGGAATATTAACTTGTTTGTTTAACGTATAAGAAAAAGAAGGGGAAAAAGAAAATATTTTTAAAAAAGTAATTTAAAATTTTTTTTTACGATACACAATTAAACCCCCAAGAATTGATCGACAAAAAAACTATTATAAGTACGCGTAATTAAATAACGTAATTATTACTACACGCGTGAGTGTTAATTAATAGCGTTTTATGTATAATAAACGAGTATTAAAAAAAAAAAAAATTAACTTCAAAGAAACTTCGCGTAAGCTTTATTTTATGCCTTTAATAAAGCGTATTTCTTTAGAATAATAAAATTACGTACTGACGGATTTATTGCTTACATTTCGATTAACAGCAAACCTTATTTTTTTTTTTGTGTGTACTTTACTTTTTTTTTTTTACAAGGACGCTCGAAACAATATAAGCCACGACTTTGCAGATATTGTTAAACTCCTTTTTTTTCTCCCCGACCACTACTCGAGTAAAATCCGTCTGATATTATCATATATTATTGTATGGCGCGAACGCAATTTATAAAGGACGTCTTACCGCGATTATGCGCAGAATCAGTGTGTTTTGCTGGTAGTCATATTCTAAGCCGAAATTGATTTGGCCCACCTTCTCGGATGGTACTGCCGGCGGTTCTTTGTTCAACTCGGTCAGCGAATGACAACGGTCGTGCTAAAATCACGTATATGTATATATACAAACAATATCAATTAAAAACTTCGCCGAGTAATAAGAAAATTATTAGTTAAATATAAATGTATACACTTGGGGATATAACTAATAACAGCGATGGAGCGATTCAAAATTTTATTAACGGGAAAACAGATATTTTCAGGCCAATTTTTAATTGAATTTTTCTTAACCCTTTTCGGCAGTCATGTATTTAAAATGATTTGATATAGAATTTTAATAAGCAATTTGAAATTTTCAAGTATTTTAAATTTCTTCTGTGACAAAAGTCTTGAAAATTATTCGTTTCACATGAAACTACAACATATAAGCATAAAACAAATTAATGTTTATACCCATTTGAAAAAAAATCATCAGATCACTTATTATGTACGTAACCTACTATATTATTAAATTATTATTATTGAACGGATTATAGTTGGATCTCTGGTAATGTGCGTTCTTGATTTTCTGATCTTTCTAATATCATCGGTATCGGATAAATTAATAAATAGAATGTCGGGAACACAATATACTAGTATAATGTGCTTGTGGCAATTAATTTCATTATTTCAATAACAACGATCGAATGCGACGATAGTCATTGATTTCTTCGTGTACTATGGTTCAAGTTGCAAATGCCATCTACTTTTATTCAGCGTAGTATAGAGTTTTATAGTTTTTACCACATTTGGACTCTCTTTAGATTCCGCCCAATCTAATGAAATCCCATTTGAACAAAGTAATAGTTAGATCCATTGAATTTTGAAAGCAAAACTATTTTGTACAAACTTTGGAAAAACTATATCAACACTACAAAATTGAAAATCGTTTAGCAAGAAGTAAAATTTTGGTGTGACTTTGGTTTGTCAAAGAATATTATTTTTAAATTACAAATAACACGCATAGTTTATTCCGTATTATTTTTAATCGTCGTCATTATGTGTAAGACATAAACACTGTATGGAGTACACCATTTCTATGAATGAATAAATAATTTACTTAATGAAAATAAACTAACGTTTTTTCAATTTTATAAAGAAAGAATTGAGTTTTTCAATGTAAAATAATAAACGCGATAACAGAAAGATAAACACAAACATTGTATTATAATATTTGTTATTTGGTTTTAATATCATCGATAAGACGTGAATCGCGTATGAAATCGCAGGCGAACAGTAAGCGAAAATATCTGGTTACGCAGAAAGATGTTTTGCGTTCGGTATTTAAAATCGGAACGTTGTGAACGTTTTTGGTTGTCCGTCACCCGTGTGATCGCCAAAAGGTCGGGCGACGTTTTTGCCGTCTACAACGTTCAAAACGTTTATGGTCTCTCCTATCGACGACTGCAAAAAAAAAAAAAACACGGTTTGAAACGTGAGCAACGACCGGGAACGAAATCTCTCGGTATTAATAGTTTGTATACGTGATCGACGCGTTTTTTCCCACCAAAAACACCGAATAACGTTATTATTATTATTATTATTACAGATAAATAATGGCGATATAAAAATGTATTCATATATATATATATAAATTCTTCGGCTTTTACGTTTATCAACGACTTGGTCACGTTCCATCCGCCTTGGGCCACGGCCGCTATGTCCTTGTGCAACAGATGTTCAGTGGCGCTTTGCGGTGTTCTGGAGACGGACGAGCCGCCGCACGCGCCGTAATGGTTTCCGGTCGACACGTCGTCCGCACTGGCCGCGTGGCCCGGCTTCGATGACGAACCACCGCCGAAGCTGGGCGAGCTGAAACACATGACGGCCGTCGGGCGTCGTGAACAAACACTACGTACACGTGTATGCGTGTGTTTATATTAAACGCCGTCTGACGCGTTTGCCTACGACTGGTCCAGTTGTTTAAAGACTGTCTAGTCGTTTACACCGATCGTTATTAGTTTCGGACCAACGGCCTTCCCCAGTCGTCGCCTAAGAGTTCGAACACCGTGCCGCGTCCTACACGACTCACGGCGTACGACGGTCCAGTCCGTTGTAATTATCGCGTGCGTTTTCGTGTATGCGCGTGCGGTTGCCGGACGCGGCAAAGTCGCTTTCAGTCGACTTCTCGGGATCACCGGCCGGAGTGCAATTCCGCAGACGGGATACGACATTAAGACGAAAGCCAAAGTTAACCGGCGGACGAACGCTAGTGGATACGACCACTTGTCGTGTATTAACACGGTGAACTTTCTCGGGGGGTTTTTTTTTTCAACGCAGACGTGCCATAGGACGTTCGCGGAGAAACGCTCGGCGTGTCGGTTGTGTCGGCGGACCAGGCAGTGATTGAATGTCGGGTTAACTAGAGAGAATTTTAATTTTGAAAAAGGAACGTTCCGGTTGATTTATACGTCATAATAATTTATCGTGACATTGGGGGAAAAAAAACGCGTATTTCGTAGTTATTATCGACTGTGTAATTATATACGATATTTATAACCGAAACGTAGCCGTTAGAAGGTATAAAATATGAGCGATGTCTCGGGAATTATAAAACGATAACGAATAAATCTTTCTAAAACGGCCAAATCACAACGATTAGTTTTCATTAAATTTTTTAAAAGCTCGTATTGAATATTATATATATATATGGTATAAAACGATTTTATGGACATTACGCGTTTGATTGCATTATATTTTTGGCTGTGAACGAATCTCGCTCCTTTTTTTTTTTTTTTTGACCCTGAATACCTATTTCGTCATCATCGTTCTCATGTGACACAACAAGATATAGATATGATATAGATTAATTAAACGGGTATTATCTACAGTGATCGTTTGTCAACTGTCATAAGTTCGGTCATCTCTTGGTAGACGTTTGTCTATCCCTTTTCTTGACAAAATACTCAGCGCGAGACACCTGCCAATTCCAGCGGTTTGCGTGATAAATTGGTTTGAACCCAACGAGAACCGTAACAAATCTAATAATCATAAAAAAAAACTTAACGAAAGAAATCAAAATTTACGGAATAAAATGAGAAACACTAAAACGTATAAAGTTTTCTTTGCCTCGACATTTTACAATATTTTATTTACGTGTTTTTCTATGGCTATTCAAGAGACGTTTATAAAAAGAATAAACGTATGTAGAAAAATGAATACAAACCAACGTGTAACAAATATAAAACTGAATTTTCATATAACCTAACTAATTGACGCGGTTTTGTGTTACATTAATAACATGCTGAAAAATAAATCTAAATTACAGTGCGAGTAAATTACGTATATACGATAATAAATCGAGTAACAATTAAAATCATTTAGAATCGTATCTTGTTGAATGTTAACTTTTTATTAACCATAGTCAAATTAACATCATAATTTACTATTTATTCTCGTTTTTATTATTTGAAAAACGTATACATTATATTTTTTAAATTATTTTTGCGACCACGCCAATCAATTTTTTAAATATATTGTAAACAATTTGAATAGTAAATTATAAATTTAAAATATAATTATATTTTCAAATAATTTACTTGAAGTATTGTAAAGTAATGTTGAAGTACTTCCTATTTTTATGAAAATAAATTTCAAAAAATTGTTTTTATATTAGTTTCAATGAACTTTCGACTTCTGAATAAGAGATAAGTAAGGTTCTGACTAAAAAATATACATAAACTCCTCACTTATACATAGACTATATAGTCATTATGTGACAATAAGAACAACTACCGGAAAATCAACTATCAATCAAATTATTATTAGTTTTTCAACCAGTTTATAACTTTCATAAAGTATAATCGGAAAAATGATAATTTTCTTTAATTTTTTATAAAATTATTTCACAAAAAGTATACTGCTTCCAAAATGAAAAATCAAAAAGTATTTAAATGCTTTCATTCGAATAAATTACAAGTCTGACATTCTGTATCTTTATTTTCTATATGCTTCTATCCAAAAGTTGATATTTCATACGTAACTTTTCTAAAACTTACTTTGTTACCAAAATTATCCGCTCTTATCGTTGTAATACCATTGCGTAATATAATATATCGATTCAAACGATATACGGATGTAATATCAGACGTCACGTACATGATGTCAACCATAGAAATAAAATATATTGAATAACGAAATTATGAATAATTATTGTGGTGGAAGGTACAGTACGAAAACTTTTGGATCACATATAAGTCTTGAAAGAGTTGGTCGCCTGGAAAATTCCCGATACGAAGCGACGTATGAAAAGTATATTGTTGTAACTTAATGTTTCAATCGTGGTTAACATGAGATTTTATACTATTGATAAGTACATATTGCACGTCATTGAAATACGTAAATATTTAAGTTTGATATTTATTATATAGTTATTTATAACTACAAATATACTTAAGTATAAACTAACATGTCACGTCCACTCAGTCCAATATTCAATGAAACTTAAAAAACCAAATAAAACGGTTTATAACTACTTCGTGAAGTACACTATGTTGCAATATTATTGTTAGCTTATAGACGCTTTTTTTTTTTTTGGCGTATCCATCACATTTCACTATATCGGTCAATATTTTTGGTTTTCTAAGGACATTTAAAATTTTTTTATTTTTATATTCATATTCTTCTCCATCGAACATTACATATCTATAATCTTTATTTTATTATATATTTAAACACTTCAGTTGAAAATGTATTTAAATGTTTGTTGAAAATATATATATTTATATATAATAAAAACTGGCAAGTTATAGTTCAAAAACTACACAATGTTATTTATCAGAATTATTGTTGTCGTATTTGTAAGTTTGACCATAAAAAGAACAAAATAGTTTACATAAGTAGTTTTTATGACGAAACATATATTCTTTCTTTCGTCATATTTATTTTGAAACATACGTACGATAAAAATTTGAAATATTCTCTATTAGTATTTTTTAACGTATGCACTGTGCGAACTTCACCTAGCACTGCAAAGCGTTTATAAAGGGAACGTGAACATAACTTGTTTTTTATACGTATTTTAAAATTAAAAATTAAATATAATAACGTACGTGACGGGCACATTAAACCCTATTTCTAGCATAAGCACGCTGAGTGTAAAAATGAGTCGTACAAACTTCTTTGCTCGATCCTTTGTTCACTATAATATATGTTTATCGTGTCGATTTGAATGGTTTTGTACGACTTGAGTAAAGTTTAGGAAATCCGAGTGAAATGCCATTTTACAAATTAAATGTTAATTTAAATTATCGATACGTAAACGTCCATCCATATCTAACGAACTTGTTGTTTGTTTGAACCACCTAAAAATTTTTACATTTTAAGCAACTAAAAAGTTTAAGCATAAATGTACCGAATTTTTAGTTTCCGATAGAAAATTTTATCTATTAGGGACTTAATTGACATGTTTTTTTATTTTTTCACCGGTTCTTTTAAACGAACTAAAATTCAACCGAAAAATTGCAAAAATTAATAACGTCTCTAATTTCATCCTCGAAATCTTGTAAATAGACTACAAAGTCCATCATATAATATTTATTTTAACAATTTAGATAACATTTTTTCGAAAATCGTATATAATTTTTTTACGTGTCTAAAGTTTAAACTTTCTGTAAATCAGACAACTTTCGTGTAAAACTTAACAGACGTAATTTTGATATTTAAGAGCTGAATATCATAGATCAAATAAATATTTTCATATTTAAATTCTGAAATTCGTAAAATTGTTTTGATAAAAAAACCGTTATAAGCGTTTGAAATTTCATTTACGAAAAATGCATTAATTTTGAGTGTTATTGTTTAGTTTATGTCAAAAGAAAGATTACACCATATTCATTAATTATAATATTCTACTAGCGTCGCTTAGAATCATTTTTCAGATTCAAGGCTTTATCAAACTCAAAATAATATAAATAATAATAATAAAACTCTAAAATACCCGTTTAAGTGTTTCTATAACACCCGCGTCTCGATACTTTTATTTATTTATATCAAACGTGAATTATTATTATACGTGTTTTTGAAAAATCACTCCAACACATTATTATTATTATTATTATTATTATTATTATTAAAAATCAATAATCGACAAAATATATACAACGAATAAAAATAATGGAAGTATATTTTATACACTGATGACGAATCAATTGATACGTCATGACTCATGAAATTCGAGGAGTTTGTTTTTCAATAATAATAATAATAAATCACATTGATTACGTGCGTAGTTATTATGAAAAATGGTCGAATAAAAAAAAAACTACACATAAAAATATATGATGAAAATTACTTCGAAAATAAAAATCTTCGAAATGTATAACTGTGAACAAATTGTACCAAACCGGACCCGAATCGGTTAAAAAGCCGAATGCAGGTCGTGCTGTCAGCGAAAGTTTAAATGTAAAGTTATATTTTGTTTTGCAACGTTAATGTAACGACGACATAAATCAAAATTAACCGTCATAGTTGAAACAGTTTTCAAATAGAATGCGAGGCGGCGATTCGAGATTGAAAAAAATTGTACCTAATGTAAAAACACAACGAAATACGGGTAATTAAATTTTTTTATACTAAAACGCCGTACTAAATACTTATGAACAACATAATGTCAAGAAAATGTGTACATTATTCATACGAAATTAAGGATAAAAATGTTTGTAATAATTATGACCGGGATTATACCGATTTAATACGTCCAATTAGTCGTATAGCTAAAGTTTATTCAGCATAGTGCTCCGACATTTATATAATATTTATCTGATTAATATAGTAAGAGGAATTCCGAACTATTCAGAAGTTTTGATAATTATCACGTTATTGTGTCTTATTAATAATTAAAATTCTCATAAATTATTTTTATAAATAATTCGATTGAAAAACGGAGTTTTAATGGATATTGATTTTAATTTTTAAAAATAAAGTTTTTTATATTTACAGTACTATACGACTAGTCATAATTTAAGAGCAACTCTGTAAAACAAAATATGCTTCTAAATATTTATATTTGTATATAATTGTTATCCTAACGGTTTTTAATATATACACCATATCACTTCATACTGAAATATAAATGAGTTATGTGCGTATCATTTATTTGAAATCAATGGATGCGAATCGTTTGTATTCGACAAGAGTCTCAATAGGAATAACTAATTAAATTTTAAGAACAATTATTCGCGTGTACGTATATTCGAACTACGTACACGTATTATTTTTGTCCGAATATTTCATAGAAATTATAACATAACGTAATCGAACTTGTACAGAAATTTCACGAAATTATTGGAAACTTATGTTGTCAGTGTATATATTTGAAGTTGCAAGTGTGTGAAGTCGTAGCATACACGCTGTGCACGTGTAAAATCAATTTACTTCTGACAGTCAATTGCATAATATTATTATAATCTTTTCTGGAAAAAAAGACGAAGAAGATAATCTTAAAAACAAAAGTTTTATTTGTATTTATTTTTGGTGTGGTGAAAATCTACAGTTGCAGCGCGAACTATTAAGATGATAAGTTTTAAATTATTTAACAAAAATATTTTATTTTATTATTAATTTTCTGCTTTTTTTATTTTTATAAAATAATTTTGCGTCACATTTTTAATTGATATTTTTTCTCCATTTAACATTAAACGAAATTGATAACGTCTTTTGTTTCCTTGTATTTACTTTCAAATAAAAATCTTATTATTAATTAACTTTAACTCAATAAACTTGAATTAATTTTGTTCGTTAATTTTCCCATCAATGTAAATAATATATAAATATATATATTTTTTTTTTAAATAACATTATTGACTAATGGATTATTAACAAACTAATGCGTACTGTTTTTGAAATAACGACTACAACAAACAAAACAATAATTTGAAATATTCACAATTCCGAAATGAAATGAAATAGTATTTTCGTCTTGAATCTTATTTTAAAAAGAAAAAAACGAAATTATAAATATATTATAAAATATAAGACATCAAAGTTATAAATATAATTAAATGCAATATATACAAAAAAAAAATACATATTTCGCAGCACCAAAGTGCTTTTGTAACGCAAAGTCCGAAATAACAAAAACATAATTTTTATTTTATTATTCAAATAAATTACTAGGCCACCGCGAAGATGCGTGTTACGGTGATAAATTATGGCCCGTTGGTAAGTTGTTGGTTAAAGTGTTGTGAAGTCGGAGTTAAATTATTGATTATACTGTTGTATCGTTGACGTAAGAAAACACAAATAATTTACACCTCAACGCAGTTCAGTGATATCGCTGATTAATATGTGAAGTTATTTAAGATCTTCAAGTACGTGCGTATTTATGTGAACAAAATGTTTTGGTGATAATTTTTGTAACTATTGAAAACGCGATAACCATTGCCTCCACTGTTTTTTTCGGAGTGAATCGTAAAGTATTTAAAAACAAAAAGGAAGATCAGGAAATCTTAAACATTAATTTTGAATTGTGTTATGCGAACAAATATTTTTGAAGCCCCAAAATTTAAATATCGTTAAGAAACTTTTTTGGCGTTGGTGATTACTAATCGCAGTAGTAAACGTTCAACTCCCAAGTTAAACATAAAATTACCGCGAACCAAGAAAGATTAAGCTGCGTATCATTAATGAGTTGTTGTTATTGACAAATGACTAATGTAGTCTAAGAATATATAATTAATTAAAATTCAGAAAAAAAAAATCGTTTCAAAATATTCAAATTCATACGAGTAATATACGTAATATCGAGTTAACTTATATCGCGTTTTATACATTATTTATATATATTTATATTGATTATTTTTTTAATTTAATTGATAATTTATGTTTCGAAAATACTTAATATTCTTTATTTCAAAGTTAATAGAATATTATTATATGAAATGAAATAATAAAACATATACATATGTAAACATATTTTTACGTAAATTTTTGTCTTGTTATTAAACTAGTGATGTACATAAAATATATGTATGTAGTACACACATATATATTCACATGAAACAATTTTTAAGTACAAAAGACCCCGAGGGCTTCTTAAAACTTTAAGACGGCCTTAGTCATGACCTGCATAATCCATCCCAAAAAATACACCTTCGCCTGGTTTTATAATTTATTTATTACATAGAGTGACGAAAAATTAATAAAAATAAAGACTGGTTTACATAGTTTTTATCAGTTTTTAATACATTTATCGATGAATGGTATGACATTGCATGATCGATTTTTAACGATATTTAATAAAAATCGCGGTTTTTTGATCAAATTAAAAACCTATTTGATATTTAGACGCAATTTAATCACATATAATATTTGTTATTTTAATACATGAATAATAATAAATAAATGTCTCGTTTATTTTTTATAAGTGTAGTTTATATATAATATTCAAAATTCTATTAAAGGTTTTTACCAACGTTAAGTGGAGTTCGGTTACAAGCTTGTACATTTCGGGATCAGAGAATAAATTAGGTCTAAGCATTGTTTTATGTTCACATTCAGCAACGTTCAACTTTCAGACATCCTTGGAAATCCGTTCGATATACAATGGAAAACACACCGCAATTTTATAGAAAAAAATGTTGGTAGGAATTCTTGCTTGACAAGCGGGTTGTATTTTTTTTTTTTTTTTGTTACTGCTCAGATCTCTGTAGTGATAAATTTATTTTGCGTTTAACCGACATTTCAACGAAATAAACCCAAAACTACTGAAAACTTTTAAAAAAAAAAACTTTAGGGAAAACTTAAAAAACAAAAGCAATTGTCACACACGCACCCACAAATGGTGATTTTTTTGAAATTGTATATATCATTTGTACTGTCGTTCAAAACGTGTGTACAAGTAATTCATATGTGTATGATAAATGATTTTTGATTTAATCTATAAAAACATTTGAAAGCTTAATATAATACGTTTACCCGGATTTATTAAATTTTCGCAGTCAAAAGTAATCAAAAAACGCGTTTGAAACGTGACTTTATTTTAATATTTTTTATTTTGGACGAATTAAGCCATATAAAATGGTTTTCCACACAGTTTAATATACGTATTAACGATATTATTTAGTTTGACGTATTTTATTATTTATAACGTTGTCATTAAATATTATAATAACGCTAAATACAAATTATTATACACGAAAAAGTAAAGTTGTAATTTCAATTTTATACCGGCGAGATAAAAACATACTAACTGAATTCCTTATATGCATTTTTCGGTTGTTTTAACCGAAATATGAAAACCATCGATTTTCATTTCGGTCAAAATAAATGTTTTCGATTCGGTCATTGGTCGGTTCGTTCAATCTCGGTGCACATACTACTATAAATTACCTTTACAGATAATAATAATAATAATAATAATCGACTTGCTGCCTTATTCGTTGCGGGACTCGATATTTCTCGTACCATTTCTCAGACGAATATTTGTTGGTTTCTCTGATTGAATTAGCGCACGGAATTCTATCGTTGGGCGTAGCGTTTAAACGTTGAGTATAACACTATAGTACACAGTACTCGGTGACCGAATTCCAAATCGAATCAATAAAAATGCAAATCCTAAGTATAATATACGTATTATATTATAAATATTAATCTTGACGCGAACTAACCACTTAACCATAATGGTATATTCCGTTCGCTTAAAATAAAAAGGATGAAAAAAAACACACATATCTGCGTATACAAATTGTACGTTGACGCGATCGATAGAATAATATATTTCCATATGGTGTCATCTCGTAAACGGAACCTTCAACGAAAAATACTTACACAAGTACATAAAAAAAAAAAAACACGAATGGATCACAACCGCGTTGGTTAGGCGCACGAATAAAAATGTTTTTGGACGTTTATTAAAATTATTGAACGGATCCGTGCAACAACCAGACGGCTCCGTTTTTCTTTTTCACTAAAAGTATTGCGTTTTAAGGACAGTCGGAAACGATGGAATTTTTATACCATTGTAGAACCGTCGCCAACTTAGACCGACATTTTCGACCGCGTACATTGAACCGAATTTTATTCCGAACAAAATTTGAACTGGTTAACTCGCCTTTTATCTAGGTTATTGTAGAAATTTATTTTCTCATTATAACGATGTTAATAATCTCTACGTGTTTTGAACGTTTATTCAAGTATAATAAATTAAACGTAAAATCAGTAAACCAGAAAAAAAAAACCTGAAGAGCTTAAATCTTTTGCCAGAATTCTATTTGTTCTATGCGATTGATTTTCTGATCGACATTTAGTAAAGTAACGTCCACAAAATTATTAATAAATTTGAATTTTAGTCGTGTGTTCGCGAACGACACCACATGTACGATATGACATGACAGATGTGTTTTTTTTCAATTTTATATTTCACAGACATTTTCACAAATGCTATTAATAACAATTTCGACGAAAATAATATTGTTGTCATTTCAGACAAACTTTGAATGCATTCTACATAAATCATTGTTCTGGATCTGTAATCATAACTTTTAGTACCTTTTGTTGGAAGATGAATTTAGAATTATCATCAATTTATTGCGATTTATTTGTGTAGCGATTGAACTACAACTATTATTAATGGACACGATTGATGTGTAACCACACGTTTACATACATACAAAAACGATGGCATACGTGTATGACGGTATTAGAAAATTCCAATTTAATGGAATCGTCTTTTTGTTCATATTTATATAACAATACGGTACAATATTTTCATGTCAATATGGTGATCGAGCACATAATGTTCTCACGCCGTAATTCTATTGTGAAACGTTTCATAAACATTAAATGTATATTGTATAAACCGTAAGAGTCAACGAGTAACCATCACAAATAAAAGTATAATTTTAAGCAACAAACGAGTATGGCGAACAAATAGATAATCACGCACGTGTCCGGGGCGCACGACACACGACGTAAACACTTACGGTAGGTTTTCGTATACGAATAAATATTTACTGCGTAAATATTTGTACCGAACTTCGCGTTCGACCACGCATGACTTACATTTTTACCAATACGGACGCGTCTTTGCGGCTTTGACGTACTTTTTTTCCATCCCGTCAAATCAAATCATAATTTCCAAGTAAAAGGACACAGATATTATTATTATTTAATATTATATTATATTATTTTAAAGAATCGTAACATTTCACGACGTTCTGACGACGTCCAAGTACGAATAACGCGAAGAAAGTTTTTATCGAATTAATACTTTCAAAACTAATAATTAGTGGACAAATGTGTTTTATAGTTTATGACGTTCATTTAAATGGCGCCTATCCTAATCATTAAATGAAGTCATTATACATGTACGTCGTTCTACCGATTTTCAAGTCCATGAACCGCCCCATTGTTTTTCACGACAGATTCACAAACAGATCCAGAAAACTATGGATGATACGTTCGAACGGTATCTCGCCAATACTATTCAAGAACTAATTTAACGCCAGAATAATAAGTGCCCGGCAATGCGCTCCCGTTACCGGAAATCAACCGTTGGCCTCGAGAACTGTGTCTACGAATCAATTTCTGGAATCGTATTGACACGAACGAAATCACTTGTTGTACACCAGCCAATCGCGTAGAGTTTATGTCGATCGGTCTAGTGTGTTCGTATACGCGTGTAGCAAAACGACTTATTGAAATGTACGGCATAACACGCGTGGCATTTGGTCAGCCGCGAATGACTCGATTTTTAATGCGTTTCAATGCGATGAATTTTATCCCGCGCACGGAACGTATATTATCGGTATAGGGATTTCGAATCCTAAATGAACTCTCGTTATTTGTAATAACTACTTTCCTACGACGGTTGTGTGTTTATAAATCGTTTTTCACTAACCAGATTTTCGGTAAATCACCTATTATGTTATATTGAATTACACTTACGGAAAACACGGGGGAAAAAACACATTTATTTTTCGGCTGTTATGTCGCGCGACTCGTGTATTCGGCCAATATTCGCCGCCAATCGTTGTGTTTTCCGAGCCGTTTAGAAGGTGTTCACGCGTGAAACAATACGATTGTTTTTACTCGCCGAGCACACCCGTCGGCCGCTTTCGGTCGTCGGTAAACGCGACACAAAGGAATTGACAACGATCGCGTTTATTTATTTCGTGATCGTCGAGTTTCCTACAACTTATATAGTATTTATATAGTTCAAATAATTACTAATTCGGTTAATGCGAAACGTAAATACGTTATCTTGAATGAATTGGTTAAATTATGATAAAAATATTTTTTATTCTTTTGTTTTATATAAAAAAATTTAAAAAAAATCGTATTAACGATTTTTGCGATTACTCGTCTGTAGACGATTCCAAGCGAAAAAACGTAAAAACAACTATTTCGTTGTATTTATTTCTCGCCGTTACGTGACATGGATTTTCCTTTTATTTATAATACACGTATATATGTATATACCCTAGTGACTCATTAAAAAGTTTTATCCATGTGCATCGATCGCACGTACGTGAAAAAAAAATATATATGCGTGTGTGTATACGTCACATAATGGATAACCTCTAAAAAAAGTCTATATTTTACAATATACCGGAAAACATTAGCTGCTATTTAGACAAAAAAAAAAGAAAAAGACCATGTACGAAATTTGATCAGAAATTTATAACGTTAAAAAAATGTTCGAGTATTGCAAGTGTAGATGTTGTATATGTTGTAGCTAAGTAGAATGATTTCGATTTATTTTCTTTATCTATGATCGAAATGGGTTTTCAATATTTCGTCATGATGATCGGTCGACATGGAACGATACGCGAACGTTCGTCATGACGTCATAACGTGGCCAACCTAACCGCGTAATATTGTCGTATTATTCTAACGCAAAACGTTTAAGTAGTTCGAGATTCTCCTCACGTCGAATCGAAACCTCTACGAACGCGTATTTTCGTTGTTATGATTTACGATCAATAGTAACACGCCGATTAGAGTGATTAGTGGGTTCGGAATGCTTTTTATTCGTAAAGTTCGACACGGATTGACGGAAATAAACGATAATGATCGCTGTGAGTCGACGGTTTTGGAATTATTAAAAGTTCAGAACGAAAACAACGACACACTATACTTCTGTTCGAAAACTGTCGATTAAACATGATATACGTTTGCGTCGAAATATCGTTTTAAACATTAAAACCACGTCAAATACGTTTATATCATTTACGGATACGAGTGCGTTATTTAAAGTGAAAACGATTTTTTGCTGCGCCATTGGTGCGTGTGTTTTTCAAAGAACCGTTTTCACGAACAAAATGATATAATACACGTTTAGAGAAACGAAGAGAGAACGGATATTTGTTATTTCAAACGCACACATAGCTGTTGGAGAACGCGGTTTAATGAACAGAGCACACGTGTTATAAAGAGGGAAAAATATTTTTATATTGTCGTGGTGTTTCTTCGTTAACTCATAACTTAACCGTTTCACCGCGCGTGTTTATACAGAACTATAAACGGTTTGGAATGTAATGTTTTCGAAGGGTCGAATATTTTTCCGATCGTTGCGTCGACTGCTGTGTTTCCAAAAACAAAAACGATTCTCCGCGAAACATCCATATTGAACGCAAAAGTCCGTACACGTTTGTTTTCCACTGAACGGCCGTGAAAGCGACTCGCGCGAGCGAAACCATAGTAAAAAAAATCCCTACCTTGTAACGAATGTGTGCAACATTTTTCCATACCGTTTTAATGAAACACCGCGAGGAAACGATCCGCGCATACGTTTCGGATATATTATGCATGCGCGTATAAATTAGTTTTTTGAATGAAAAAAAAAGCACGATCAATCATTCGTTGGTCTTAAAATCGTTTACGTGCTCGTCAACGAATCGATAAAGACACATTTCAACGTCGAATCGGCCATGTGATCTAGTTGGACATCTCAGCTTAACACGTATTCGTTCGTGCTACGTTGAACGAGTTGACCTAATACTTAATTAATGTCACTCGATGAAAACCGACTGACACGCAGTATATCGCGTTGATGATTTCTAGAACGCACGTTTTATGTTTTCAGCGGGTTTTAACGTGAAATCTATTTTATACTGCTTATCTTGATTTATATAACGATTTTCTAACAGAACAGAGCATATCCTAATTAAAGAATATGACGTGATTTCGGATTTTCGTCAGAATACGATTTCTTTTTTTTTATGTAATATTCGATTTATATATCGGCCTCCTCCGTAAATTTTGTATGGTTTATTCGCAAAAATAAACGAAAAAATACGCGTATATTGTTATCACATGAAATAAATATGAGGACAAATCTAGTCTGAAACGTGTGCAGTGTACGCGTATTTGTAACGAAACCGTTATCGTACTCGCCGTATTATATACATTTTAACAAGAATAAAATATTAGTTATTCATACAAACAAAGTTTAAGTACCCCTAAATTATGATCATAACTATATAAGTATATAAACACCGAATTTATGCCGTGACTAAGTACCGTTCGTTAGTTGCAAAGTGAATAATTGTATACGATTATAATTTAATACGATAAATATAACATTATGATGTGAAATGTGTTGCGTCAATTTAGAGAAATCGATAGAACGTACTGTTGTCCAATTTACGGATCATATTGTATTTTATACAGTGAAATCCGTCAATTAATCCGCTGGACAATGTAACCGCACATTTCGCTGTTCGAGTACGAACGTAGTGTGAATATCTGCTCGAGTACAGCCCAGTTACCGCGTAGGTAATACATTTCTCCACTGCGTCGTTGAAATTTCGTCGGGACAATAGGCGCAACTAAAAGGACGCTAGAGGGACTTTAGCATTCCCCAATCATACAATTATCGTCACAGATAAAATAATACGTACGTTACTTCGGATAGCAGTAACGACGACAAATTTAGCAGTTATGTCGGTTTCAACAAGTTCAAGAACGTGTACAAGAGGTTTAGTGATTTATTACAATCAATATAA
Organism: Schlechtendalia chinensis; assembly: GCA_019022885.1. Lineage (NCBI taxonomy): Eukaryota > Metazoa > Arthropoda > Insecta > Hemiptera > Aphididae > Schlechtendalia > Schlechtendalia chinensis. The sequence continues at coordinate 4,025,731 of CM032346.1, read as the reverse complement.
ATTTTGGCAAATATTCAAATGCAATATGATGAATGTGCAAAGCGGACGGTGTAACCCCTTGCGGATTTATACGAGTTATACGAGTTAGCATCGGCAACATTTTTAGCTGCGCCTGTGACCGGAATACATACTCGATAATCGGCTTTTGCTTATTTTCCGAATTCCATCAGTTGTTCGTTTGGAAATTACACGATATTAGTGAAATACAACGACTGCAAATCGTGCACCGAGTCATCGTTTGAACGAATAACGAACATTGGCTGGCGTTTCTGGAGTCATCGCCTGCGTGTATGTACCAATAGATAACAATTCAAAATTAATTAACGTTGTTCGAATATCTGTCCGCTGCGTCATTGGAAACATTATCGGAAAAACACATTTCGGCAGTGTGTTCGGCTGATGGACGAGAAATGTATTCGAAGACGTCTCAAACAAATATTCTGTAACTATAAAACCGACAATACTGTTATCGTACGCATTAGTACAGGATTCTTACGCTGATATCAGGTTCAAAGGTTTATTTTTACTATGGCTGACAGCTAATCAAATTTAAAAATGTCCTTTGTATCTCTTTAAGTCTCTTTTAATGTGATATTCTAGACGAGGACAATTTAATTTTCTATAAATTTATTATGTGACGAGTTATGCAAAATAAATGTATAATAATTTAATTCGTAAACGGTTATTATATAACGAGTAATGCGATAAAAAATGTAAAATAACACCGTCGTAGACAACGTACGAGTGTATTCGTTATAATTTGTACAGAAATATAAAGTTGAAAATCAGTACGTTTCTCGGAAATACAAAAAAGTTTCCGTTTACCATCGTTTATTTTGATTTTTTCTTTTCGAATTTCCCGAACGAAATTCACTATAGTTTGATCCAATTGTTAGCGATCCAATCGTGTGCAAACGTTTTAATCAAAATAGTTTTATCGTCGCATTTGTTTACCGTGTACCGGATGTAGTACGTATTAATACAAAGCCCAGAAAACAGTAACACATCAATACTAATGTAACGGAATACATTTTTCTGTAGACAACAAAACGACGGGAAACTTTTCTCGTTATAACTGAATCGCGGGGTTTTCCGTTCGTTCTTTCGTTTGATGTCAAAAAGGAACGCTTTAACTCGTCATTTATTTACTTTTATCACCAAAAAGTTATTAAACAACTATAGATAGGCACTAGAATCGTACGAACGCGTTATGCTCCACGGAGAGAGAGCTTACGTAAAATAATCGCCCAAGTCAAGTTTTGGTACATCAATATACGAAAAGTAATAATAATAAACAAAAATAAAAAAACTGATCGTATAATATTTGTAACTGAATCACCACTGTGATATTATACGTATTTTTATAAAGTTGACTTGGATATATTTTAGACTTGAATAATTTGAATTGAAATTTTCGCATTTATTTTCCATACGTTTAGACAATCGGCGTGTTTTCGTTTATTATTATTATTATTTAGGTTTTTTAGTTTTTTTGCGTTATAAAAAATATGAATTAAAAAAATACATTACAATAGCTATCTGATGCAAATAATCACTACGAATACGATGATTTATCATCCTAAACCGAAAATAACAACACGAGTCACTGCGACATTGCAGAGTGCGCAAACGTACGCCAAACCAGACAACCCATTACCGGTGCCGAAAAAAAAATCATAAGAATAATAATAATAATAATAATAATAATAATGAGTAGACGAAGAAGAAATCTTTAGTTGAAGATGAATGATGGTTTGATTGATCGAGACATTACGTTTGTAGATAATAAAGATTAAAACTTTACGCGTATCAAAACAGCGGGTAGACGGATTTCGTTCAGACAAATAAACAAGTATACTCGTATCAACACAACGACTGAAAAAAAAATTACAATTATACTGTTAACTTTGGATAATGAATATTAGTTAATTACTAATAATATGAAATCGTTCCGATATTCACACAAAACAATTGAAAAAAAAATATAACAAAAACTGTCATCATAAATAATTAACCGTACTCGTATATTTATAGTCTACTACATCGTATTACACAACAGTTCACTTTCGTTCAATCATAAAATGTAAAGCTTGACTACGGAAACGTATCATCATTTTTTTTTTTTTTAGTGTATTTATATATATATGCACACGAATAATGTGTGCTCCGCGTATGTATATAAGCAGTGAATAGAATAATAAAACATAACATCTATCAAAACGTATAAATAATTTTTAAATCGTAAAAAAAAGAAAAGAAAATTAATTAATTCTATATTACGTATTCGTACAAGAAACAATAGCTTTTTCTGTTTTAATTATGCGAAAACGTGTACCGAATTCAATTCTGAAAAAAAAATCGATTTTTTGATATTTTTAAACTATGCTAAACAAACGATAGTTATTTTTTTAATTTTCAACATTTGTACTGGTGTACTGAAGATTAATAGACATTTAAATATTTACTACAAGTGGTGGAATTCTCGTCGAGCTTTTAGACGGAAACCATCGTACTTTGTGCACATACAATTATTATTACATGCACGCGCATTCGGACAGTAATTGGATCCACGACACACTCGCATTAATAATAATCATTCACTTCCTTGACAACAACAACACGCGTGGCCACCACGGACATTCCGAAAATTTGCCAATCCAACAATTATAAGAATAAACGATGCGTTTTCGATCGACTTATGTTTCAAACACAGAATGACGAAAACGGTCACGAAATCTATCAAATATATACAACCCGTTCTAAACACTATCCAAGTACGCTGATTACACGATTTTAACTTTAAAGTAATTGTTGACAAATATGTACATTTTGGTCTTTTCTTAATCATGTTTACACAGATATTGGGTATATTATGCCGTACACGTGTACTATTGCGAGTTCGGTTTAGGTAAATGAAACATTATTTGACCCGTGCGGAATCGATTGCATATCGGAAAACTCAAATAGTAAATAATTCAAAATTAAATCGAGAACTTACAAATATCTCGCGGTGCATTATTTATTTTATGGATCGACCTGTACGCGGTTAAGGTCGCGTGGACGGACGCCCACTGTTAAGGTTTTATTCCAGCAATAACCATTAAGCACACGTATTTATTTGTCGAAAGCTGAATACCGTAGGTGTGTGCCAAATCGTATGATGATTCAATCCGTTTTTTTACCTCGAGACACACCTAGGGCCGAACAGGACAAATAGACGAATCGAAAAACGAATCGTCGTGTAGACATAAACGAGTACGTCGCAAGTATGATATCGGTTTGAAAAGAAGAAAAATCAATATTAACGTTTCGTGTCAACACGAAAAGCTATATTCACGTGTGCAAATATAGAGCAATAACAACGCACGAGATAATTTCACTTGCGTACCTTTTATTTTATTTTAATTTTCCGTTTATAATAAAATAATATCTTCGTTTATAATGATTCGAGTTATATTGTTTCCCGATCGGACGCATAACGCGTCGCAGTATAATCGTCCGGGCCGGCCACACGAAAGTCCATCTCCGTCCCGCCGTACGTCGTGAAGTCCAATACGATATAATGTTTCGCACGTGCACGCTCGACAAATGTGCACTCGTAATACGGCGCACGATATTTTACAACGAGTTTTATCTAAAGAGATCCGCGACCGCGAGATGATGTTATATAATACATCGTGGCATTACCATAAAAGCTGTTGAAAACCCGAGGAAATTATCTTGGCATCTGTTGGCGGGTTTCCATTAATCCGGTGTTGGCTGCCCGTAACGCGTGTGCGGCGGGGATCGTTGAATAACGATGTAATTGAAATATTTGTCAGACGAGATTTTCGATGTAATAACGAACGCGCACGGGGTAAATGTTTCATTTTTGTATTTTAGTTCTCCATTTCGGAGTAAAACGAACGCGATCGACAGGTTTTACCGGCGATGATGTTTTTTTTTTTTTATTTTGTCCATAAATACTATTTAACGAAGAGAGTTGAGCTCCGATGATCTCGACGTGTAAACCGTACGTAATCGGTACTCTATTCGACATGTTTTTTCGATTTTTTAAGTGTGTTTACACTTAACGGTAAGAAAAAACAACGCGAAAATTGCAATAACAAAAATACCAGTTGAATTGTCGACATATTCGTATCGAACGTGTAAAATGTTTGTATTTTTCAAGAGCTCAACACGTAAAAAAAATTCAGATGTATATAATTTTTTCACGATATTTTTAAAATAATGACGAAAACCGTCGAGTTTTGTTAGGAATCGTTTTTTTTCTGAACGGTTTTTAGTTATTGCTTTCTAGTTCATTATTTTTTTTTTTGTATATTTATATACATTTTTATTATTTTTATTAAATATTATTATTATTATTAATATTTATTATTATTTTTAATATTTTATAATTTTTGTATTTATTATATATTTTTTATTGATTCAAAATCATAGCGCAAATTTAAAACACTCGGTCAAGTGGTTTTTTTCGATATAGTTATTAGATTTAAGTAATTTATAGTTAAATAATTTCTGGCCTACGTATTTTTTTCATGATATAAATACATATATATTATGCAGTTAGTAGTTTTACTGGCATACTCTTTCCTCCGTCATCTTTAAATAGACGCCACCTTATTGTAACAAGTTGAAAACTTTTTTTATCAAATATATGTACTGTGATTTGTTTGTGTTTTTTCATCGCGTATAAAGTTTTAAACATAATCATTTATAAAATATATTTCTGCATAGCCCAAGAAGGAAAATTAATTGATTAATGCATTTTACAGCGAAATCGTTTTAAACCCCATTTACAGTAATCAATAATTAATAAATTGAGTCGCAAATACGTGAAATTGACAACAATGACGCCACGCCCGTGTTAATTATTTTGTAGATGAAAATACTATATAAGTTACATTCGTATTACATAATATTCCACATAGAAATAGAACCATTATAAACTGATGATAAAAACGTCAATTATAATCTGTCTTCATTAGACCAGAGTAAACTAGACACTGTTTCCCAAATGGCACAATTATATATAGAACGTCGAACGATGTGGATCCAAACGGACAATATATTTTATAACGATGCTTTAACTCGCACAACATGATGAAAATATTATAATTTTCTAAATATTATTTCGGAAGTGTTGTAGTTTTTGAGCAGTTAAATTTTTTTCAGTCTCTATCACGCTTAACATCGATTATTGTAATGACAAAAACGGTAGTAATGCTTCAAGAAGCATTGATGAATACATTATGACCATGACATGAATTTACGAGCGATTTTATCGTTTTGAAAATGACGATTTTTCACTCAAAGACCAACCTCATTTAACGGTGTGGAGTCCAATGAGCCGAACAGAAATGAAAAGTCAAAAAAAAATTCCAGAAAATAATCAACGCTAAACGTCGATGAATAGTCGATGAAAGTAACAGAGTTGCTACGGATGTCTTGAAGTACATTTATCCAACGTATTTTCTCCCGAAAAATCTCGAAATGAGAACCATCTCAGTAAAATGTATATTTAACTTGATGACCGACGTTCAAAGACGCGATCGTGAAACTGTGTGTGTTGTGTAGATTTGAAAAACAAAGCGGAAAAGTTCTCTATCCCGTTCCTTTAGGTTCCGTCCTCGTATTTCTGTATAAGGAGAGTATGTTGTCTTGTAACATCTATAGAAATGGCTTTCTATAGTATATACACTCGAGTCTCGAAAAAATTCATGGCCAATGTGGATAAACAATAGGACAAATAATAATAATAATGAAGAATGAAAAACAGCGTTTAAAGGGCCAGAGTTAAAGAGAGAAAGACTGTACGAAACAGAGAGAGAAAAAGAGAGAGAGAGAGAGAGAGAGAGAGAGAGAGAGTGAGAGAGGAAGGTTCCATTATGTATTTTTATCGGCGCCAAAGAGACCTCCTCTTAAAACATTACAATGACCGATTCGTGACGTGTTTACAGGAGTAGAAGAAATATACGTATATACACATTGTGTAATGTTTTTCGAAGAAAAGAAAATAAAACCGTTACATCAATACACGAATCGTCGAGAATTGTTCATTAAAATGTTTGCCGATCGGTGAAAAATGTAAATATTTATTGCCGATTAAAACGCTTTCACAAAGAAATAGTTTTATGTACTCAAAACAATTTTAATTACAAGCCGCTCTGAAAAAATAAAAAAAAATATATAAAAATATACGCACGCTGCGAATATAAAACATTTTAACTGCTGCTTGCTTTTATTTTTTATGTTTTGTGTGTGTCAGGAGATTATTAACGAGACGACTTTTTTTCACTTTTTCTTTAAACTTATGATAATACTTCTTGCTGATAACTTGTTTTATTCAAAGAATTGTTCGTTCGAAAACTTCCTTTTAATTGTGTACACCACAGATAGTCTCTAATAATATATTTAATAATACATATTATAAACCGGAAAAAATCGTGATTTTCTGATAATGTGAATAACATTTTTTAAATTATATACGTGACGATCGATAATCAAATTTAAATGAAATAATACGCGGCGTTACAGTTTCGAATTGACAAAATACGATTTGAATTGAAAAAAACATTGTCAAAATTGTCATACACGGACGATTATTTCATTAAGTGTTGAACTTAATGAAAAAATAACCAATTCTATTAAAATTGTATAAACGTACATACATGAATGTCGTATTAAATAATATCAAATACAATATTTAAAATCCATTATACTTTGGAAAGGTTAATAGTTCAAATGAGAAAACAGCAGAGAAAGAGCATATATATGTATATTGTTTATTGTAAAAATATTGATTTTAATTTAATATCGTATAAAGCGAAATGATAACGTCCGTCCGTAATTTAATAATCCGATTAAAACGTTATCGTTAAGAAAATGTCACGATTTAAATCAAACGAAAAACGAAAAAATCATTTCACACGAACGTATCCAGTTTGATAATTGAATACCACGCGGACGAAAGTGAAAACCGTATTAATGGAAACAAACCTAATCTGCATACTCTATGAAATATATTAAAAAGTTTAATTGATAATCTCACACGTACCGTACACGTTCACGGGCCAACAGCCGGTGTTCGTTTTGTGTAACAATCTAATATTTCTCACTCGATCTGGATGTGACATAATTTATTTGTTTATTGCGATTTATGTGTTGTGTTATTAAACGATATCGTTTTTCTCGATAAGTTTGACCGGAGAGACGGACGTGTCCATAATTATTGTTCTTCAAACCAAAACAGAAATTATATACACGTGTTGCGTATTTTTTCGACGTCGAGAAACGAAAAAATAAAAGTTCTTTTCCATCGAATGAGACTTTTACCAAATAGTATACCGTTTAGAATCGTAACACGTGGAGACACAGTCGTCGAACCATTCTGTATGTACACGGCAAGAGTTTGTTTGCGGTAAAACCGATGATGTCGCGTGATCGTTAGTACTATCCGTTTTTATAAAATGAACAAAACGAGACGAATAAAATTATTTCGATCACTTGACAGGGTCGTGTACTTTAACTGCGGTTAAAGAACAGAATATAAATATCAAAGACGCACCGTTCTGAGTTTCGTCAAAGCCCGTTTTTCCCCCAATTTAGATTATTTTTCATACGCGTGCTCGAAAGAGTCGGATAAAGGAAAACTACATACTATATACATAGAACGACGTCTGATTAAAGAATAATTTACGTTGTACGTTATCTTAATTATCGTTTGTTCTGTTTTAAAAATAACGATATATATGTATATATATATTAGATCAAGTATAGTTGAAAGTATTTAAATTCGAAATTAAATCAGCTCCGTAATACATACTGTTTTGAATACAAAAATTGTGTAGACGTTATTTAAATATGTTTTAGAAAACCAAATCTTATTTATATTGTCTGGTAATTACGAACGTACGATTTGACACCGGCCTTTGATATTTAAATTCGAACGACCGGCAGTTTATTTTTAAACTGATTGCGAATCACCGACGAGGTGTTATATTGTACGTAGTATATAGGGAGTTAAACGAATGACTTATATAATGTTGGTTTAATTAACGTGACCTACTTTCGGCGTCAAAATTAAGACGTATTGTGAACGAATCCCGCGTAATAATAATTGGGTGTCATTGTGTTTTCGACAAGACAAAGTATACGATTTTTCGCCGTGAGTTACACGAAAAATTGCGTTGCGTGTTCTTCGTTCATAAAAATATACGCGTATATACGCGAGCGATTTGTTTAAATTTCTTTCAATTCGTATTTCCAGACGATAACGATAATAATAATAATGGCGTCAGACGCGTATGGCCTCAAGCGTTGTTATTTTTGACGTATGCGACGCAGTTGAAATACTGTTGACTATAAAATATCCATGTCATTCGCGGACGATGGTCTGTTACAGAAATATAAAATATACGTATAATATTGTCATATAAACCGTGTCGAAAATCGCGTACATAAGACATTTGAAGTTTGAATATCGGAAACACGAGTGGGTTTTTTTTTAAATGCGTATAAACACAACATTCATTTGTACCGTATTTAAAATCGCGTTTTCTAAATTACCACTATTTGATACATTTTGTAAATTGTATAAAACAATTCAATTCAAAAGTGATCTCGAACGCATGTATACGTTTTGTGTTATAATAACGAGTTCAGATTAATATATTTAAATGTTAAAAGTTTACTTTTAAAATGTGCATACCCGCTAGCAATCATAAAACGTATTTTCGTCTACGACACATGGGCCAAGGACGGTCAGAGTGTTAATGTTTCTACTAGATAATGTAAAATAGATGGAGATCAATAAACTTATGTTTTGACTTGATAAAATTAAAAGTTAAAACCAGATATAATCTAACTTTGATTGGACCAAAAACAACTTTTTTTTATAAAATTATATTTGATTTGTATACTCGTACATGTTTAATTTCGTTAACATAAAACAAATTACCTTTTCATAAAAAACGACCAAAGGAATGTTACTTTAATAGTTAATTTAGTACGAATAAAGTAAACTAACTACTAACTTGTTTGCAGGGTATGTCTTAATTGCACATTAATTTATCAAGGCTGATTATGCTAGTCAATATTTCTAATTTATTTCAGTTATTTATAATTTTCAGGAATTGTGATAATAACATTAACTCTATAACATTTGGTTGCAAAAATGTGACCGCATCGCTGCTAAAAGAACCGGTAACTTTCCTGTTTCTATCTTAGTACAAATGTGCTCACTTCATGATATCAACAGAGTAATGCACATACTCGATCAGTAGCACAAACGTCGGCCAACTCAACACAAAAAATTAAACGAAATTAAATCCTCTATGCAACATTAGCTAACATCCGTCTTACCAGTACATGATAATCAACAGACTTAAAATTGAATACACATGGTTGACGCACAAATGTCTTATGAGACAGACCAATGTTAATATTGCCGTGAAGCTTTCTCTGTTAAACATATATTCCTATTACTGCAATCATGCAGACTTTTCGGAAAACATAAATAATTGTTGAAAACATATATGAAGCTTACAACACGACCGAATCAACATTAAAATATTGTAAAACATTTTAAATTCTCGAAATTGCACAATTTAATATAATTTAACTCCATTGTATATTATACAAAAATCATTTGCCATTCTTAAATTGTTACGTTTCAAACATATCAACCTCGTTATATAAATCATGTCCAAATTGTAAATTTATTCTTAAAGTCAAGAACCATTGTAATTATTACTGTTTTAAATAAACAAAAAAGCAAATAAAAAATTGTTCATGAAATAAAATTACTTGACTAGATTAAGTTGGTTTATTAAAGAACCAATCAAGTTGTAGAAAAGTTACTTGGTAAGAAGTTATATTAAAAAACAATACCAAGAATAGTTAACAATACGGTTTGTTCAACAAACTTTGATTGAATAAGTAATATATATATATATATATATATATATATACCCACATATTTGATTCTCTGTTTATTGTTTATATGCAGAATATTCATTAGATTTTAAAAGTAACAATAAACTTTATATTCTTGTTTGAAGTAAAATCTCGTCTTGATTGTGGGTGTTGCTGCTCTCCAGCACTGAAAAAGCATTTTACATGAACACTGAAAGACATTGTAGTATTATATTTAATGTAAGCTTGTTTTCAAAAGAATCGATTAAATGTATTTACATATTGAGATTTTTGGGAAACAACACGTGATACTGTAAACTAGTTGTCACTCTTCATATGTTTTACCGGAACATCGAATGTCTTCAAATGTATAAATATTTGTCTAACTTTAATAACTTAAATACATTGTTTGAACTAATGCCTTTAAGTTATAAATATATCGTGTGAAATATATTTTTTTATATCTGATATCTTAAAAATACTGGATTTATACTTAATTTATCAATAATTTTTTTATGTATTTTACAATTATATTCCTTTGAAAATCGTAGAATCTATTTTTTTTTTCATTGTTAATATCAGTATTTTGAGAACGCGGTTGGTAAAGTACCTCGCATAATACATTTAAGAGTAAATGTTGGGTCGTATAGCCCATGGGCGACAAAAAACTTAATGCAGTCCCGCAGAATGAATAGTTAAAAATCTCAAAGATAAAATTATTTGTTTTTACAACACATACATTTGTGTAGAATCCAAATACATATACGCGCGGGATTATTTTTAACTGAATGTGCGTATGGGAACCGCGAGTAGTTTATTATTTTTATTATTATAATTTTTTTTTGTTAAATTATTAAATGAAAGGATAAAAACAAAATACGTATACTATAAACAATTTTAATTTTAAGTGTCGTCTGCGAATGCCATCGTTTGGCCACGGGTTTTTCCACCGCCAGAACGGCCGGCATTAACCACGTTACGTGACTGCACTTTACTTCAACTCGCAACATCGTTTGTTTTTTTTTTTATCGTCGTGATAAATTTTGGTGCGAAAACTGCCCTATTTATCATAATATAAATCTTGACACAAAGCCGCGCGGCGTTTCGCTACAATAAAAATTAAATTCGCCTCAGCATTTTAACAAAATTAGTCGGTTCCTTATTTGAGCGCATAGTTATATAAATAAACACCCACGGAAAATACACGTAAAGTATCATGAAAAATTTTTGTTCTTTTTTTTTACACGTGACTTCCATATTTTTCGTCCGTCCCTTATTCGTTACAAGTGTATCGTCTTTTGATTTTAAATTGACATCTTACGATTTTTTTAATATCATAAATGCTCAAAGAATATATTTTTACGTGTATTTTACACGCGTCAATCCGATGTGTATTTCCCCTGTAATAAAACACACTATCTCGTAGACGAATTATCGGATATTTCTAGATTCTTTATAAGATTCATTGCGGTGCCGTTTGATTTTTTCTCGTGTAAATACTGGCACAGTATGTCTTCAGTGACTTCTCCTGTGACTAACTTCAGCATCTTTATTGATCCTTGTTGTCCAAAACAGGCAAATCAACGAACTTTACCCGCATTATTGATTGCTAAAAGTTTAAACATATTTCTCTATACGTATGTTCTAGAATTTTCTAAAAGATCAATCGGTCAATGTACGAAATCCGAACATTTACTGTAACACATATAAATTTGTTGAAATCGAAATGATTATGAACTACCATTGAAAATAGTGTCGAATATTGTACTACGTATTCCGTTCATCGAATCGCTACGGTGCTCGATATTTTGAAAAATGTCCATTTTCTTAGAGTATCTTTATCGTTTTTTGGTAAAATAATAATCGGTAATATTTGGTAAAATAAAATAAGAAAAATAAAGAGGTGGTTTTCTGTGGTCGTGGCCGTTCGAACGAATCGACTGGACGAGTCTATCACAGTAGACGTATGCGTTATTATTCTGAATTTGGAAAACAAATAGCAATCGTAAACCACTGCGTTAAGAATTTTATTAATAGTATTTTGTTAATAATAAAATGATAAAATAACGTGGGAACAACAATAAACAAAAAAACATTAATCTCAAGGTATAAAAACCGTAGAGTAAGACGTGGCTAAAGTTTTTTTTTTTTTTTAGAAATATTTATGTGTATACGGATTAACTAGAATAATTAGCGATTTACATAAAGACGTGGTTAAGTATAACATTATAGTCCAAACAATGAAGCCCTAAATAAAGTGTTTGTGAAAATAATGATTTTAACTGCGTACGTAATAAAGACGGTTTTTTTTTTTTTTGTAAATTTTGCGACGATAAAATCTATCTCCGAAAAAAAAGTCGTGACAAAATAACTCATGCGGTTTTTCGCGATGATCAACCAACGTGGCTTACTTTAATAGAAATTCGTCAAAATATATGAAGCCAATATTGAAACGATGAATAACAAAAACAATGAATCGCAATTTTATATAACATTTTTTTCAAAATTTTATTTCAAAGTTATTTCTGTTCGGTATGATACTCGATTTCAACAAAAATTTCATTCCATGCACTGTGGCGTAACATAAATACACATTATATTTTATTGTTAAATCGGTTTTTTTCTCGTCAGTGACTGCAATTCTCGCCCTACCACGCGGTGATATATATTGCGCGAGCTTGGGATTTTATCGCCGACAAATATAATAAAAACAACAATCATAATTTATAAATAATATTAGTTTATTATACGTATACAGGCCGAATTTTCACTATTCCGACGAGATCGATTCGAATCGAGGCGGGCCCCAAATCCTACTCGTTCCATCGCCTCCTTCGTCCAGCAAAATACACTGGAGAAAAGCCAAAAGTCGAAAGTTAAAACCCCATTCTCGCGCGCACAACACACACGCACACACACACACACACACACACACACACATAAATTATACGCGTCTGGCCAACCGTGGTCACGGTCCATTAAACTAGCTATTAACGACAACGCCGCAACGTGTAATATCGCTTCGAATCGCCTCGCAAATTTTTTTCTTTTTTTTTCTTCTAAACGTATTAAAAACGTTATACGTTTGTCCGCGGACTCCAAACAATAATTCACAAACAGCGATATTTAATAGTTTTGCGTGTTGTTTCGAAGGAAAATAAACCGACGAAATTGTGTTCGACGTATAATTTGTACGACGAGACTTGTAGACAAAAAAACGAAGATAATAAATTATTTATACGAAAATAATATAATATTTAACTAGAATGTCGTTCGTTCTGTGTATGTGATCTACCGTTTTTTTATTTATCTAACATATTAAATGTGTTGAAACGTATCCAAAACAACACCGTCGTTCACGCGAAAAATCCGTCATCGTACAAAACTATCGTTAAGCCGTATCGAGACGACCGTCGTCAGTTTTGGAGCTGAAAAAGACCGTTCGAAATGATTTACGCCTTCAGTGTTTAGTGATTGATCCGATTTTTCAAAGAAGACGTTTAATAATTAACACGAATAACCCAATGCATTGAAATCGTAACAAAAAAATTAATATAATAACTTTTCAGTGATAGCACAATAACATGTAAATGATCTACTAGCGCGGCGACGGGCATCAATGCGCCTTTACAATGGTAAACAGCTATGTCTAGTTGTTTCACATGTCCGTGGGTATATTAAATTTAGTTTGTGTACATAAATTGTTGTAAAAAAACAATATATAAACTCGGCGAGGGTGAATATATTTACCGTTCTCATTTGGTGAGCGAAAGGTTACTTTATATATATTATATTACGATACGCGGGGGTTGAATATATTACACGTAGTTTAGTAGATATTTATCGACGATAAATACATACATACATACATACATTCATACATACATGCATACATATATATATACATACAAGACCGAAAACGAGAAATAAACCGCTCGATCGATCCGCGGTTATCATTATTGATTATTTTACGTGACGAAACTACGCGATTCGGCTATATTAGTATTTTAATCGTGTAAATTCGGAGATATTTTCATCATATTTTTCTCTCGGCAAAAATACGCATTGGATGAGTATAAAAATAGCATTAAAAAACAAATGTTTTGCTGTATGATCCCCGTATGATGACGTATGTAATAATAATAATAATAATAAGATGACAACAACGATGACGAACAGTCGTTTCGTCACTCATAACCGAGCGCGCAACATGCGCAGGAATGCCGAAACGAGAAATAAACGAGCGTGCTTTTATATAATGATAATAATAATAATAATAATAATAATAATAATTCGTATTACTATGTGGGTCGTCGGGGCGGAAAATACTTTCTCTGAAAATATAATATCGACCAATAAACTCGCTTTTGCGGTGTACACGTACAAATATGGATGAGTGGTTAAATAATAAATTCGAAACGGCTCTTGAAACGACGGACGCGATATATACGACGAGTATAATATTTATATTTAATATTATATTATATATTGGGCGCGTACACAACATATAATATACTCTTGCTGTTATGTGGTCGTGGAAAAAAGAATAATGTCAATTTCAAGGACTTTTTCAAATTATTATTATTGTTATTGACGTGTCACGTACAACGTGATTCGGGGATCATATTAAAACGGTTTACCGCAAATAACTTGATAAAAAATCTGACGGTATGCACTTGATAATGTTATAAATTATAATGAAACGAGCGTTATAATATATTATGTTTATGTCTGTATAATATAAAAAAAATACATATATATTTATATATTATATAGATATGGTGGAAGGCTATCGCAGAATTTAAGGTTTATTTACGAATGAATGTTTTTTTACATTATTTTATGCGTGGGGGTTTTTACAAAAATAATTTTGATTTATTTCATTCTACCAGAAATATGTATATATATATATTAAATTTTAAAATCAGAACAAAGATATATTGCCACTTAAATTACCAATCACACCGAAATAATCTGTGCCAAGAGATTGAGTTAGTTCTGCTACGTGTTGAGATCCAAAACAACAACAAGAGAAGACTTAAAACGGAGATCCAAAGAAAAAGGTCTTTAGAATGATATAAACAACGCTGGTTGGACAAAACCGAAGAGAATCTAAAAGTATTATGAGTGGCCAATTATAGAGAGTTGGTATTAGAA
This sequence comes from Schlechtendalia chinensis, assembly GCA_019022885.1. NCBI lineage: Eukaryota > Metazoa > Arthropoda > Insecta > Hemiptera > Aphididae > Schlechtendalia > Schlechtendalia chinensis. Next base: position 4,010,656 of record CM032346.1, on the reverse strand, counting down.
AAAAATGGAAAGAGGTGTGCAATGTAGTGATGGGGGATGAATGGTCTCTGATGCTCATAAAAAAAGAACAAAGAAAAAGAAAAAGGTATTATAATATTATGAATAATATTTCTAGTTTTTGTGGATTCGTTGACGATCTTAAAAAATCCCTTGAACTATTTTAAACTCAATATTCGACGAAAATAGGTTATCAGTAGGGTATCACATATCTACACTAAATTGATCTTGTAAATGGATATGATCGTACAAGAGATATTGCATTTTTGAGATAATTAATTATTTTAACAAAACGCATAAAAAAAAAAAAAAATTATGACAAACGATTTTTAAAAACTATAACAGATAAATCATATATTTCATTTTCACTTCAGTCCTAAAATATAGTATTTTATAAAAAAGAAAAAAATTTAATTTTATGAACAATTTACTCGAAAACTGAAATTTAAACGCTTAAAAACAGTTATGACAAACTATTTTAAAATTATTTTATCTGAATATTATTTATAAATCGAAAAACTTGTTAAATGAAATATTAACTGAACTCGATTTTCTACAGGAAAATGGTGTTACGTCAAAGCACCCTTTCTGTACTGAATAGTATTCACATATAAAAATAAAACCATACATATTGTCTGTAACATATAACGGTTTAGAGTGGCTTTAGATTTCTACTCGAAGAATAGAACTTTTTTCATTCCAAGTTTCATGTTTCTACACGAAGACGTATTATAGTTCACCGTATACGCTAGTCGTGTCATCGGTCCGTCCATACAATTCGTCGTCTTGGTTAATACAATATCAATATTGATAATATTACGTTTTAAGTTACGCTCTTTTACACACACACACACACACACAAATTCAACGAAACTTCAGAAAGTCATGAAACGTTTAATTAAGTGACGCGAAATATAATACTCGAGACGAGTAATAATATTATTTCCGCGTTCACATGTCGTACAAGGCCAGCTGTAGACATTTACCAGATTTCAATATGAAACCTTCTGTAAAATGCGCGACAAGATTGAAACCGTTGCACTAAACATTCGTAACGACGATATACGATTTTAAATATTCCGATGTTTGTACATTAAATGTATGCGTGTTGTTAAATGCTAATTTTTACCGAGTGATCGCTATCACAGTTCACACTTAATACGAATAAATATAATCCCAATAATTAATAATAAATATTAACGAAACTTCGACTATAATCGGATTTATCATTTTTGTCGAAAAAATGTTTTATGTATCAACAGGAAAAAATGAAATTTAACGACTTTCATATTACAGACAAAGTAATTCTAAGTTATTCAATATCGTTATGGATAGTGGTAATATTGTTGAACGAATATAAATATAGACGAATAAAATATATGTCACCTAATTACGAGTGTTATACGTGAGTGTTGGTAGGACTTTCGTTCTTTATTTCTTTCCCTAAAATCGTCTACGAACAATATTGATAAAGAACACGCGAAAATAAGAGTCAAAATAAAATGTTTATTACTAAATATTTCCTATTTGTGTTATTACAAATGATATTTACTGTACGTTATTATTGCTTTTTGTAACGTAAATAATAATAATAATAATAATATTATTATTATTATTATTATTCAAGGTTTCTTTGTGATCTTTAATTTGAAAAATTATTGCTTCGTAGAATATTTATTTTTATCCGCCCGTAAACTTTGATGTAAATAATCGTTCGTTTTATATTTGTATTCGTCTTATTATATAACGAGTTAATAGTATACACGCGGTTACAGAGAGTTATTGAATAGTAATAACGATAATAAAAAGATTTGAATTTCGCTCGCTGTTATTATTATGTATTTGATAATGTGCACGTTGCGCACGTAATAATAACGTGTCGTGAAATTCAGTTTCTAAAAATTGAATTCAAAATCCTATTGAAAACTCCGAATAAAGAAATGAAACGTCAAAGCAATTTTCAAATTCTTATACCAATGACAATACCTTGAATTTCGGTATTTTGTAAGAGAAATATATTTACGAAAAAATTCATCAGATATTCAAATGTATGACGATGATATTCGTGTGACGGCACGAGACGGCGGTGTGCGATTGAGCGCAGCACACCAGAGCCGTCTACAGCGTTCCCGAAAAAATGTACGTCAGGTCAACGTGTTCGACGTTCGTCGGCGATACACGGAACGGAGACATGGATTTGTGTTTTGTTTCCAATAGATTACCGGTGTGCGGTCTAGCTCGCTCGGCGTTTCGTTTTTCCTCCGTTCGTTTAAAAGCGCGAATTTTCCGCGCGCCGGTCATGCCGGATGAACGTTTTGACGTCGACGTGAGATATGTGCCCTATCGTTTTCCCTCGTGCCGTTCGCGTTCGCGGGATATCATTTCTGTTCTAATCGTTTTTTTTTAACTATAAATCATGGTGTCGTTTTCCCGCGAATTTCCAATTCGATCCCGTGGCGAAAAACGCGTCGGTTCAAACACTCAAACATATATATAAATTGTACCTGAAAACGGTTTTAGCGCTACGTCGTCAGCCGAACGCTTAACGTCCAAATCGGGTTTTTCGAACGATGTATGTGCAGTACGTTCGTCGTCACCGTTTAGCGAAAACCCTCAAAGTTACAAAACGAAATGAATAAAGGACACGGAGGAATGTATTTTTTTAAAATTTTTTTTTTTTAATTCGACGGCGGCGCACGCACGAGTGTGTACGGCTCAGGACATGTCGTGACCACACCGTTGTTCCATAAACACGTACGCGTATACGATTTCCGCGCGATCCGCCCGGTAAGACCGTCTGACGTATCGTCAATAAAACCGAGTCCTAACCTACCGAACGACGTTTGTAATGGATCGCGTACATGTCGTCATACGGGTCGTTCTGTTCGACGTTCGTTTCGTTTCACTCTTGAAAGTCAAATTTGTTTTTCCATTCGGAACGCTTTCTTTCCGTGTTTCTAGTTATAGTCGATCCGAGTTTGATCGATTTACTTGAGAATTTAAAAGCGTCCACAGATCGTTGGATTCGAAAAACGGATTCTGAGCGCGACGCTGGTAGTGGATCGACGAATCGTTTGTTTTTTCGTAGATTTTTTGTTTGTTTTGCCTCGCGCCGAACGAAATCATCAGTAAACTCGAAAACCGTGTTACAAATACAGTGCCAACTAGATACAATTTACAATACCGACGAGTGACTCGTGTCCGTATTATTATTATTATTATTGTTTTTGTTCACGTTAAATACACGTCGCGAAATCGGTCGTCCGTAGGCGGTTTATATATATATATATATATATATGTATTCTCGTGGTCTTTATTGCTATCGTATCTCTAGTTCCCATGAACAGAATGCTTTCAACGCGTTTTATGCGTGCGCGCGTTTACAGACCGTGTACCATGTACGCGTGCGTTGAACGGAAATAAAAGCACGCGATAATTATTTAGCACGTTATTTTTCCAGATTTTATTGTCTCGAGAATTCCGTGTTCTCTGCCCTTCTCTCGTAACACCGTCAATACATGCCGAGCAGACGCGCACACGCACACGATATGGATCGTACCGTATGAAAAAGAGTTCACCGGCTACATAGTATTATAACAGCGACGTTGTCGTTCGCGTACGAATACGGGTTTCCGTATTCTATTTCCATCCGCGCACCTTCGCGCGCCTTTTTTTTTTTGTACAATCACACTAAACACATGATAATACGAGTTCGTCCGTGATTGCGTTGTATAAAAAAAAAAAAAACACTATTTGACACAGCGTATCTTTGTTGTTTCGTTACAAACAAATTTAGACATTTTTCGTACGCGCGCACGTACACAGTCATGCCGAACACTCGTCACGGATTAGGCTTCGTTTTTCAGATATCTCCCAACATCGGATGTTTCATATTTGAATTATATTTTATTACGCTCAAATTCAGTACGCAGAAGCGTCACTATCATCCGTGCATTTTTTCGCTGCGTGTGAAATAACCGACCAAATTTCAATCGTAAATGTCGTAACTCATAACGGCAAAATATTATTAGATGATATCGTTTTTACGTCAGAGTTACTGGATGTATATACGTGTCGCTAGAATAAATGGCTTCACGGCTCAGCTACAGACTCTAATCGACGGATTATACACCTTTAGGTTATAATTACAAATTTCTCGATACTTCTGTTTGTTAAAAAGCTTACGGACTAATTAATTTTTTTTTCGGATAAAAGTAAAGTACACATTATAATTAATGTTGATAATAAGATTTTTTTATAAGCAAAATATATTTATATATATATACGCATAAAGATATAATTAGTTTCGCGTGTGGTGCCTGTATGTTAATTATAATACACAATGAGACACGTGTTAAGTCAGAAAATCTGTCCAAAATAAATGATATGGGATGTGAGGGACTACGCCGCAACTCATCTGTCTGACTTAAATTGGTTCAGCCCATCTCCTAAAATTAAAAATTGAAATTGCGCCTACGGTATGTCAAAGAGGATATTGACAATGTTCTTGTATTTCTACAAAATATAAAACTGAATATAAATAATAAGCTAAACATAAAATTTGTTTTATCATTAGATTCTTATATATATTGTATTTTAAATTATAAATTTAATGGAGGAGGAAGGACATAGCTTTTGCTTACTTTCGTAACGAACCTAGTAAAGACCCAACAGAAAAACAAAGTATTTGCTATCGAGCCGATAACATTATAGCGTATCACGTTATTTTGTGCTCGTAGACGATATAAAATGGATAACGTACGAATCGCGGCACTTGACACAGACGGGGTTTGAATGGAAATATCAATAAACATACGTTGCCAACGCATCGCGCGTTAGGGCCGCAAGTAAACGAATAAATTACGTGTAATAATATAAACCTTGAAATTCGTTGTTCCCTTCGCGCACGCAACGCGAGTTTTTCGCACAGAACAGATACGCGGTACGGACTCTTGGTGATACATACATAACATGTTACGTGGTACGATCTCGGCGGTCGTCCCGAAGGTCGTCGAGCAGTCGGAAAAACGGAATAAACGCCGTTCCCAAAGAACACGAAAGACAACCAAAAAAAAATACAAAAAAACAAAATAACGGTCCCCGGTAACCGCGAACGGGGTAGCGAGAACGTTCGGCTAAACCGTGACCTTCTTCACGCGCCGGCTCGCGACCTCATACACAACGATATGCGCGTTATCTATATTTTATTAGGAATTAATGGAGCCTCAACCTTTCAACCTTTGGTCGCAAAATCGATAACCAGAAACGGTCTACAACGTACGTGTACGTGTTGTGCAGGTAGTGTTCGCGTATTGTGTCATGAGCGCGCGTGTAAAGATACGCCTACTGTTCGCATGGCGGTCATTTCGTCGTCCCTGCCGCGCGTCGCGTACCGCAATCGTGTGCTTTATCACGGTATTTACGCGCGTTACGGGCTCGATTTTTTAATTAAATAGTTTAACGACCCGGAAAAACATTGGAAAACTGCTCGGCGCTTTTTTCCCCCCGCTCTAACGGACGGGATGACGCGCAGGGCTTTTGGAATATGCAGCCGGTCCCAAGTGTGTGCACACGTATAAACGAGCGTGAAGAAAACGACGAAACAACAATAATAGTGACGCGTCTAAAAGCCGTACCGAAAGCGGCCAGAAAAACGACCGTTGATTAATTTGAACGTGCATAAAATGATGTAATAGCCGTGCACGAACTACGTTATAAATTATTGTTTTATTTTTTCGGCCAATGACAATTTCATGCGCGCGAACGGTTCCCAACAAATTGCAAGTGTGCCGATCACCGGACATTTCATCGAGTTTCGTAGGTTTCATTCCCGAATATCATTAAATCGATAGCGTTTGTCTGCTCTCTGCAAGGTCGCTCGATATGTACGAGTATGTTCTCTTCTCCGTGTGTCGGTCGGTGGTGTTAAGTTTTAAATTCCTTCCTTCGCCCGAAAATCAGCAATCGTAATTGCATCGTATTTCAATTATTTTCCTAGACAATCCTTCTTCTCTCCTCTTACTGGAAGCGTAGGATATTCCAGTAAGTGGTACGATGTCACATGTGCGTTCCCGCACTCACAGTCCGCATCTGTAGTTAGTCCCCGTTTACACAGGTTCTCTCCAGTCCGTCCAGTTCTCGATCGTATTCTGTTGATAGTCTTCCATGTGGGCCAAGGCAGATCATAACCTTGTGGGAGGATTCTATAGGATGTCCCCATAATGCGTTTTTGTTTAAAACGACGAGTATACGAATGATCGACAATAAGGAAATTCCGCCGTGGACGTTTTTACCTTTTTCAATTCTAACCCGACGAATCGTATCGATTTCGACTACGGTCCACACACTTATATCGCGTACTGAATATATAAAATATGGAAAAAAAAAAATTAAAACGATTCGATGCACATAATAATAACTCATCCGTGTATGATCCACTAACGGAGTTGGGTAATGATTCGAAAACGTGTGTGCCCTTAACCGAGAGATACGCATTAATAAATCGTCGTGTGGTATACCCTCTCGTCCCACTCGCCCCTCATATGAGCACGACCCTAGCTGGGTCAACGTTATAATGTCTGCGGTGTCTTTTTTGCCCGTACTATACGTACCTCGTATCACACGTCACACGCGTGCGTAAATTTATGTCGCGCGATATTTAGATATATTTTTTATTCAGTAACACGGAAAATATTGAATGTGAATCGAAAGTAACAGGACTTTTTTTTACGTCAGAAGTCAGAAAACAAAACACGAAAATTGTCAAAGTCGTTCGGTTGCCGTTATCCAATGCTTCGGAAACATATATTTGTTAGATTATAAAGTATCTAAATAGTTTTAATACTTGACAATCGACCAATTGCAAGACTATCGAGATGATTATTAAAACAATAATTTTTTGTGTTCGTAAAATAATTTAATGGTAAATCGGGGATAGCGTTCACTAACACTCGGAAACGTACGAACAGATTGACTATCGGAAAACCAAAGAATTTTGCGAGCTCTTTTAACATTTCATATAGAATATGGCGGTAAAAAATTCAAATTACAGTTATATCATGCTCCTAGAAATTGTATAAGATAGGCACAATCATAACAAAAATGTTGTTAAACTGAAAATCGTTTATAGCGTAAAAAAGTCAACGTAATTTTCAATTTTATGCGATGAGACAGACGACTGACATAAGTACCGTTATGAACAAATGACTATATATGTATTCGTTATGTAGCTGTGCCATGAGGGGAAAACATTCTGTGTTTTATAAAAATGGTTTCAACTTTCGGTAAAAATATAAAGAAAACAACCATTACAACACATAAGCCTAAAGGAGTTAGATTAAATTTGAATAACTTGAACGCGACAGTGGATCTAATATGTCTGGAAAATTGTATTTTTCGTAAAGACTTTGAGCGTTTTTTTTTTTAAGTGTACGTTTGTTTACAATACAAACTATTTTTAAAGAATTCGCATTGTTCTTAAAATAATAATATATTATATTTATACGGTATAGTGACACTTTTAATTTAATGCATATTAGGGCTGTTAACGGAGTCAACATACTTCATTTTTTTTTTAATGTTAGATATATTTTTAAAAACTAAATTACTTATTATATTTTACGAACAATTAATATCACAACTAAATTGTTATTACATATAGAATATCTATTGTATATCGTATACTATTAGAGGTATGTTATATTTATACATTTCTGTTTTAAGTCGAATTTATAGTAAATCGCTCAAAGTGAGGAAAATGAACGTTTAAAAATAACAATACATATATATACATCGAATAGTTGTTTTTAAAAACGATTTTCGTAAAATACATTTTAACAAATCGTCGCATTGTTTTACATCGATCCGCTAGGTATTGTATATTATACGAGAACGGACCCAATAGTAACGGAAATTTTTTCCGAAGTATTTGTTAGATTATTTCATTTTAAGCGAATGTAGCAAACATATTCTTTACGAGGTATCGTCGCTACAATCATCGTAGTTTGTATGCAGTTAAATTATGCATGTGCTTTATTGTAATTAAAATTCTGTTTTCGTTCAAAGAAAACTCGGGCGAAACCGATTTAATGATCCAAGAAGCCTTTGAGTAAGACGAGAGTTGACGAGTGGTTTTTCGGTTTTAAAAATGACGACTTTTCACGTCGTCGTTCGGGGCGGTCTTCAACGACAGGAACAGACAATCCAAAAACTGATAAACGCAGGTCGTCGACGGATCATTCATGAAGTGTCGAGGTTGATAAAAACGAAATTGAAATACAGACACGTGATACAAAAGGGAAAAAAACGTAACCAACGCATATGGCGACACGGAGAGTACTATTTGAAGGAAACCGACGGTGACAAAATCGAATTGAATATTTGTAAACGTCGACAACGCCGTTGTATTCGATCGTAGGTCGAAAGGGTCGCGGAGTCCAGTCGAACGACGTTTCGACGACCAAATCCGTGAGAAATCGCGTTTATTTATTGTGCGCGTTAGCGTGGCGGACGCGTTAGGTTACTTCTCGGACGGTTGATACACGACGACGATCACGTTAGTCGAACACGTTCTCATCAATTGAATGGGTGGTTTTTTTATTTTTCCTTTTGAAATATTACACGTCGGCGGAAAACGACGAGAAATGTCTCGCGACGGCGTGTGCGCGCGTGCCCAGGACCAGAATGACGGTCTCGGGCAAATAGAGCGCACGACCGGTCGGACACGCGGCGTACGAATGTACGTGTACGCGGGCCAAACAGAACCCGAAGGTGTAATGCGACACGTACTTTCCATCGCGCCCTCGGGAGTCCGCGGGCGAAGTCCGTCGAAGTCGTTTACTACTCTCGACGTGCACGACGGACGACCAACTATTCACACGGTTTTATACGGACGAGTTTCATATACACCTGCCTACGTGTTCGTGCGTACGTATACGTACGGCGGAATTGACTAAATATATATATATAAGTATCGGCTAACTGCACGAGAAACAGGGTTTTTGGGGGAAATTTAAGACCCTCTCGTACGTCGTCCGTCCTCTTCGCGGTATAGGTAGAGCTGTACGAACAAAAAATAACGCGATACTGTCTCCGTGCGAAAACGAAAAACGATTACTGCCCTTTCTTTTTTTCGACTCGGTGTTTACGGAATTCCCACCAACTTTTGTCAATAAGATATACCGTATGACTATAATTTTAATCGCGATTGTCGATTTAATATTAGTAGATGATTCTTTTTTTTATATTTTGATTATCAGATTAACACGAGGTGTTCTTGAAGTGATTTATTTTTAATTTTTTTTTTTTTTATTCAGTCGTTAAATTTCTATTATTTCTTAGATTTAATATGATTGGAACATCCCCTAAACATAGAGAAACCACATTATAGAAAATAATCTTAAAACTAATAAAAAAAAAAATGATTATTGTTGTCGTTAATCAGTAAAAATCGACAAACTCGACTCGTAAATACGACGTTATTTTAAAACACTAAGAAAGCGGAAATGAAAATCACATTTTCACGACCTCTGCGCTCTATCGGAATTATCGTTTTTTTTTTTGTTTTTTGCACGACGGGAGCAAATATCATGCGGTCTAACAAAATGTCGATAAACGTTAACAAAAAATAAAACGCGGTGAAACGCGAACGATGGGAAATCGATAAATCAGCCGTACGGTGGACGTGTGCACGTGTCCCTTCCTCCGTTTTTCCGTTTTCAGAACGTATAGACACGCTTACGGGAAAACAATAACAAACAACGCGCGTTCCATTCTCGTGTTCTCATACACACACACACACACACGCCGCCAATTCCCGTCGTAGCGTGAGTATCGTTTCGCCTTCGTCATAGAGTGTATGTTACATGTAACTTTTAAATATTCGACGACGGGCTTGGCGTGCAGTTAAATCGCGTATGCGTTTTTTAGTAGGCGGTCACGTGAATATTAAATGTTTAATACTTGTGTTCCGACATGGTTACGAGTTTAAATATATCTTGAATCCTGGAACCTCTGGTCGAATTATGCTCAGGACCTCGCAGATATCGGGACATATGTATCTGATCAGAGAACTGGTATACGAAATCGTGTTTTGTATCAAATCGTATTTGTGACGAGTAAATCTCGTGACGAGGTTTCTTACGTCTCGTCGGCAAACGTCGTGAGTACGAAATACCAAACGTCGTATACGACGACGGATCATCGCTGACACGATATTCACGTAAGCTGCGTTTTGTCGGCGTTCGAGTCTTTTCGATTAAGCCCGTTCGTTTCGCCGTACGGGAACGACGCCCGTGGCAAATACGATTGTATTATACAATGACGATAAGTCTCGAAAGCGCGTTCTCCGCAAAAAAACTGGATTGGAACCGTATGGTAAAGAACCGGGTTGGATACGCGGAACCCTTTGAAATGTCCGAGTCCGAACGGTTATTTAATTTTTTTCGAAACCGATATTTCGAGGTAGACGTCTTTTCCGATTGTCTATTCGGTTATTTTCGACAAATTCAGTTTTTCATTTTCGTTTTAATTTACGTTGCACGAATAACATCTCTAAAATAGGTACAATTTTGCCGAGTTATTCAAATATATTTTTAACGCTCCACACTTCGTAAGAAAGTTCTTCTTTTTTTTTCAATAAAGCTAATGCAGCTTAAACCTTATCTAACTGAGAATTACTATATCATCGGATTTCCGTCGACAGCATATCAAGAAAATAATATCATTTTAAATTAAATAAATATATATATATAAATAAAATTGAATATCATATTTATTTAATAGTAGTAATATACGACACAGTGCTCAAAAAAGTTAGGTAGGTTAGGTAAAAAATTTACGAAAATACTGGTGAAGCTGATCAAATAAACAACACGATATTACAAAGTTCATTTTTTGAATGTCAAAATCGTTAACTTTGCAAAACAAAACAATATTCATGGCGATTAGTTTACGCTCCGAAAAAAAAAAAAAAATGGCACGTTTGAAAATGTTGCGCCCGAGGCAAATTGCTCGGTCTGCCGATGCGTTAATCCGCGTGTGATATTACGCAAATATATATATATATATAATTGATTATTTACTGCGGAATTCGCACGTGTAAAATAATATGCGTTACACCGTCCACCGAAAAACATGAAACCGACAACTATTAATTTAGCGCGACGGAGCGTGTCGAAATTGCCCACCCGCAACGGCCGTTTATCCAGTAGATTTGTCATTTACTCGTTACTCGTTGCTTAACGCGCAATAAACCTAATAGACCTGCCGGAGCTGGTTGTACATATAGATACGTGTTCCTTGCGATAATTTATTTTTAAATATTTCATTTCAAACAACCACGTTTGTTGCGCAAAATATCACGTGCGATTGTTTTACATTTTATGCAAACCCGTATTTTACGTATCGACCGACGTTATCCAATAATGGCTGACAAATATCGAACGGTCAAAAAACGTGTTCAAATAATACCGAATAGCCTACACGACTATCGAACGAATGTTTTACGCCGTTCGTCTAGTCAGAAGAATCAGAACTTGAGGAAATTAACAGGTTAACCGCTAAGCCATTTTTCAGTACCTGGGAGGCTATATGTATACCATTTTTGGCGCACTTTTGTTATACCATTCATGGATCCTTTATCAAAAACTATAAAGTGTACCCGATAAGATACACGTGAATACGATTTTAACACAGAAAACCATTTCGTAGCCCGTCGGTCAAATAAATCGTCTAACGGTCATTGAAAATCATAGATAAGCAATTTTATTTTTAAATAATAAAAAGAAATTATTACCGTATATGGTACAAGACCGAATAATTCAAAATACAAATTTCAGATATTTTCCTAAAGTTTTAGGTCAACAGCGAGATTGGCTTTTTTTTTGTTTTACCCCTAAAGACAAATGAACCAAGTGCGAAAAACGGTACACACGGCAGTTAACCTGTTAACGATATATATATACAACAATAAATACGAATATCATAATATCGACCGTACGCAGAGCGCGCAAATCGATTTTTGGGCGTTGCGCGCTGTCGGACATTCTCGGCGACCAGGGAAACACCGAACGACGGGGTCGGCGCGGACGAACGGGGACGGCGGTGGCGAAATGTCGTCGGCGGCTATTAGGATATAGGTTTTGCACACGTTCCGGGCGGGCACCGAAAACCGGGCGAGGGGTCGGACGAGACGCGAAAAACCGTCTGCGTGGATAGGGTGGAGGGGGGGGGGGAGGTGCTCCGTTAAAACATTACCCGGTCGCCGTGCGCACTCGACGTGCTTTTCCGACGCGTCTTGCACGTTTCAGCGGTCCGTCGCCGACCGCACCGAAACGCGATTGACCAAAATACGTTTGGACCCGGTGGCGGACTGAGACCGTGATGGCCCGGGTGGGTGAGTTTTCGGGGAGGCCTCAAACACGAACGTGATCAACACAAACAAGCGGTTCGACGTACACGATTTTCAATTTTAAATAACTCGGTAATGTATAACATAAAAAACAATACAACCGACTTCAAAACAAATGCACCAAGAGGTGTGAAACAATTCACGAAAATCTTGTCGAAGTCGGCGTCGGAATCCAGATCGGCACGTGGTATCTTGCTTAAATCATTTCCAGACCAAATTTTCAATTACGCATTACTTAAAAATAACGCCGATTTCGACAAGATTTTCGTGAATTATTTCACACTTTTCAGTGCAATTTTTCGGTTTTATTTTCTTCCAAAATTTTTTTTCATGTCCAAGTTTTTAGTTGTAACGGTCTGGTTCAATTTATATGATAATGTAATATAGCTTTCATTGAAGATATTAGGTATTATATTATTTCGTGCAGGCCAATAGACCATAGTAAAAAATATAGCTTGAGGCTCAGGTACAAAATTTCTAGAGGGCCTAGGCGGCTATGGCCTTCTACCCGCTCTGCCGGTCCGCCCTTGGTTTGGACATCTGCCGAAAAGCAAAAAACACTCCGTAGTGCGTGCGCACACTGACGAACGAAACGCGCGAACGTCGGTGACAGCGGCGTGACGAACCTTTTAAAGACAAGGAGCGGACTGTTTTTCCTAACAAATAAATAAAAACAAAAAAAATATGTATCGTTTTTCAAATACTTTCTGGCTTTCGTTTTCTTCCAAGTTCTATCTTCTAAATTCTAACCAACATTTTTCACTAATAAGTCGAGCAATGATAATTTATTCATAATCGTTTACTACACGACATCCACCGATAATGAAATATATGGCAATGAAATTGTAGAGCAATTATCCGAATCAACACATTCATTGTCTTTAGTTTTTTTTTTTTGTTAGAAAAATAAGATAGTATACTGCCATGTCTCTTAGTCTTGTTCGTTTTATTCATGATGGTAATCACTGGACAATAAATACTTTTCATACGAGTAGAATTCAGTCATCAGACTTGGAGACTTCAAACTAAATAATAATAAAAAATTTAACGTTTTCCATTGACCGTTATTCGTCAGCTATTGAGTGTTGTAAACGTTATAATAACAACACAAATTGACTTGCGCACATCGATAATAACAGAATGACATAAATATCTAAATATAGAAAGCACAGTTATATACTGTCTACAACCGCGATTGAAACCATAGTGAAACCGTTATTATTACCGATTACATCATAACACGATAAAGTATAATTATAAACGTTGTTGTTCGTGATCAGTCGAGACTACAATTAATACGTTTGGTATTACATGATATTTAATATCCAAGTGATTTAAAACAAAATTAAAAATCAATATGCCGAACTGTGGTGCTTTAGGTCCCAAGCATCCCCCCTCCACCAAATCCGCCACCTAACGCGATTGTAAATTATTGGATAAACGTGTGCATACTATTTTAATTTGGTTAGTTGTTTCTTCGTCGGGTACAACACACTTTCATCACACAACATCACCGTATCCACGAAATTATTCGAATACGTCCAAATATGTTTTCATGTATTCGTGTCTGTTAATAAAACGTTGTGACTTTTTATTTTCATATATTCTGTTTGCACTTTAGTCAATACGCGTTATTCTAATACAATGTCTGTTTACGTTCTTACGCAGCGAACGCATCATGTCAGTTATTATTTGCCTTATACGAATAACAGCGGGAATTGTGCACTTAGAGACGCGCACGGGGACGTGTACGTGTACGTTTCATTAAGTGCGCAACAGTTGAACCGTACGGTACAGAACATTGTACAAGACACGTTAGTGGAAATCGTGTCGTACGATTCGTCGAAAATTCTCGTCCGTTATGTTTATCGGCCGACGCGGACGGTCGCCGTCGTGAAAACCAAAACCCAGTGATGGCGTACGAAACAAGACGGGTCGCGTTTTTTTCCTTATTCTTTTTTTGCATTAAATCTGATTGTTTTCGGGAAAAAAAAATCCGCTGTAGCGATCGATACCAATCGGTCCCGAACCGCGCTTCGTATTATTATTATTATTATTATTATCATCGTCGTCGTCATCAAGGTATTCGAGTTGATTGTGCTCGAGCGACATAACAACATTCTCGACTCCGATCGTGGATTATAACGTCGTTTGTTCGAAAAATCCGATTGTCTTAACTGATATCGGCAGCAGAGATCATCGTCGAGTACCGTACGCGTACGGTCGAAAACCCGCCGTAACTTTTAATGAGATTTGTCCCGTAGCGGTATTGAATCATTTCAAACCGTCAGCGCGCACGCCGGTGAATTAAAACACGAATATAATCGTTCGATTACGAAACGACGACGACGACGACGACGACGACGTTCAAACAAATCAACCTGACGACGTGACACGACGTTTTGTGTACGTGTATGTTCTCGACGTCTATTCGTACAAACGTAATAAATCCCCGCGCGATGAAATATTGTCAACGCACAATACAACCGCGTTCGTGTCTCGACAAATTCGAGTCGTCCTATGCCGTCACACCGTTTAGTATCGTCGGACCGAATATAATACGCGCAATATGTTATTATATGCACGTTGTTAGGTCGATTTTTTTTTATTTTTTTTGCAAAAGGAAAACGATTTTGTCTCCGACGTTTTTCGCAAATAAAAACACCGTCGACGACGGATCTCCCGCGGATCCTCGCAGACTCGTACGAATATGATTTAAACGAGTATACATTATTATTTATTTATTTTTTATTGGTTTTTTTAATAACGCGTAAGTCACTTTGTTCTGCGGTTCTTATACGAATGACGAAAACCGTATGTTTGTCACTCTCGCCCGTAAACATAACGAGCACCTGATCGCGTGTTACTTTTTTAAAAAGTGATTCTGGTACACGTCCAGAGGACGGCGTATATGCTATTCCCAACACCCGTAACTGTCGTATCGGACACGTAATTTCTACGGATACTTGAACGAATAATTTAATGATGAATATTTCCCGACTGGAAGCTCCACGCGCACTCCGCGTCTCAGGTGTCGTCACGCTGTTGTTCGCCGGTCACTCGTCAGCGTGACGATTAGGTTATCATCCGGCGGCGGCCGATTGCGGAACGAACCGTTCACACCGGAATTGTTCCGGTGACGGTCGAACGATCAGGGACGTCCGTCCGCGGACAATATATCGTCGTCGTTCGTCAAAACGGGATCCGAACCGATCAGGGAAAACGCACACTACCTGCTGCACAGATGGGGATTTCCAGAAACACCTGCTGCATTTGCGGAGCGGAACAAACAGTTGAAACGCATTGTTATCGCCCATTGTTTCCTATGTATTATCACTTAGAAATTGTTATTACTTCTATTTGAATTTATTTATATACATATATGCAGTCGAACTTGGTTAACTCGAACTTTTTAACTCGACACCTCGAATTGTTTTCCCGGTTCCTAGAACTTTCTGTTCAAACAAATAACACAAAAATCGTGTTTGATTCGAATATTTTCGTGGATAACTCGAAGTTCCGATTTTGTTTATAAAATTATAAAACTGATACACGCAATGATTATTGCGCCCTTGTATCTACATTTACTATGAAATACATTAATGTTATTGTTACTGGTAAGTGGTTTAGTCTTGGTCTGTTAGTACAGTCGACATTCTACAAACAAATCGAATGTCCTAAAATGCCTGGGACCATGTAACACCGCAAACCATTGCAAATTGTTTTCGAAGAGCTGGCTTTTCTATAAGTGAAAGAGACGATACGGGCGATGAAGAAATTATACAAACTATTTCATTGAAGAACTGTGATGACGTGAGGCGAGATGTAAATATGCTTTTCGATGACTTCATCGACAATGACTTGGAAGTGTGCGGAAACAAGACCATAGGTCAATACTTTTACAATTAATCTTTTTTTATAAACATGACGATAAAAAATAATTTTACTACATCAATATTGTAATAAATATTGTACCGTTTTAAAATTTAATTTTTCTATTTTTGGATAACTCGAATTTTTCGGCCGGTCCCTTCGACTTCGAGTTAACCGAGTGTCCGACTCTATACACGTTTATGGTAACTGTATTATTCGATAACCATGCCGAAACGAATAAACGATACTAATAAGCGAGATGCGGTATGACAACGTGTCTCCAACCCCTCCCACCACACGGCCGTCGGCGGTCGGGCCTCACGTCGTCGTCGGCCATATGACGTGCGTTCGCGACCTTTCCGCGGCGCCGGACGTCGACTTGTGTATACAAGTACGTATGGCACGTCCGACTCGCCGCGGCGCTTAACAACGTTCAAGTCCGCCGCACGCGAAATGTCGCGGAGATATAATAACCCGGTACGGTTTCCGTCCCGTCGTCGTCGTCATCGTCGTCGTCGTCGTAGTTGTTTTCCGTACAACACGATCGCGATCTCGAACCGATCAAAACGATCGGTTTTAAAACGGTTTGTTTTTTGATTCCACGCCTCGTGTATGTATTTTTTTTTTTTTTACGGCCTTTTAGACCAAACGTTCAAACATGACGGTTTCCATCGATCTCGATTTTCCACTAGTGTATGGTAATCTGTATCCGGTTGAAAATCTGCGACGTCTCTCTTGACACAGTCCTCCCAGCGCAGTCACGGTCTTCCTAGTGGTCTTTTTCTAAAACTATCTTCACAAGAGCTTCTAGTTTCCTCCACACATGACCGGTCCGTCAATTCCAGTCTTTTTCTTATAATCTCGTTTACTATATCGGGTCTATTATCGAGATCATATCAGCGTGATGTATAGTATGAATTTTACATTCTTTGAGAGTATTTCAGGATTGTCCAAGGCATAAATGCACTTAGTGCCCATTCGAATCCCTTTTAGTATCTTAATCACCATATTGTTCGATTGGACAATCGGTGTGTTTAGTTATTTGAATTGTGTCACTTTCTTGAATTTATAGGATCCCACATTTTAATGACTCTTCGGCCTGTCTTCTTACCACTCGTTAACTGACTATCGTGCGTTCTGTTTTTCCTTCATTAATACGAAAGCGTACTTATTTAATCGTAGCTACTTCTATGAATCGTGTACATAAGCTAATGTAATATTATGCGGTGTTGTGTTTACGAATAAATTGTGACAAAAAAACTGTAAAACATTATTATGTAACAAAAATTATATTACTTCACGAAAATGTTAAATTGTTATTTGTAACTCTTACTTTATATAAGTCTTATGAGTAAGATTTTTTAAATAATGAATAATGAATGCTTCGATATTTACGTTTTGATTTACATTTTATTTAGAATCGTATTTTATTCAGAATGTATTCTGGTGAGTGGTTGTTTGACGGGAAAACGCATTGTTCACGATTGTTTGTATACTATTTATAATGCAAATATCTCTTGTAATAATAAAAGAGAATTATCCGTGAATCATCGTCAACCGTGTTCGTTATCAAGGAAAACGTTTGAAATTATTCCGAGTGTGTATACAAATGCGTTTGTGAAAAATAGATATTTCTGTATACTGAAGAAAATCGTGTTTGATTTTTTTTTTTTTTGCTCGAGACTTTTGAACAACGATGCCCCTTGAAGTGAATCGATCGAATCGATTGTTGTAATATCGAACAAGAGAAGCGAACAAATAACCGAGTGTGGAACTGTTTTTAAAACGTACAACATCAGAACCTAACGAAAAAATAACCCGGCAGCTCGGATCGACGTTTTACCCACGAGCAACGGTTAGCCCAACAGGAGGTCCATGACTAAATGCTAGTCGGGGGAACCGCTGCCACAGGACCATTCGTGTATAGCGGTCGTCGACGTTCGTATCCCGTTTCGCGACCGAGCCGTCGGCACGCGAAATTATCGTCTCCGACGATGTCGGCTGTCGAAGGGAATGTCTTTTCGGCTGTCTGTTCACTGCGAACGCGAAATCCGACCGCGGGACAATCCCCCGGAGCCTTCAAGCGGAGGACCAAAAAAAATAAAAATGTAGAGGTGTGTAAAACATCAATAATGCGGTTTACAGAAATGTATACATTACAATGTTCTAAAATTAATTTTGTAGTCGCCCAAAACAAACGAATTGTTTTTAACACTAAACGTTTCGATACGAATTGCAGTGTCAATCGTTACGTTTGTCTTGTGAATAACATTTTTCGATTTTAAATAATACAATTTATAAAAATTAATTTCCGTATGGCACGTCAAACGCTTTGTTGTATTTAAATATCGTTTCGTAATCTCTCAATGGGAGTGTAGCTTATGTAAACGATCGCGTCTCGACATCAAATTTTCGATCATTTTTTTTTCTCCTTTTAATAATGCATCCGTACGTGTCCACGTCGTCGGCCTCGTCCCAATATTGAAATCCGTTACACGAATACGTTCGCACGTTATTTTTCTATGACATTAATTTGGACGTTCTGACGAAAACACTGAAGTGGGTCATATATTCACGGAACAATTGATACGGAAACAGAACGTTTTGTTTACGCACACTTTGTATTGTTCGGAGCGGCTCGCGAGACTTTTCTTGCCAGGCTGAATACACCATGTATAGTGTTGTATAAGTAAACAAGTAAGTTATAATTTAAAAGCGGTGTTGATAATAGCCTACGCCTTATCGCGAAGGGTTTTTTTTTTTTGTTTTTTTTTTCTATTCGCGCACCGGTTTTCTGCCGATTTAACGCGTGAATTCGTTATGGTCGATAGCGTGCGTATTTATAAAGTTCCCACTTTCGTTGTTTCGGATAAGTATAGTTTTTACCGTGACGTTTACTATACGATCATATATTATTTTATATCTTTTTATATATAAATGATATAAACAATACAATCATGTCGAACAACTTCTTAGAAGAATACTAAAAAAAGTTACGTAAAAATGTAATATGTGCTCTGGTCGTTTCATTGATTCGACTACGTTTCTCGAGACTTATTGTCTAATATAGCTTTACCTGGAATTCAACAGACACAGATCGTCAGAGTACGAACTTATATATATATATTGTCACGTTTACTTGCACTGTTCGGGTAACCGGATTTTGAATTTTTATGGGCTTGTGAACGTCTTATTTTTTAAGAATATTTCAGCGTCCCACTTCTAAATGGAATGCTGGTAAGGGACTCGTTTTTACACTTCTGTGTTTATAATTTGGTCGCACAGACAAAAAATGATTTTTATTTAACGTACAAAGAAGAGTAGAACGTTATCGATTTGACGCTTTTCAATATATGTTTATGACTTGTTAAAAAATACAATCACGTCTAAGACAATTGTCCATAATTTCTGAGAATTCGGTTCAATCATCTACGCCAGGCCAATGTGTTCGGACGTAAAATGATAAAGCAATTGATGACGAAGCGTAAACATATTTAAATATATTATTTATGTTATCGAAGGTGGCAATTTACTAATTAAAATTTTAAATTTCTAAAAAATGTTTTCTTCACTAGTTCACTAATATTATCATGAAGTTTTTACAGTTACTTATCATAACCATTCTGTTTAGTTTTCACACACTAGACACGAATGTTATTAACATTATACATCGTGTCTAGTGGAATGTTCCAAGATTATAACTAAAAACATACTTTTTTTGATTGAAAAACAAAAAATACAAAATTATTTTAACTGAGTTAATATTTTTTTAATAAAATAAATTATTTCTTATCGTATTTATAATTCATGAAAATTATGCTATCAGTTGGGAGATATGTGTGTTTGAAATCGTTCACGAGATTACGAGAAATATTAGTTTTTTGAAACGCAAATTTTACAATATATTTTTACGTCAATCTATTAATTATTCTCCAATTCAAATACCATCGATAACATATTCTATACCGCATAACGTAATATTTTTATAAATCTTATCAGTAATTCGACGAATCGCAAAGAAACATGATAAATCAGTACAGAACTTTTTTGAAAATTAGTCGAAATATTTTTCATTGTGTTTGCGCGTAGTGATTAAATATCGATAAAATAATATTAAACTCTATAGCCGTATACACAACGCCTGTGCACCTCGTCGACGATCATCGATACCGGTAAATCTATAGGAATATAATCAATGTAAGTATCACAAATATTGAAACTCGGACGAGTTTTTTTTATAAATTTTCAAACGAGCGTGTCCAACGCATTTGGAAACTAAAAACCCCATTAATAATATAACAGCACATCAAATGTCCCGACTTCCGAACTGCCCGTGGCATAATACAGAACCATATAGTATAAACACCATTGCCCATTTTGACAGCTGCCATATATTACGTACGTATAATTTATATGTATATATATGTACAAATATATTACCAATACCTGTAAAAACTGAAAGCGGAGTTTTCCTGAAATTTTTTACGCGATTCGACGAACCTTTTTATCGATCCATTATTTATCATTCCGAAAATTAATATGAAAAATTGCACGTGTTATTATATATGTCATTACCATGCAACAAATGTATACAACAGTTAACTTCAAGTTTTGAACGATATGGCCTAATAATGAACTTGATTTCAGTTTTAAGTCAATTAAAGTTTAAATGGTAATTGTGTACTTAAGTATCGAAAAGTATTGAAAAAATTATAACAACGATAACAGAATACTTTTTTGAAAGCGATTCATTTTGTTTTAGATTCTGAACGAAGCGAAGAATATATTGGTTTCACACAACGATAAGTTTTTTTATTATTGCCTGTGAACACATTTTCATGTAGGTATGCGCTAATAACTTTGTCGTACGTTACGTTCCGGTAGAAAATCGTGTCTATAGTCAGTACTTCTTTGGTTCACGTTTTTTCAATTTTCTCAGTAATTTCCAAAAGTGTAATTGAAAACAACACAAAAATTGGAATAAAACAAAAAAAACCAGTAACAGTTTTGACATATTCAACTTGGACATTTTTAGTATTTACAAATTCAAAATATAACACATATATAATATTTTAACAATATTGATTATATTTATTAGAATATTAAAATACTGGCCTATATTTTTTCGAATACAACGGTTTATCGTTGCTTTAATAATGAAAATAATAAAATGTCTTTCTAAATAACCCATTTGAGCCAACAGACAACATCTGTGGCTTGCCGCTACTCTTTTTTTTTTTTTTTTATTCGACTGAAGTTTAGTAAAACATTATTTTTTCAGAAGTATATCCGTGTCAAAAGTTAACATTGATTTTCTACCGTCTACTTTGTTGAACTATCTATTTATATATATTAAAATGTTAATGTGTTTCATCAATTTAAATCACGAATTTTTTTCACAACTATGGCTGTATAAATATATTATAATATATAAAATTAAAATGTTATTTCTCGAAAGTTATCAATTCTAAAAATAAAAGTTTAAATAGCCTTGAATTAAAAGACAGCATATTTGTATACGTATATTCATATGTCTAAGAAAAGGAAACTTTAAATTATTATTAAAACAAAGAAAAAAAATGCAAACGATACCAGGTCGTTTTCGTAATCACCCGAAGTATTTCGCCGAATTCAACTAAAATTTATACCACACAGTGTAGTCGTTATTTGTTTATCTTTTTAGGACTTCCGAGGGACTATCGGACATCTTAAATTTACATTGGCTCTATGGGTTATCAACGAGTAAACAAAATAATGATCTATCTAACTTCGGGGTCGCCAATAATCTATAAATATATTTATAGCTTCACAATGATGAGCCGGATAGCTCCAACAAATCCGCTTCATAATTGATCAACACACGAGATAAAACTATTTCTAACATCGCGTTGTCGCGCTCATATTACAATACGTCAATGTAACCGAATAAAATCGTGTTTATGCAATATTATAATTTAGGTACGGCATTCGATTTAAAAACCTAATAAGCAAAGCGTAATGAATTTATTTGTAGATCTGCTGATTTGTGTATTTGAGCTGACATTGTAATACGCACTTTTGCCGTTTTGCAGTTCATGCAGGAAAGGCCAATCAGTACTACAAACAACCGGAAGACGAAATCAAATTATTGTTAAAAATGTATAAAAATATATTGAATCATTTCAATGTTTACATTTCAATGCCACTTTTATTTAGCATTTTCGAATGTTGATTACGCCAAAGCTTACTACTGCCTACGTTGTGATCGATTTATAAAATACATTGAATATTCATCAAGTTTAGTTCAAAATGCGCTATTGCCACCAATTAGATTTGTATCATTTTTTACGAATAACAATTAAGTCCACATAACCTGTGATGAAACATATTTTACAATTAATAATACCAACATGTGTTCCATTTAAAAAATTCATTTTTCTCATTCGTACGGCAAAGGTACATTTTACAATCAAATCTATTTACCAAATATTAAATTTCAAGATTGGCAATTGCATGTTAAGACGAATTTAAATTTAGCGCATTTCAACAAGAATCACGTGTAGCATTATTAAATTATTAAATTTAAATTACGTATCTTCTACAATAACGTGGAGAAGAATATTACTACATTGTAATGAAATTGTTGGATAGTAGTGCGTCAAGACTAATTTTCTTCAATGAACACCGTACATTTTAAATTCGTTTTTATGTGAGAAATTGTACGTTTTCATTCAATTATCTGCTCTTCTCAACATTTGTATAGAAATAATATATTCAAATTGAATTTCAGCGAAAAACAACGTAAAAAGTGTGATGATGCCATACATTATAAATATCCAATATCGTTTTTATTTCATCAAATTAGCAAGAGCATACAATTATTGGTACTATATTCATGTTATATTCGTGTACATGGTAATATTTTTAGTGACCGGACGAATTTCGACACGAGTATGTTACGTGAGTGCTGATTGCTGTTTTTTCGCCTCCGCCGTATAACTATAGAATATTATACATATATTTATATATATATATTCGAAAAACCACATCGTAATATAAATGACGTAGTTTTGTAAGTATATATATATATATATCAGTTTTTTCTGTAACCAAGTCTTTGAGTGCTTGAACATACATTATACATCCCACAAACGTATTAGCTGAAATGTTAAGAGCGTCTTTGATCTAAGCCAGACATGTCAAACTCTAAGTTTAACATAAGACCGATAGAAATACGTCCGATTTGACGGGAAAAGTTGAATATGATTTTTAGAAATGAAAATTTTATGTTAAATTTACGAAAAACATTTGCTCGATAAGACGGTAAACGAAAATCCCGTGTATTAAAAACATTTTTTTAAAAATATTATCACTCGAACGTGTGAATAAATTATAAAGTATAAATAAATAGGTGTTACCATTTCCGCCTCCTCCCGTTCCACTGCGTTCCGTACGGTTTTATGTGAACGCGTGTAGACAACATAATTTTCTTGAATAATAATTTGTTTTAGAATTTGCAAACATAAAATGCGCATATGATACGTAAAACGTTTTTTACAGGGGAAAAAATAAACCCGCATTACTTAGGCCACAACAAACAAAACAAATTAACATATTACATATCATTTGGTCCTTACCGCTGTCGACGTGAAATTCGGTTTTGAGAAATACCATTTTTTATTTTTTAATTCGTTTATTTATTTATTAAATTTTTCACTGTTTTGATCGATAAAACGCGACGGTTGACGGTTACGTTCGCCGTGCTGTTTCGAAAGTCACGTAACGAAAATGTTTAACTACTTTCGCGAATACCACGAGCAAAAAAAAATAAAATATGCCGTGCGTGTGTATCGGTGTACTATATTCTGTTGTATATATTGTAATAAAATGCCGTTTTGTAATCGAATACTGGACTCCTTGTTGTTCCTTGTACGAGCGCACACCATCGTATCTCACCAAACCAACATCTATGCTTAGTAATAATTAGGACTAGGATGTTGTGCTCTTTAAACCTATCGATTATAAGATATTAATTTTAATTTCAATATGAAACAATACAATTTATTTTTAAAAATATCCAAACCAAGAAAGCAATTTATGATCTACAAATTTACCAAAACAAAAAAAGTAATAAAAAAAATTGTATTAAATATAAAATATATGTGTAATTTAGATTTCCGGCTGTATATACTTTTTCTTAAAAAAAACCATATTGCGTGATCGTGTAGTATAAAATTTTTAAAAAATAATTATTGTTTTATTTGAGTTTATTCTTAAAAAAATCTAGAAAATTTAAAGCGATTTCAAATACTTCGAATAATGTGATGTAAAGATTTTATTTATTTTCAATGTGTTTGCATCCACATTGAAACGTATGCATTTTAATATTTTCTTAGTAGTTTTTTTTTTTTATTCAATGCAATAACGGATACATATAATCAATAGAAGTATATAATCCTTTGAACTGTTTTTTAACTAACAATTTTATTGTTAGTTGAAGATTTTCGTTTTTTTTTTCTGTACAAAAACAAATTTAAAACGTGTCAATACATAAAAAAATTCTTTTAATTATGTTTTAAAGTTAGAAAAAAAATATATTAACATAATCGTTTGATTTTTAAGCAAAATCTCATTTAAAAATCATACTTTAAAAATGACTTTCAAATAACATCCTGGTAGACGATTATTTTAAATCTAAATTCTAAATTCTAAGTGCATACCGTTTCTCTGAATATTACGTTTTTCATAAAAAGTGTATTACTCTTAACCAGTTATATACACTAGGCCTAAACATAATTTGTATTCAACGTGATAGAATTGTCCACGAGTATCGGTTAACTTTATAATTATAATTGATATCATAATAAACGTTGTAAAACTGCGTAAAACTTCAACGCCTTGAGCTGATGAAATTTGTTTGGAAAGTACGATAAATATTACAGATATATTTTATCGGGACAGCGATAAATTTACAAAAAAAAAAACATAATAATAATAATAATAATATTATACGTAACACGAAATCTATTATATTTAGTTTCTCGGTGCCATTAATAAATTGGAAATACGAATATCACATTAAAGCTTCGGTCGAAACAGAACCGCTGGAAAACACATGTTATTGATTTGGTTTTATATGTAATTCTTAAGCTATTAATATAACTCTAATACAGTCGTATACGTATACATTCGTACTCGGACAAGTCCAACGTAACAAATCTCCACCCACAATACATTATGAACGGCAGCTGGTTTTTCGGTAAATGTCGCGAGCATTAAGTATCGAATATAAATTGAAATTCGTTATGATTTTCTGGAAGATAATACTTGCTAGTAATTTAACTCGACAGATACCCTCGTGAAGTATCTCAGAACGATTTAGGCGTATGTGCGGATTGTAAACCATACATTTCAGAGAATTATCCTGCATACGTACAAGAGAGCGTAGCGTCCGTACACGCGTATTCGATATTATTATAATATTTGCATTTGCGAAAAGTTTGTCTCGAGAAGTGCATACTCATCGAAAAATGTGGTTTTCGGTTCGACATTCTAACTGCATTCGACTCGTGTGTTTTGCTATACTCTTCCACCCACGTTTCTCTACAATGGCGTAACGATCATTGCGAACCAAATCGATCATTCAAATATTATTGTTTCATTATATTTGAACGATAACGATACAGTTATATGTAATACGCGCCTGCCGTTTTTCTTGTTACGAATCGGAAATCAACGCTTGTAATATAAAAGTATTGTTTTTTTTTTTTTAAATTCGTTTTCTCTACTTTATTCTTTTGAAACCAATATGATTATCACACGACTGACTCGTAGAGAATAATTTTGAAAATTATTCGAATGCTTTGCAAGACTGTGAATCGATACGCGACTATAGTCCGATAATATAAATATAAATTGTTTATATTCAATAAGTATTGTGTCGTGTTGAAGCGAAAAGACATTATTAATGCGCAAATATTGGTTTATCGACAACGTGTTTCATTCTCGGAAAACAATTTTTGTGGAACGAAAAGTATTTCACGAGTATCATGAAAACCGGAGAATGCCGAAACATCGAATTTTCGTCGTTTTCAAAACAACGTAAACCATATTATATAATACTATCCTAAGACCATTGAAACGTCGAACTTGAGAAAAGCACTTCGACATACTAATTTTAAATATCAAAATTCGAAATATTAAAATGAAATATCAAATTGACGATAAAACATAATTAATCGAATGTACAAAGTTTTGAAACGTTCCACGTTATACAAAAAAAGCCAAAGTTATATACAATGTAAAGTGCATTCATTATTTATTGTCCAGCTAAAAAATATATAATAATTATATATATTTTCGTTATTTTAATTGAGTATTGGAAGTTTAGAATATTTTGTTTCTTTTTTTTTTTTAAAAAAGTGATAAATATGATCTACTTAAAATCGTTTCTTGTTTAAATGAATATGTTTATGAATAATATAACAATCTAAAATATTGAAGTGACTTGGAATAATGAAAAGTAATTTGTAGATTTCCGTTTTGTGTGATTCGTAAAGTCGATTAATTGACACGTGTGACCTAAAAATGACTTTATTTTAGCTCGTAACCTCGTAAGATTATACTTGAACGTAATGAATAGGTAAAAAAGAGTTTATATCGGTCAAGTGGTTTGGATGGTAGTTATAAAAAAAAAAGTACCAATACTTCATTCTCGCATAATATTATAATTACTGATTTGGAATTTTTTAAATGTTCCTTTGTTTTCTATAATTAATACAAATGTCAATTTTGATTCTGACTAGGTTAGTACTAGAATTTGTATATTATTATCCGATTTAAATAATGTTTGAAAATATATCTTTTGATTATTTCACGAAATTAATACTCTTACTGCTCAACAAACTCTTTGTAAAACTAATTTGTTATGAATAAACCATATAGTTTTTATAATACATTTTTTCTCCTTTTTTTAGTTCAAAGTATTGTTATGTAAATTACTGAAAACTTTTACAAAATATACTTTGAAGTTTAAACACGAATTATTTACATGTTTTGGCCGAGTGATCAAATATTAATGTACCTCATTAGGTATAATTATTTGTATACTTAAACTTTTTCATTATTTATTTTTTTCCTTTTCGAGTAATATTATATAATATGGATAGAACAATTTTCCGTATAATCAGTTGGATTCGAAGCGAATTGGTTTATTTTACTTAAAACGGAATTTAAAATTGTAACATGAAAGCGGTTTTCGAAATTATCACAAAACATATATTTCAAAAGTATAATACAACCGTCAAGTTCGATAAATAATATGTAAGTAGGTAGTTGTGTTATGCGTGTGAAATGGAGTTTTTACGTAGTCGCCGGTAGACAAACCGTCAAACAGTAACAACCGAACTGTCCAACACACGCGGCAGCGCATAAAAAATTAATTACCATAAGGTGAACAGAGCACTCGTATAATACAAGTACAAGCATCGTCCATTCGGGTTTTGTACATTAACAAAACGGATCGCTTAAAAAATATCGTTCTGAGCCGTTGTTAGAATATCGTGCGTTACCCGTCTCGTATATATTGTTCATACGTTAATATATTGTCGGCGAAAAGGCGGTATTCGTACAAAAGGTATTCACGAAATAATTTATTTTACTTATACGTTTCGTGAGAGGCGAACATATCATATACATTCTCGAGAAAAGTACTGTAATTCCGCGTAATCTCCTATCTTAACTTTGCCAAAGAATCGTTATACCGTATCCGTACGAAACGACAGTATGCGCAGTTGGTAATAATCGAGTAATATATCGTACGTACGGGCAAAAGCCGAAATCGGGTAGACTTCAGACAGGTTCGGACACATCGCGGAGCGCCCGAAGCGATCGGGTAAGGTGTCACAAACGTATCCGGACAAATCTGAAGCTAAGGCTGGCCGTAAACGAATTACAAGTCAAAATCGAGTTTAAAAACTGTTGAGTTGGTTTCAATTAATTTTTCTGACGCGTTACAATTTTTTTCAAATAATCGTTTAACGTAATAAATGACCGTTTTCTAAAATTAACATCAAGTCAACTTTGCACAAACGTATTCTGATCAAGTCGAATTCCGTTCAAAAGACAACGCGAATTGTCTGAATGTGGCTATTACTTTTCAGCGTAGACGATTTTTATGAGAATATACATAATATTATAAAAAATGTACGTATTTAATTTTAATTTCCTACAGTTTTGATTAACAGCCATAACGGGTCGTTTAATTTTTGTTTTAAAGGTTACATCAAAAATCAATACCCTTTCTGACATTTATTACATTTTGTTCATACTATCTGTTATTTTATTATTAATTAGAAAATGTTAACTTTTATCTAAGTCAAATGATATTTTCTTCGAAGTTATTTAAATATTTTATATAATTGAATATTTTACTTTGTAGTTTTACTTTATTGTGAAATAAACACAAACATTTATGAAATAAAAGTAAAAACAAAAGCGGGGAAAACCCGAACTCATGTTAATATTAAACGTTTTTTTTTTTGTTTTTCAATAGCTCGCGAAAAAAACTAGTACGATAATTGATATGACCGCACACGTATTTATCATACACAATTGGTTACGACTGCGTACGGTCCTCGTCGGCATACGCGATCGCGTTTTACTACCGACGTCAACCGTTTAAACATATCATTTTTTTATTAGTAGACACGATCGTTGTCTCATTACAGTTGTCGTATTTCCAACAATAAACTATACACGTGAATCTGCACGCGCTACAGATTTGCCCGGATGACTGTTTCGAATACTTTTGGATCGCTTGTAAACGCGCGTTCGCAACGGTCGAGTTTATCCGAAAGGTTTTGGAAATCGGTTCGAAAATATAAACTTGTTACAATACCATCGCGAGATAACGATTATGCGCGAACACGGTACGGACAGAGGCGTACCCACCACGATATAACATTCGATACGGAACAATCGGGAAGTGCGGCGCAATATTAAATATCGCGGAACGGAGTTTACAACTTCTGCATGTGTACCTGCTTTGGGTCGAACGAAACTGGGTCGGAATTTACGCGCGCGCCACGCAGTTATAGACCCGACTCGGGTTGGAGATAAAAATGCGGTCGGAATTCACTATTTCCACCCGCCCAACGAACGGGGCGATATTTACAATCGCTCGCGTTTACTGCACAATATTACCACGGGGGGGAAGCGCACACTTCGGGCGTGACTTCTTTCCCGTTATTATTATCGTCGTTAGACAAAGAGGAAAAAAAAATTTCTCATTTATTCGAAAACCGTTTGGGAACGTTGAAAAACGAACGCAGTCGAGTTTATGATTTCTTCGCGAGACGCATATAATAACAATACGCAATATGATAACACACACACATATATTTATATAAATATATACATGTATTGAAACTTTATGAACTCTGTGAATATTGTTCTCCTCGTTTTATTCGTGATTTTCATTTGAAAAAAAAAACGTTTCATTATTTTTATAGTAGCGCGCGCGCGATTTCCTCCGATAAAAGTATTATAAGTGCTCGTTTTCAAAAAAATCGTGAAAATTATTTTCACAAGTGTTCGTAAACTCATTTTTCTTTTTCTCGCGAATTTCAACGTGCAGTTTTTTTCTATTTATTAAGGCGAATCTAAAACGATACAAAAAAAACCCCCACGTTTTGGATACTCATAATTCTATGGTGAATAAAAAATGATTTCATTATAAATTATACCATTTCTTTGAGGAAAAAAGTTGAATATTGTAAAACTCTTATATCTCGCGCAAAAGTTTATATATTTTTACCTATTTTTTCTCGCTACATAATTTTTCGAAAAATTTTTGTGAACATGTTGTGACGAACCTATATATTTTGGTGAATATGTGTTTGACAGTTGCAAAATATGACACGGAAACAATGAAACGTCAAAATATTCATTATAAAAAAAAAATATTGAATTGCAATGAAACGTATTTTATCTTTATCTAATGCACAATACGATAAACCTGAAAAAAATATACGAATCCATACAAATCCGAACAATAATTTTAACAAATAAGAGATGTGACGTGAAGAAAACTTTATTAAAAATATGTAAGAATATCATTTACACTTCCTGAGATATTATTCGCGATAGAATGAATCACCCTGTATAACGCGCGGTAACGCATCGTTATTCAAACTCAAAACCTTTACGAATATGGTTGGCAATAATAAATGAATGCCCTCACGCCTGAGTATAATTTATTTACTGCAATGGTCGTTACACGTCCAAAATGTAATTATGCAAAATTATATTAGAAATGACCTCGTTTCACACGTAGACTCAATAAAAGTGTTGTCAAAAAATATTTTTCAAAAATATTTCAAATACTACTCAAATATACTTTTATAACATAAGTGTTTCATTAATACTTTAAATATTAAAATAAAATAAAAACAATAACGGAATTCAAATTTCGTCTAACCAATATTCACTGTGAATAGGATTGTTGATGATCGGTGAAGTAAATATTATATGTACTTACAGGATAGAAAATTTAGATAACTATTAACATATCGTTAAACATTCTGGAGAGTTATTATTAGAGTTTTTGTAGACGTTAGTACATTGTTTTCAATTGGTCTTAAATGAAGCTATATCTTTTATAAATTCGATGCATACACGTATATACTGGGCATTGAAATGATATTACAACTTTTAGAAATTTTTTTACTTAGCAGTTTTTTCTACGGAGTTCATGAAAAGTTTTCGTTACGAAAACATCACTTTTTATTTTATTTTCTACGTTTTCTAAACTGACCTATCAGATTAATCATCTCATCGGAAAGATGAGTTTTGTCAATACCAAAATTATTTGCTGTCATAATTAATTATTGTTTGATATTTTAAAAGAATCGTTTATATTACAATATATTTTTGTAATGAACGCAAATATAAATGTATAATTTGTTATTTAAATCCAACCTTTATCCTTGTCATATTATCGGAACTTAATGGTCAAACAGCGCCAATTTAGAAAACAAATTTTTATTAAAAAGACATTTTAAGTATTCTAAATACGTTTTTTTCATTTTATTCGAAAATATTTGTATTATGAATAATTTTTAAAAGTATTCTTTGCAATAAACTGGTCAGAATATATATAATCGATCTAATGTCCGAATGAATGATTATTAGTTTTTTATTTTTATTATTTTATTTTTTAAAAATTGAACTCTCGTTGCTCATTTCAGTATCTTATAATTTTATATATTATATGTGTAATATACGTTAATATACACAAAATGTGAGATATAAGTTCACTTAGACTAAAATCTGTTTTTGTATTATCGCATAGTAAAAATGCTTTAAAATATTCTATGCATGCGAGCAATTTCATACATTTACTTAGTAAATCTCAGTTTTAATCGGTGAGGCGAAAATTTCGATTTATATGATTTTTATAATACGTTTTTGTTCGATAAAATGATTTTAACAAACAAACAAAACGAGTAAAAACACCTTAAAAGGAATCTTAATAATATCTAATATTAATTTATTTAAACTTTTTTTAACAAATAATATAATATGCATTCGGTTTATTATCGTAACTGTAAACTTTTAGTATATTATGCTAATTTATTTTTTGAATATAAAGTTTTAAACTCGTTTCGGTAAATCGTCCGAATGGCCCGAATGACATGAACTTGAATACCCCGGTGGGTCCATTTGGACTTTCATTATACATAGAAAAAAGTCTAAAGAGATGATTTATAAATTTATATAATTATTACTCTTTTCTTTATTCTAACATTAAAAAATAATAAAAATAAAATAACGTGCCAAATAAAGTACCGAATGAATACAATTTAAACGTTTTATCACGGACAAATTATAAATTAAACGAAAAAATTTCATCGTTGTAATTCGTTTTTCGTTTCACTAAAAATCTAATAAGTTGAAACAAAAACCGCTTCTCTCAGAATCGAAAAAAATTCAACGCTAAAATCGTGGCACGAACGCATAGAAATCATTGAAGAAAAATAATCTTTTCAAATCTTGACTAGAACAACTAGACAGTTAACGGCATTTGTCAGTTACACTCTGTGCGTATAAGGCCATATTTCACACACGCAATGCAATGATAAAAATATTGTTATAATCTCGTCGGCGAGTTATATTAATTCGGTCGTTACGGCCGTTGTCCGTATTGAGCTCCATACCATGAAAATTGGCTCGATCGTCCGTTTAATATGTACGACCGTGTTTATGGCGCGCGTACGACGACTGGAAACTTCGACGACGAACAAAAACGACGGATAACAAATTGAATCGGGACGAGTCGCGAGATCCCGCGGCGAACCCACAATATATATATATATATATATATATAAATATATATCTGTTAAACAACTTGTTCGGATTGTGTAGTCGATTTAGACTTGAGCGGCCATTTAGTTTCCGACTAGATATACGACCGTCGCCCGGACACGGACGAGATGCGACCGTTTAATTATCCAAATTCGCAGTATTGTCTAACGCTGCTGATCCGTATTTGTTCTGCTAACGATACGTACGTTATGTGCATGGTCGTGTTTGTACTGTTTTTCCTTTTTCGTTTACACGATCGTCGCACAAGATGTTTCTTTATCTCTTGGACTCGCACGCACCGGAGCGTCCGATTAGATGACTATTTATTTATCTCTTCGTCTAGAACATTATAATCCAATCTATATATGTATATATATATGTGTGTGTGTGTGTGTGTGTGTGTGTTGTTGAGTCGTGCGTGACAGTTATTGGAAAAAGCAGAAAGTATTTTCAAAGACACTTTTTGTAGTTCGTAGTTCTCGTAAGGGTACGATAAAAAAAACTGATTTGAAATAACGGTTAGATCCTGAGCACATGATTTTCGCAACATTTTGTGTTGTAAACCGCTAACATTTGAACCGGCTCTAATTCCCATCAACGGTATTCGAAATGTTCTGAACTCGTAACGTCGTAATCGGTTGCCAACACACGACTGTACTACAATTGCCTATGCAGGGCGCCGGACAAGAGATATACGTCTCTAAAGATTTTCGAAATTTTACGTTATCAAAGACAAAGGAAAACACATTTAATTTATTATTTGATTTTTTTTTAATCTTTGGATTTTCCATTTAACAGCGTATACTTCGATCTTATCATACTCTGACGCGGAATGTTAACTGAGGACGTATAAACATTGGATAATGCTGAAAGTTCAGAAAAACTGTTTTCTCTTTTCCTCCCACGCCTAGTGTCTACACTTTACTTCAATTATGAATTAATACATTATCGCGAACATGTTTAATGCATTTTAAATACAAATAGGAGAACCGAAAAATGTTTATGGGTATTCGACAATTATGCACAATGTAGCGTAAATCATTTTCGTTAAACCGTACACCGTTATATAAGACAATGATATTTTATTTTTATTTGGTTAGAAAAGATTGCACGTCTGTGTGTGTTTTTCTCTAGTCGCATATCCAAAACGATCAGAGAAATTTTATTAAACTCCTGTATGTCTGTATTAGTGATTTAATTAGACGATTATCTTAAGTGAGTGCTATGGTTTCGAAAATCGCAATGTGGCATTCTCGGAACAAAAAATAAATTACCTTTCATCTTCATGCCGTATAGAAAACCGTTTTACTAGAATCGAAAAGTAGCTATATTATTTACTCATTTGTTCGGACACAAAAGACAGTTGTCATAAACTATTCTGACAGAGGTAAAAACCAATATTTTGCCTTTTCTAGAACGACATGAGTTTATTCTCTGTTTTCTTTCGTTCTCGGACAGTTAGTGTACGTTTTCCGTTACTTTATCTATAACGCTGTCAGAACAATACTACATTGCTTCCATTTCATTTTTTCAAAACTGATACTACCATATCGATAACTAATATGAAAGAATTTGATTTATATTGCAGCTATTTGAGTTTTATTAAATTAATTCGAGTGAATCGGATGTTGTTAGATTTGTATAATTTTTCGTAATTCGAAAGCAATAATAAATCGTTAGTTTTGAAAAACGATATTGATCGAGACTTTGTTTATTATTGTGGTTTATCGAAATTTAAACGATACACATTTAAAAGTTATGATAAACAATTTAAATTTTGTTTTGTTTTAAATACTGTTAAAATATTAAAGTCTAAGCTTGTGTTTTCAGATTTTCAATACAAATATAACCCATACTCAAAACGGATATGTTGGAAATGTTACCAAAATGTTCTAATTTGTCGAAGCCGTTCGGTAATTTTTCGTCACGCTTAAAAAAAAAACTAGTGAAGAAATTGGAAAACACGTTGAATAAAGTAAAGACACGGTTTGTATTTTGTATTTACCGAACACATGTAAATATCGTCCGGGCACTCAACGTGAAATAAATAAAATAAACGCTCAATGAATCTATGTAGATTTGTAAACATTCAGCTCGCATATTTGATAGCGTAGGTGTTGTTAAAACTATACAGGAAAATTGTATTTAAGAACGAATAACATTTCGTCCATTCCAGGACAATTTTAATTTACCTGTGACAGCCGGTACATTGCCAACAGAACATTTGGAACGAACCCAAAGGACTGTATTATATAATAATGTAGGAAAGTTCTTCTCTTTCATACACATTTATGCATGTGACTGTAATGATAAACGACCGAAATTTAATCGTTTCTTGTTTGTTTGTTTTCGGTATATTTTTTTTAGCAAATTAATTCCGTCAGAGAATTTCTCGTCCCATTTAATGCGACAGAAAAATACAGCTATAATAATATTTACGCACCGCTCACACGTATGAAAAGATTAATCGTTATTTAGTATCAAATTTAACAATTGTATTAATGAATTATAAAACAAAAATGGTAAACAAATTTTACTAATATCATAAAATTTATAGATACGGTAGATAAATTTCTATCGAGTTTATTTGTATTTAACGCAAAATTTACAATATTGCATATAATTTGAATATTATTTTTCAGTAAAAAAAATTTACACCATAATTTATCGTGTATATATATACATTCTGTGTGAAGAATATCCGAAATTCATCATTTGAAAAACATAAGTAAAAGATATGGGCACAATTTTTTTTCTATTCGTTTGTATCATAGTACTTAGTTACAACATAGTGTTTGAGCGTGATCTGTGACTCAGTGTGTTGACAGCAGCTATTTTTTTTAGTCATACTTTTGAGTGCTCTGCGATTTTCACAATGGAAAAATTAGTTGAACAAAGGATTTGTCTTAAATTTTGTGTCTCAAACAGAATTTCATGTACTGAATCGCAAAAAATGTTGCGAAAAACCTACAATAAATCGTACATATCGAAAACACAGGCATACGAATAGTATACAGCATTCAAAGAAAATCAAGAAATGGTAGTTGATTCGCCTCATTTTAGTCGACCTTTAATGTCTGCAAACGACGAAAGCATCGGCAAAATTAAGAAGCTGGTATTCAAAAGTTGTCGTATGAGTCAGAGATCGATCAAATGGTAAACATATCTTTTAAGTTCGTTCATAAAATTATGACTGAATTTCAGGCATGAAACGCATCGCCACACAACTGGTTCCAAAAGAGCTCAATTTTCTCCAAAAGAAAGCAGATCACTGAAGACATAATTTCCCGAGTTTCTACGGACCCCACCTTCATGAAATGAAGGCTAGCTACGAGACATGGTTATACATAATAAGTATACACATATTAACATTATACATCGCGATACAATGAATAACATAAATTCAATATTTATTCGTTTATTAAAAACGTATTAAATGTAATGCCTACAGAAATATAAAACATCAACAAAAACTGTACAATCTATTTACGTTTTCTAGGAATTGTTGATAAATAGAAACTTATCATTATTATTACAATTAATTACGACGCGTTTATCGTTATAATTGCCAATTTGACAACATTTTATAAATTTGTTTTCGTGCCTTCACTTTTCAAATATTTATCTTAACTGACACAAGTTTCTTGTTGACTCCTCAAGCGGTCATGTCATGTAATATTCTTTCTTTTTTGTACGCTCATATGATTATTGTAACTAATATTACAGATTGTATATTTTCTACAATAAAAAAAAAGTTCTTGTTGAGAACCAAAAGTCGATCGATTTTCCTACGAACAAAGTAAACAAAAAAATTGTACGATAAATCTCGTATTTACAGAAATCTTTAATACATACGGTTAATATAAATCTCACAATTTAAGTGTAAAACAAATTGTATATAATATTATATAACCTATAAATAAATTACAACGGATTTAAAAACAAAATAATGTTGAAAAACCCGTATCAAAATAATGACAATAATATTATAGACAACTCGTAAACAATTATAATTACGAGAGATACCTCATTTTCAGCGACCGTCGGAAAAAACAATTCTATCTAGATATTCTTTCAAACGATTTAACAACAATCAAATACGTTTACAAGACGTACGAGAACCTACAAGACATTTTAATTAAAATCAGTTTTTAGCTTTTATGAATTAATTTTCTCTGTCTAAAATAATCTTTCGGGTTTACAAGTAATTAACTTTGTTGACTTCTAACAATAAATATATTTATATATATATATATAATATTTGGGGGTTTTCTCTATTGTTATAGATAAATTAAATAATCATTATAGTATACATACAATTGAATAACAATAAATAAATACATCGTGAAAATGTTTGAAAAAAGTCTGATCAACGAAAATCATTTTGAAAACGTATACAAAAATATATGTAAATATGAAAAGAAAAATAACCATTCGAAAGATATAGCCCAGTCACAAATGCCGTGGACACGTCGGTATGAGTAGATCACTATTGATAGGCTGTTGTTAACGATATATTACTGTTCTATATTTAAAAACAACAATAAGAAAAAAAACATTGCTTTTGAAAAACGACTCCGAGTGAAACTCAATTTGTCAAGACTGAATGACATTTTTTAACTTGCTAAAATTAAGTAAACTAATTTTTTTTAATTTTAATGTTTTTGAGATTTAAAATAACTTGTGTTAAAATTAAGTTTCTTAATTAATCTTATTAAAATAAGAGTGAACCACTAAGTTAAATAGTTTAGTTTTATTAAACTATTTAAATTAAGTTTTGACTTACCAAAACCTTAATGTGCATTCTTTCTATTTGTTATTTTTCTGTTTTTTTTGAAATTTTAATTTTAAATACAAAATAAAAAAAAATGATAACGAATTCAAAAATATTTTAAAATACATGTTGTTAAAATATTATATGTCAGATTTTAAATACGAAAATTGCGTGTATCCAATACGAATATGTCGACAACTTTACCAGTTTTTTGAAAGTTTTTCTTACACATATTAACGAAATGGAAAAACGTGGTTACGTAGTTAATAAAATACCAACTATGATTTGCTACTGCAAAGATAACACACATCAACATTATCCGAGTACTGTTTCTACACCAAAAAACACTGACAAAACAAAACATAAATAAAAATAATTTCATTGTAAAGTTAACACTTTATTCTATTCGCTTAGAATCCAAAATTGTAATTTAACAGTCATTAACAATCGATAACAACCGAATGATATTATCGATACGCGTACCTAACAACCAAATTTTTCCTTACTTAAAAATTTACACATTTTATATCCTGTTGTTGTATATATGTTGAGGCTTTAAAAACTACAAATATCAATATGATGATAAAATACCAATTATAATAGTAATAATGAAAGTTATGATGTCAACAACAATAGTAATACGCCTTCATAATAATATTTTGAACGATTATTATGATTCTCGAAAACTAGACGTACATTATGAATGTTAAAAAAATAAGTTTATATCTCAAAATGCAAGAAAATGAGAAAGATGAATGAAAACAGCAATGATAAAATCGTATTTATACGTTTTCATGAAGAACATTTGTTTCCACTTTAACACGTCTGCGGTCATTTTTGTAGACAATATATTATTATGATAATTGCTAACTTGCGGCTTTTTCTCAGATACAATAACTAGGTTGTAAAAGGAAATACACAGTATTCCCAAGGGGAATTAATGCTGGCGAAAACAGCAACCTACCAATCAAAATTTAATAAGGAATACAATAGAATAATTGAAGTAATATAAATCAAAAAAAATTCTTAGGGCGTCAACCATATATTATTCTATATAAACGAGATTTGATTTTTTTTTTTGACAAAAAATACAGTAATGAGATTTCACGAAATTGATTTAATAATAACATAATATTCTATGTATTCGTCTTTGTTTTGAATTTGAAAATATTTACACGAAAAACATGTTACTAAATTTAATTTTATTAATGAACGAATAACATTTAAATTGTGTAATAACTTTCTAACATTTTTTAATTATTTATTCTTTTTGTCGTAAAACTATCGTAACTATCGTAAAATTACGATGTTTTTTTACTCATCTCTTTTTATGAACACGAAATGCGTTTAAAATGGCCTCTTAAATTTAAATAATTAATTTAGACGAACGTTTTCAATTAAAAATCTGTATAGAAGACGAGTATACAATATTTTAATGTAAATTACACCAGTTCTCCTAAT
The DNA here is from genome assembly GCA_019022885.1 of Schlechtendalia chinensis. Lineage (NCBI taxonomy): Eukaryota > Metazoa > Arthropoda > Insecta > Hemiptera > Aphididae > Schlechtendalia > Schlechtendalia chinensis. The sequence goes on along the minus strand of CM032346.1, from coordinate 3,971,798 downwards.
TTCCAATTTTCACGAATAATTAGTGTAAAAAATCACGACAAAAATTTTACATTGATAATTATTCCAGAAAAAAATTACATAATTAGTGTCTGCTAAAAAACTGTATTCACCCATGAAATTTGTATTTTATGCTTTTATTTCAGACCCCTAAATATTTTATACGTATTTTTTTAGACAATACATTTTACTATTAAAAACACTAATATTCCGTACGTATCCAAATGAAACGAATTGAAACACAACGTTACACTGTTAGTATAAACGTTTAAAAAAAAATACGTACATATATATATTATTTAATTTTAACGCGAGAATTTCGTTTTTTTTCGCAGAGTTCCGTGAACTTTGAAATATTATCACACGAACGTGTTGAGACGGAAAAAAACTTTGACTCTGCGACGAGAAGATTAATTTTTTTTTTTATTCTTTTCACCGCATTCGTACGAAAATATATATATGAAAATTTTTTTTTTTCGTCGCTTTCCTCACGATGAAAACATATAGTTTGAGTTTAATTATAGTGTATAAACTGCAAAAAAATACACGATCATCGACCTTTTTTATATATATAAATATTAAAACCCTTTTCAGACTATTTTGATCGGTTTTTATATGCGAAAAAAAATATATATACTCCTTAAACTGAACGGCGACTTTCCTGCATGTTTTTTTTTTTTTTAATTTCAAGTATTACGCGTCTAAATCGTCAATACTCCATTTCAAGTCGGAAATCCTTCGAAGCCAGTATTATATATATATATATATATATATATATATACATTTATAAATATATGTTGTGTGTATAAACACACGCGAATTACAAGGCATCGATTGGTGTTCGGATGGACTTACAAGTGGACGTAAGCTGACCCGGCACGTATTATTATAACACTGGAAACGGACGTTATTAACAGTGAGCGTTATTAGTGTTTTTCGCCATTGTTTTCAATCCCCGTGTTTCAATAAAGACATTCTTGCATTCAACAAACCGGTTGATGGAATAAATCCCTCGATTTACAATATATATTAATCCTGTATAATCATGATTAATGTGCTCGGGCTTAATTTGTTGCGCCAACATATATTATGTTAAACTGTTTGTTTTTTTTCCCCCCAGAAACTTTTCCGTGTTTTTTTTTTCGTATATTTATTTATTTACACCGGAAACGTCAAAAACCGTTAAATAACACGTAAATATTATTTTTTTATTTATTTATTTATTTATTTTTTTTTTTTTTGAGGTTTTCCGAATAAACGATTTATACGGTTTGTGAATGTTTTACTTGTTAAAAACAAAACGCACGTCTAATCAAATCTCGTGTTTCATTAATAAAAATTAACGCGATTGCGATTTTTCGAAACAAAAACAAAAATAGTTTATTCATAAATACTTAATAAAACGATGTATAACGCAATATAAATCTAAAAATGTGTTCGACAAATTCGTCCGACTCAATTAACACGTAAAATAAAATTGAAAATTATGCATTCTATTGTATGCACTTCAAAAGTACCTACGTCAGTAATTTTACATTCTACACGTTAACCGTTAACTACACAAAGACTTATAATCATTATTTATACATTTTGAGTTAAAAATATTCAAAGAAATGGGGGTTTTTTTTTTTTAATTACGTGTTTTCTGTTTTAACGATTCGATTGTAAACAGAATCAGACGGACTACGGAATCGCATTGAATTTTAATTTTCCATGACGCAACTATAATTTCAACATTAACAGCTCGCCGTTTTATAATTTTCTATTAATCAGAGGTAATGAATTTCACGAAATCCAAACAAATTGGCCGTTCGTGAATTTCGTCAAAACCCATTCTGAAATTTCACGTTTTCCACTAATTATAATTACGTTTATAATAATCACACGATTTCCGATTAAATACGAAACTATAAACAGACATTCTGGCAAATATTCGGAGTGACTGCAATCGCGTATTTAATTTATTTGACAATCAGGTGCAACAACATTACAATTCTCGAAGTATAGTATTTATAATAAATAAAAAAACAAAAAAACAACAATACGTACATACGAACGTAGTTGGTGGCGAACGATTTCTTACAGACTATGTATTTATTTATATCATCAAATACTTTCGGATGTGTATCGTAAACGATACAGTTTTAGTTGATGAATAATTGTGCTGTTAAATTCAAGCGTTTTACAAAATATACAACACGTCATACAAATATTACATCGTCGTACGCGTCGTCGGTCTTGTATTCAAAATAAGATTAATTGTTCAAATCAAACGCGCAGTGCGATGAACTCGAACGGTTCTTCCGTTCACCATTCGAAAACCGTACGTTTAAGTCGTTTTTATTGTTGTTGTTGTTATTAATTTTTACATTCGCGTCATGTATATGTATATTTATTTTTATTTTTTTTTTCAAAACGCGCGACGACGAACGGTTTGGAATTTTGAACAACCACGTGTCGGACGGTTTTTCGTTGCGTTTCGATTACGGTCATTATTTTACGGTCGAGTCGTTAACCATCGCGACGGTATCTCGTCGTCTACGTGTCATATGTGTATACATCGTACCGTCCGAATCGACAATAACCGTGCCGTACGTCAGACACACACACGAAATATATATATTTGTTCGTACGCGCGTGTTATGAATTCGTACGCACGACGGGAAAGAAAATTTCTAAAAAAAAAAAATGAGAGAAAAACCCCGATAGCTTTTTTAAAGCGGACGACACGGCGGAAAACGTAGAAAACGCGCGCGCGAACACTTGTTCGGACGATTCGCCGATTCCGCGAACGATACAAATCCGTGAATGGTCTGCTCGTCGAAAACGCGGTATCGTCCGACGTCCAGGGTACGGCTCGAGACAATTTAACGTGCTTACGGAGAAATTTCATACGTGTATATTGGCATAGACGTTTTCGTTTCGTTTTTTTATTTTTATTATTTTTATTTTTTTTTTTTCTTAACGGTGCGATAAAAAAAAAAAAACAATATTTTCCATTTCTTTCGTGTACGACAATAAAAACGTTTTAGACATACGAATAAAAAGTATTATTTATATATGTATGTATATATATATATGTGCATGACACTTACAAACTTTGAGAGAGAAGTTTTGTGACGCCCAACTTGGACATTGCATTATTTTTGAAACCGTCGAAAATCGAGTTAGCGGGGCTTTTATTATTCATTTTTTGTCGGCCAGCGTTCGTCACGGGTCTCGGGCGTTCAATTATTTTCGGGATTTTTTTTCACACGTCCGTTCGGCGTTCACTGTCGGACGGACATGAATCGAAAATATGTTCGAATAAAACCGATGGTCTGTTCCTCTCGTCGGCCGGCCGAAACGTGACGTCGGAAAAGAAATTGTTTTTTCTTTTTTTTTTTTTTTCAACAAGACCAAGCAAAATAAGAAAAAGAAGAAGAAGAAGAAGAAGAAAAAGAAGAAGAAAAATGCGAACAAGACGAGAAATATGATTTTTTTTTTTTGTTATTGATATTATTTGTTTTTGTTTTTTCTTGACGGGAGACCGAGGGCAGAAAATCACGAAACGTTATCACGCGGCCGCCGCGTAATGAATAAAAGCGAATTCCGGTCCGCAGAAATACGACGGAGTCGGTGTTGGGAGTCGTAAACCAAAACAAAGACTGACGACGCGGAGTTTCGAGCACGCTTTTCGTAACGAGAGTGTGGTCGTTCGCCCCTCCCGTTTTCGCCAGGGACGGAGAGTACGCGGTGGCGGCGGTAGTGGCGTAGGGCACGGCGTATACCGTCTACACACACACACACACACACACACCGACCCTCTGCCCTTCACACCGACCCCTTTTACAACCCTCCCTACCGTGGTAGGGGTCGGTGGGGGTCTCGCGCGCGCGCGCGTACTCGTCGCCGACGGAAAGTAGGTCGACCGACCGTCCCTCCCGACCGTATCACACGGTCGGTGGCGGGGAGGGGCGAACAGACGTGTGGGGGATGACGCCGCGAAGGGACGGTAGCCGCGAGCCACGAAACACACACACACACACACACAGAGAGAGACGGAGGAGGAGACGGTCGTCGTCGTGCGATTTTCACGCACGCTTCGCCTCCGTTACACGACGCGTTATTATCGTGAACCGCGGCCGAGCACACTGATAGCCGAGATGGTGGCACGGGAACCTTCGGAGATCATCCCGGTTCCGGTTCTAGACCGATCGACTTGCCGTGTTCGGCGAGAAACCGATTTCAAAATAAACACAACTCGGTTCGTCAAACGGCACGGACGAGTCAAAACGACTCCGTACAACTCACGATTCGCCCGGCTTCGTTCGCGTCATAAACTGTTACGAACGTTTACACGGACCGGTCGACTTTAACCGGCTATTTCAAATGTATATTCGGTAAAAACATTACTGTTATCTCACGAACGATGAGTTGAGTTCATGTTAAACGAACATTTTTTCGGAACAAAAATTATGCTCGAGTTGTTTAAAACTAGAGTCAGTGTTTTAACGGAAAAATAACAATAACATTTATTTTCGTTCGAATTGGTTCATTCTTCAATTTTAAACAAAAAGGCGATTAAAAAAAAAAAAAATCGACTGACATCTGTTTTTAACGTTGAACTAGTCAAATCGTAAGTCGAGATTCATCTTCAAAAACTGTTCTCAGCGCCGTAACGATAAATCTTAGGGTCTTGTTGAGGCCGCTCGAATTACGTGTATCAGCTCGTATTTCTACTCGGGCGAAACATGACCGAATTAAAAAATATATTGGTCCAACGACAGTGTGCGGCGTATCGTCTGTGAATACGTTCTGGTAAACTGAGTGTTCTTGTTAACTGTTCGTGCTCGTATCCGTTTTCCGACAGAACATTTTTACACGGGGAATCACAGCGATTAAAACGGATGGACAACTGTGCAAAACTTTAAATATTTAAAAGAAAACTCAAACACGTTACCGTAAAATTATTAACGTAAACCAAAAGTTTTGATTTGTTACTGAAGTTCGCATTTCGGAGTGAACAATCGATTGGTTATGATTGAAAATTTATCGCACGGTTTTCCAAAACGTTTGACCGGATAGTGTTCTTATATTATCGATTTCCGCGTGGTTTAACGTTTTTCAAACCTCGAATTAGTCAAATCGTGTTACGTCCATCCGCGTTGTTTGTCCGGTAAGTGTCCACAATATCAGAACTTCTTCGTTCGTATTAGGCGAAACACCAGTGCGATGTATTTCGTTCAGTTATTTTTTGCGTCAGACCAAGGTTCATTGGATAATTATATTGAAGAAAGATGCGTACCCGTCGGGAATATTTTCGTAGAAAACCTGTTCCTCTCCTGGTCTGTTGTAGAAATTGTGTTGCTCTCCGTCTCCAGAGAGAGAGAGAGAGAGAGAGAGAGAGTGAGACAGAAGTCCTATGGAAGATTTAAATATCCTGTACAGAACAACGTCAACGGTCGACGAACGGGTGAAATTTCGACAACGTAAATGGTAAAAGTATACGCGATATACTCGGCAGAGAACGATTTTTAATCCTCGTATAATAAACCGTGACGCCGTCATTTGTATAGCGTTTTTTTCTACACGTGTGTTTATTTTTCATCCGCATTGTACGGATTAGACAATGCACGTATGCAACGTATCCCGTCCAAATATTATGTAATATATCGATTTGATAAAATCGTTTCATAAAAAAAAAACTCGATTTTATTTTATGTTAATTGTTTTAAATATATTATCTAAAAACATTCGAATGTTTGATTGATTACGGTGTTTATAATCAATGTACAAAAAACACAAAACAATGTCCATTATACATGCAATGAAAAATCAACCTTTCGAATGTTGTACTATTGGAGTCATCGGCTGTAGTTTCTAGTTTCTCGTCCGATACTTCGTAAACTTTCCCTCCGATAATTATTGTTCGGGCGTCTGAAGTCCAAAATAAATCTGGTTTAATCGCGAGCTATTGTGAATTTTATAGCGCTTTATCATAATGGCCAACGATTTATGTGCGATGTTTTCTCTCTTTTTGTTTTCTCCTATATCGCCATTCGCTGTTTCCCGTTCGCTCTATTGACGTGGATCCATCGATTATACAATATATATATAATGTATATGTATATATATAATATGATCGTAAGACGGGAAATATGATCGGTTATTCACTGTCGTGCTCGCGATAAATAATTACCGGATAAATTGTATTAACAAAGACGTTTGTCGAAAACGCCATTATGCCCCTTAACGCCGTCGTATCCGTCGATATCGTACGGCAATTAATAACAATAACAATAATAATGATGAAAAAAATATCTGATATAATCAATGCGAGCGATTTCGCGAATACAAATGGGCGAATTATAATTGATCGTTTGCATTATGTAACATGATACGGACAGAGTCTGCCGTTAGTCTAAACGCGATTTGCGCACACTCGTCACTATATATATAAAAAGTATAAATAATATGTATATAAATATGCTAAAAAAACTCTCGGATATCCGATTTTTCGTTCGTAATGTACGCCAGGTGGTATACGTCGATTGCTCGCGTTTGATAATTGATCGGATTGAATACTACGGAAACGGTTAAAATACGTTTACAACCGATGAAAAATCAATCCAGAGAACACAGCGCGGAAAAATATATTGGTTTTCTCGTCCAACAAGTCAAACAAGACAAAATATAATAACCGCTTCGTCCGCAGTAACTACGACAATTATACCGTAATCTAATAGACCCGATTGAAACGTATATTGATACGTTAATGTTTACGATCAAGCGGAGTACGTTTTATCTGAATTTCAAATAATTTGCTTATTACAGGTCGTGTCGTCATAGTAACCCGCACAGCTCTGAAAAGAAGGCGGTGTCGGGACGTATTATCGTCTTAATGTAGCTTAAATCCTTTGGGGTGTCACTGCTAGATGCCTTTACTTATTATACAGCGTCTCCTTTTATGCAATGAACCTATTAGCGCGAAAGCACATTAATTTATCGCGTTGAAAAGAAATTTAATGTATACTGCGCATTATAAAATATAATAAACGATAAAACGTAGACTTTTAAACGGAAATTTAATCATAAAGTATATTTACGAAATAAATACCTCGTATTAATAGCATGTCAAATAAATTACGAATTACGTTAAAATCCAACGATATTCAAAACGCGTCTTCTTATTGCCGAACAATTTTAATTTCTATGCTTAATGAGCGAACGAACGATTTATATATGAACATATTTGAAGTTTAAATTTTTTTTTAAAAATATAAACTACTTTTAATTATAAACTATGGAGCCCAGATGTCAAGGATTAACGACTAAAACGTCATTCTCACTCGTTAGGCTCAAAACAATTATACAAAATATAAAGTTTCAGTAATATTTCTATCGTTCAGTTTTCCATTTTATTAAGTTCGATACATTACTTTAATAAACATACCGACGCAATTCAATTACGCGTTCTGAGATTATATAAGAACTGTTCGACTCGTTCCCGTGAAATATTGCTATCGGTTCGATTTACTCTTGTGTTTCACTTTGTCTTGCGGTATCTACGTACGTGGAAATACCGCAAACCATAAAAAAAAAAACTGTTCAAACATTCACAACATAATACCCGCAGAAAATATTTGAACATTGTGATATTCGCGGAAATTCTTTTGGCGATTTATAGTTCGTTAGAGTTGTTTGGGCGTGTAATAATCATAATTTTTCTCTTTGTGCTATGCGCCACAAAGCAGTTCAAAAAAGAATATCACGTAAACCGTATATCGATATAATTTCAATTTATGAGTAGATCGTATACACAACTATCGTTTTCAAGCTAGTCGCTAATAAAGCGAATACGCATAAATCAATTTCAATAATAATATCGTTAACATATTTGTTCTCATTTCCGTAATAAATATATTTATTTCCTCGGTTCGACTATATTTTATAATCCTAGCGAAACGTACAAAAGATCGGTTTTACGATGATGCGGTTTTTGTCTATTTTGTCTATGAACACATTTCCGTTTAGAAGAAGCGCTCCGGCTTTTACGCGTGGAACCGCTTTTTGGTATCGAAATCGTATCTAGTCGGTACTTTAAATGACACATTTATCGATTTTTTCAGTAGTTGTTTTTTTTTAACGCATTGAAAAAATATAAAAGCCGAATAAATACAACGTTTTCTTTGTAGATCGAGATAGAAGACTTAGAGTCAGTGAATATTTCCTCCGAATATTGGGAGATAGCTATTACTGAAAATTATTGTTTTGAATACCGCTTATTATATAATGTAGTCTCAAAAATCGTCTAGAGTTCCAATGTTATTTTAGAATCGTTTTGCAAATTCGTTTTTAATGACTCCGAGTGCGACATTTATCATGATAATTTTGAACAACGACAATTTTATACGCGTCTTTAAACGGTTATAGCAACTTTCCCGACTAACACATTCCGAAATATTTTTACATTTTTAATATTCAGGTGGTTCTAATCAATAAAGAATTGAGTATAGTAATGTTGTAGTGGAGAACTCGTCCCAGTTTTACGGAGGTCGGGTTGCAATTTCAACGAAATATTTTTTTTTTAAATTAACTTTTAACATAAAAAAGTTACTTTTTTAAAACTTACCGCGTTCACTTCGAGTTAAATTTATACAATGGTATCTTAATCAGATAAAATTTCAATGATATAAACATAATATAAAATACCAATAGACAGTATTGTTTGTGCTTTACAGCGTTAAGTTACATTAACATAATATTATTGTAAAACTAAAAAACTATATACGACCCTGGAAGGGACTAATCTAACATTTTTATTAGAAAATATTAACTATAAACTAAGCAATTTTTTTTAATATTCTTTTAACTTTTGAAGTTAACAAAATGTATAAATATAAGTAACTTGTAACTTTACTCAGCGAGTGAAAAAAATTAGTAAACTTGCCAAGTCTTGGCATAAACAAACTCACACGGTGTTAAAAAAATACTAATTAAAAGTATTTGAAATATTATCCAAACAGTTTTCAATGTATTTAAAGTATTAAACAAAAAGTGCTTAAGTAATACACAAATATTTTGAAAAAGTATTTCAAATACCAAAATGAAAGTTGTCGTATTAACGAAAATTTGAAATTCTGTCCAATCAATACTTGTACTTACAAATTTCAAGATAAGGAAATTCAAGACGAATTGTTATATTGTTGACATCAGTAAATTATCAAAATTTAAACTGATACGAGAATATATATGTTCTCATATCAATCGAAACTAGACAGTCGGTTTATACAGGTGATAAATGATAATATTAATACTATAAAAAAAAAAATTTTGACAAATCAATAATCATTCTATTAAATAAAAAACAGTTTTATTGGAAATATTTTACTGACCCAGAATGTCTAAACACTGTACGACACTGGACTCGCGTCTACTGTATTATCCACGAGACGTTTTACACGTTCCGTTCAACGCGCGCGTGTTTCTACACGTCAGAATTGTCCGTGATTGTTCCCACGTGGTCTGCGTAACACCATTCGTACAATATAATTACACGTTCTGACGTTGCACACCGTAAATACGAGCCGTAACAAAAATTATAATACACATTATATGATGTGTGATATTGTTAATACGGTTTACGCCTTCGGAAACTTAACGAAATCACGCTTATTATATATATACTCGTATATATATATATATATTAGAATAATTAATTCCACGGGAAACGGTCGTGTTCCATGATTTTTCCCTCGGACGTTAAAAGCTCTTAGATCCGGCCCCGGGCGCAGACTAATAACACACATAATTATATTATATGTGATTACACGATATATTATATGAACTAATTGAGCCACCAGACTTTGCGCGTGCGTTTTGTTTTTTGTTTTACGTGACGTGGTTCACAAGACTCATTAGTATTTTCTTTCGTATCTAACGTACCTATACCGATTAATATGTAAATATATCGATTTATAATAGAAATATACCTACGCGTATAATACGTTTATTACGAGCGCGACGAGGGTCGAAAATCTCGAAACGAGAGCTAACAGAAATGGTGTATACAGAGATAATAATGGCGACGGTGGCGATTTCGGGTCGTCCATTTATACTATACGATGTGGTCACTATCTATTGTGACCATTACGGGTGTGTTAATTAAACAAACGATTCTCTCACTCTCTTTATTTATTTTGAAAAGCGCAAATATGTTTTTCAGTTTAAAAGGCCATAAACTTTCTAACGACTACGCCTAGCGGCTGTTCTTGAACGCTGATGCGAAACTTTCGACTCGCGAATTCCTGTTCGTTCTTAATAATATTCCTTTGTGTAAAAATCTTCAGACGCGCCCGAGTACTCGGGAAAAGTCGTGATTTACGTTCAACCGTTTCGCGTGTTTTGTGCGTGTGTGTGTGTGTGTACGAAAATTATGTCTAACGAAAGTACATCGAGTGTAGACGGACGTGGGAGAAGTCGGCGATAATTGAAAAATTCGTTCGAGAACGATTTCAAAAGTCACTACTAAACAGTTTTCATCGGAAAACTAGATGTGCTGTATGGCCACGGGTCGGAATGCGAAAACCCGCTGAGTAACGGGTACACGTCAATGGTTCCTAATTAGGACATTGACGGCGAATCGCCTTAAATTTAATTATCCATTTTTAGCAAACGATTTCCCGCGAAAAAAGACACGTTCAGTTTGATTCCGTTTGGTTCGTGTGAATGCCGTCGAGTCGCCGAGCAACGCGAAACGGTTGTCGGCTTACAAATACGTACGTGTTTCGAAAAACCAACGGAAATAGGACGTCGAACCGCGTGATTCGGTGACGACCATTCCGATAATCGTCGTAGCGAAACGCATACACAACAACCTACGCGCAGAACACAAAAATACACAACGATATAATAATATATAGTTGTAATAGTCCCGCGTACGTTCGGGATATCACTATTTGCATGGTTCTTCTAGCACCGTACAGGACGATAAATAAAGTGATGTGTCGTATAAGTACATCACGTTTAAATGAGGATATATGGCGGTTTGTTCGTGACAGTGACCAAACTTTTAATAGCACGTACAATCCGAATGAATTATTAGAGCGAGACAACTTCTGCGCATATATAAAATCGTTTCAATATTTGTGTATTTATAATTACGTATTATAATTGTTATTTTTTTTTTTTTTTTTGCGAAATTCGATCGAAAAGTTTCGAAATATTTTTGTGTTTCGGTCGTTGTAGACGAACTACATGTTTTGTGATTCGGTATTGTTCGCGTTTAATTTCGGCGGATAACTAAACGTTAATTTTTCGTACGATCCGTCGATCAATTATGTTTTAAACATTTAATTTAAATAATAATAAAGTTTAGTCACTCGTGATTTCATTATCGTCTGTTCATGCGAACGATTTGATTTATTAATCGTAAAGTTATGTCCGTATATATCCATAGATAAAACGGTGATTATTTCGATTTAAATAATACGATTTCGTTATTATCATAAATGTTAAGAAAGACGTTTGCCTGTATTTTCATTTATTAAAAGCGTTGAAATTTATAAATACATTTTTTCATTAATCTGAATCATTATGTCTGAACAGGTGAGCTAAACGAGTGTTTTATTTAAATTTCACTAAAAAAAATGATAAAACGATACTAAATATTGAGAGTAACACAACGTATACATATTATATTATTACACATCAAAAGCAATTAATATACCTAACGGAATAAAAAACAATTGACGCCGTAAAACGGATTGTTTTTTTTTCTTTTAAATCTACTATTACAATATCATATTTATGTATTTATGGCCTTTTCTATGAATCAGTAAATTAAAAAAAAAAAACAATGAAATTCGAGTCTATTCGTCACGTAACATAATTTATACATATATACGTATATCATGCATAAATTAAAAACACTCACGAAATGTTTAATCACGTATTATACAATTATTAAAGTTTTTAAATTAAAATCTGTTCTTATTATTTAATTTCAATACTTACACCCGGAGTTCGCGACATACGATTACTTAATACAATTATACAAAATATATAATGATTTTCTTCCCTTTCTTTTATGGCATGTATGTACATTATATTCAATAGAAGCTAAATAACAAAACGAATTATTCATAATATCGAAAAATACGAGTCATTGTAACATCGTTATTCGTTATTTGCGTATAATAATTTATTTATGGAAATTATACAATCATCGAGTATCAAAGAATCGTGTTATAAATTTTCGAAAATGTCCAATGGTTTGGTTTATGTTATCGGTTTGTTTTCAATTTTATTTTTACGGAATCGAGATAAGCGTAAATTTTTTTTTTTAAACCATTGTATAAACAAATATATCGAATCCGTTTTTACATTCGATTTTTTTTTTTTTTTGACCTATTTAATATAATGGTCATTGAAATGGAATCGTTCGTAACAATGGATAATATTATGTTCAAATAAACCTGAACAAAAAAATATCCACAATAACAATAACAATAAAAACATCCAATTACAAAACATCAAACAACACGTTTTTTTTTCTACGAGGCAACAGATTGGCGGTCCCTTGTTAACGCTACGCGATGAAACTTATTTTTATTATTATTATGCGCACATAACACTACATACTATATTGAAGGATCTTACGAGAACCAAAAAACAAAAACGAAAAACCACCGCGAAGAAAAACATATTATGGATTGTGAAAAAAATCACGCCTCGTACGGACGTTGTAGTAAAAAATTAAAAACATTATGGTAAACAAAAAACGTGTCTACAGAGTAGCACAAGGCCGATTGCTCGAAAAAATCAAAAAAAAAAAACATCTGCCAAAACACGAACGTACCTAGGTCATTCCTAACCGCATACGAAGTATACGGACAGTAAACAAACAGTCGGCCGACTGGTCGTGGTCGTCGTCAGATGTCGACGAACACGCCAACCAGGCTGCTGCTATACAATAGTCTAATAATTTTCGACTTGGTTTTCACAAAAAAAAAATCATAAAAAATGAAAACGTATTGAATAATTTATCACGCCGACAACGTGGACCGCGTACTCTTTAAGCCGAATATGTTATAAGTTCGTACGCGAAAAAGACACACGCCGCGTCAGGCGTTATTTTTTCTATTCCGTAATTTCAATCAATATCATATACATTCGGTTCGTTTCCGTGTATTCTGTGGATGCGTGTATATCGTACCGTACGTTATTTATATTATCGATAGTATTTCTTTTTCTTTTTCTTTTCATTTTTTTTTCATTTTGTCGTCGTCGTCGTTATCGTACGTATAAAACGAGAATATTAAGTCGCATATCGTACCGGCCATTGTTCGGCGGCGGCGGTGTCATTGTCTAAATAAAAAATGTCGACGTGTCACACAGTACGAAAACCCGTTTGAAAAAACTACACGTTAATACTAACACGCACGCGCACACGTCGATCGTTTCTCTTGCACTCGCGTGTGCGTGCGTATACCGCAAACCGCCACTCTTGTCGCTCGTCCCCGACGGTGAAGTTTCCGTCACGACGGAGTCACGCCGTTAAAAAAAAAAAAAAAAAACACTTGGACTTCGGATACGGAAGACGGAAAAATGTACTCGCGAACGTTGCGATTTTTTCATTTCTTTTCTTCTCGGTTGTTCTCTTTTTCTCGCCTCTTTTTTCTTTTTGCGTTCGAATCATTTTTCAAAAGGCGGCCGAGCTGACAGGTCGCATACATTACCGAGTAGTGAGCGCGCGCGATGATTTCCAGCGAACGTCCGTATTTGGCCCCGTTGTTAGACGGACGAAAAAAGTATCGTTCGTACGGTTCGCTCGTCGAAACGGACGCGCGCGCGCTTCGTGTACGGTTGTATATTACAAAAACGACAGCGCGAAAGTCACCGTTTTTTTGGCGAGGATGATTTTTTTCGATACGATCACGTCGATCACGTCAAAATTATATACGGATTTGTTTTTGCTATGAGTTTGATAAAATAACGATAAATTATTAAAAACCGTGTTGACGATGAAGGGACCGAGTGAGCTTTATACATGTTAGGTGTTTTTTACCTGTATACTAACTAATAAACGTCTGAAAAAATTGAAATTTTCGGTATTTTTTTAAATGTATCGTTCTGACAATGTTTTAAAGTTTAATCAAAACCTAGTGTCCAAAATGCGATCTGTAAAAAATATTTACCTTTCAAATGCAAAACAAAACCACAACCGAAATCCGACTATTGCAGGAGAGTTTTCCCGTTTCTGCTCATTGAAATGTTTTCAATTTTTCCGTCGCGATTTGTCCGTAAAAGTCGTTTCGATCGACATCGTTTTCCCACGTGGTAGGGGCGCGCCGGTGCCGGACTTGGCTCATTACCCGCGTGCGTGGCCTTCGCGTCCATCTACAGGACGAAATCCGTCCCGTCAAACTACCGACAAGCGCATTCACCTGACGAAACCGAAATCTCGCATAAAGCCGTACCGTATGATTTATGATATACTTTTGAACGGCCCGGCGTGTGACGTTCGCCTCTAACCAGCCGAATGATGTCGACTCGCTGGGGTTTCCGGCCGGACCGGAGGCATTTTAGCGAACATTTCACACGTGATTTACGATCGTGAAATTTCGTCAGATTTCCCGCTCGCCGTTTTACGCAGGGCCGAAACCCAAAGCCCGAAGATAACCTCCGTTTGTGCAACGATTAGTCTTGTACACTATATGTTGTGTGTATTGTTCGATCGAAAGCGATAGAGAGAGAGACACTCGACAACATTCTCGAGAAACGTTTTTCTTTATTTATTTTTTCTTTTTGTAATGGATTGTCGACCAAACAGAAGTTTACCTAAACACCGTGTAACAATCTGTTGAATTTTCGTCATTGTTCGATATAATATAATGTTACTATACTCGGAATATCGTTTCAATAGATTAAAACACGATTGTAAGTAAGAAAAACAAAACAAACTGGTAATTTTCGGTATTAATCGTCTTTGCAATAACGTATTGTTGCTTTGAGTTTTAATTGTTTAACATATTTTATTATTGACGGTTTTCCCAAAAAGCATGTATACATTAAATTAATCAATTAATCGGATGGTAAATTTTATACTATTTAATATTTATGTGTCAAATGAAAAACAAATTTTACATTACAAATTTAAATCTTGAACAATGTCCGTAAAATATGAAATATCATTCACATCGGAATATTTTTCCATAATATTATTATCTGTTAAGCTAAGGAATATTTTTTGGGGTTTGTATAATATTTGAATATATTATATTCCCAATTATGAATATAATATATAATGTTTGAATGATCATTTTCCCGAAAGACTATTTTACGAAAACAATTTCGAATCTTTTCGTTTTTCGTTTTTCTATCAGCAACGATTGGTATACTGAATAGTGCGTGTGTTATGTTTTGTATTACTTTAGTGATCTATTTTTATAAATTTGTAAGAGGATTACATTATTTTCAACACATCGTTGAAAATTCTGATTTAATTCATTTTGGGTGATCAATCAATTTATTTCTAACGGTTTTATTTATCTACGATCAAGAAGAATATATTTAATGGGATTGTCACGGCGAAGTATGTACTGTCAATGGGCAATCACAGATTTTGATTAATCTCAACGAAGTCTTTGAAAGAACCCTGCGAATCGAGAAGAGTGCTGAAATAAATGCATTTAGGTTAAAGCGAATATCTGATAAACGTTCAGAGCAGCCGTCTGCTCAAATCTTACGCGTGCTGAACCAGCTGGTGTACCTGAAAGTGTTATCCTGAGTGAACTATCTGAAACAGACAGTTGAAAGAAAAATTATGAGAAGAGTTCGACAACGACCCTAATGTCAAAAGGTCGTCTGAATCGATATATATTTTTCTAAAAGATAAAAGAAAACTTTTTTTGGAAAATAATTGAAAAACGGTGTTTCGGAAAACTGTACGGTAATCAATATTGGTATTGGAAGATCGATTTTATTGGCAACGGTTTTTTTTTTTTTGTTTTTGAGAGGGAGAGGGTAAAATTAGATTTGTCAAACGATATTTTACTCTATAATGTGGCTTTCGTTTCAGGATTTACATTGTTAAGATCGTTTTGAAAATTACACCGATTGTTGTAAGGAAGAAAAAATATCGCGGCGAGTTCACCCGTATAACGCCGGGTATAATATATGAATTCTATTTGACAAGTGATACACGATCTGAAAACGTATTACTCGTACTGTATGTGCGTGTATTATCGTACGTATAAAGATATCAGATGTTTACACGCGAGTTCTCGTCAAAATCGTATGTTGTATATGTACACGTATGTGCGGTCCGTTAACGTTCTTTATCAATGACGATGTACCGATGTAGTTGATGCGCCGGGAAACTCGATCTTTTCTTACCATCCACCCATATAATATTTAATATGGTTTATACGTCCAAATAACACGAGACTCGCATAATCTATACAAATACAGTGTGTGTATATAGTAATATGATGGTTTTTCATATTATTAACCCGCGGACGTTATTTTTGCCCTGTCGTAGACGACGATAAATTACCCGTTTCGAGGATGATGGAGTATTTATTATATATACATGTTACAAAACTTACTTGGTACACGCGGTGTTATCGTTAGTACTCGAAAAACATCGTGTCCGTATGCTTTTTATTTGATAACCGTATTCGAAAACAGAATGATAACGCGGCGTCGTCAGAGCCAATAGACTGGAGATAACAGGTACTTCTACTGATACTTCGTTTTTGGCGGTTCGTGCATGGTTCAGTTGGATTACACCCGTCCACATTGCTATGGTATTGCTTGCGACTAATTAATTATTGCACAATACAATTTAATAACATTCGCCGACTTCTGTAACCGATTTCAACATTGACGGAAAAACGTACGACAGACTTTATTGTAAAATTTTTAGATCATGAAATGTCAAGTTGTATTGATTTTCAAACATAGAAAAAAAAATAATCGGAAACGGTTGACATTTTTGTAATGTCATTTATACCTCGCCCGAAGTCGATCGAAATATTTCAACATTTTTTTTTTTTTATACTTATGAATAATATTAAAACAAACAACTGATAACAATGTCGACTGTGTCGCATAATTCTTTTCAGCATTATAACAAAATATAAAATAATAATATAATTTGGCTTTGTAAAATCCTGATGTCAACGGTATTTTCATAATTCTCGGGTATTTCTCCACTGTGTTTCTATTGAAATGCAATGCTACATGTAAAAATCGGAGCACTGGCGCTACATGAAAAAAATGTTTACTGTCAATGTAACAAGAATAACACACTGTTATGCGTAAACAAAACATTCTTCGCTTCGCTAAGAATTTAAAATATAATAACAACGTTGTTAAAAAAATGTTTTCAACGATTCTAATAAGTTACTGTTTTTTATTGCGTACGCACAATTGACAAAAACTTCAAATTGTCGTTTTTTAACGGTAGTTATGTACACATCACAGCAATATTTATCACGCACATGTAATAATAACATATTTTGTTCGGAATCAAACAAGAAGAAAATATTTATAATTATTTCTGTTGTACAGTAATTGTAATTATTGCAATATATAGTAAACCATTTAACTATATTAAACATATTTACTCTTAAACGCTACTTATGTATAGTAAATTTATATATATATGTTCTATCAATTTTTCATTTATTTATTATTTTTTGGTTTGACACTACTCGTTCAATGGGTAAATTTAAGGAATGGAGAGGTGACAAAGAAATTTATTTCCTTACCCTTCACAAAAGTGTGCCATTTATGACTAGTATTTAATTATTATTATTTAATTCTTTTGTTCACGCACATTAATCTCGTACAAATTTTAAAACAATAATAGAGTACAAAAAATGTATTA
Source organism: Schlechtendalia chinensis (assembly GCA_019022885.1). Taxonomy (NCBI): domain Eukaryota; kingdom Metazoa; phylum Arthropoda; class Insecta; order Hemiptera; family Aphididae; genus Schlechtendalia; species Schlechtendalia chinensis. The sequence continues at coordinate 3,953,923 of CM032346.1, read as the reverse complement.
GTGTGTGTATACTGCGATGTATAATACAGATTAATTATGCATAATATATAACATATATAAATACTAATGTATTGTTTTTAATATTTTAAGTCTCCACTATTTTATACATCACAATATAATTTATAAATATAAAAAACTTTTTTTGTGTTAGTTGTGCCATAATGATAATATCATAATCTATCAAAATTAAAAGACAATATTCGAGACTATCCTCATTTGAAAAACTGTATGTACTAGTCATTAATTCGATATGACAAAACAAAAGCTGACAAGTTGACGTTTATTTTTAATACAGTTGTCAAATTTTTTTTCGTAAAAAATTTCTTACGTAATAATTAAAACTTAAAATATTTATAATTGATTACAGTGTGCTTTTTTTAAAAAATATTAATATATTTGAACACGTAAATATCTTTATATAGCATAATAATACAAATAATTTACTATAACTATACTGGCCCACGGTAAACGTTACAATATTACAACAATGATAACAAGAATAAAAGAGAGTGAAGAATATGTATTATGTATAAATACCAGTAGTTTTTGAAAATCCGGTGGAATTCGATAAACAACGCGCCAATGTCGTTTTAAATTTGTTAATTATTTGTTCTTCAGCAGTTTACCATATATTTTCTAGCCGATAACGTTGAAACACAATTAGATAATCAAAACTCTAACTATTAGATATCATTTTGGCATTGCGCGTTTCTTATTTTTACGGAAAACAATTTTCCAATTGCCTCCGTCGTTATTTATGATACGGTTACCTGAAAACAACAACCAACAATAGAACGTATATGTTTTTATCTTTATCTGACACATCACAGATTCAAACACGGTTTCTACGTGTGTATAGACGAAGTACGTCGGTTACAGTTGTCAATATTATAATTTGTTCGGATTGAGTGCGCGTAAAATATGTGATACTGTCTGAATTTCGGAGACGAAGTAAGATAAACGGACAAAACGGTCGATCGTTCGGGCCGTATATAATATATCGTGTCACCAAATATTGCGCTCCGTTCGTAACACATGCACACGCACGCACGCGCAGAATGTATGCGCAGAAAGGAAAATATTTGTCTTTTTATCATCGGCTATTTATAGAGTAATTTATTTCAAACGCGATTTTCAGACCGTTGTTTACGGCCCAACACGTAAATTGTACGAGAGATATAATTTACGGTGCTATTTGTCAAATTGCACTCCATTCTTATTGAAGTTCTTATCGTATAATGACCATCAGCAATTCCAGAGAACGGGCGAATATTATCGCGTTCCTCCGACCTATTACCTTCAATGAAATTCACGTCCATATAATAAATTAAATGTTGGCTTCAGAGAATTTAGAAAACACCGATGTTTTAAACATATTATTCGCTCTCATGAATAAATACGGTTTTTATTTCGTATTCGTACGTATTCTAGGCCGATTCAATCGCTCACGCGATATTGAAAAGCATAAGACATTTCTTTTTCTATAGTTCATTAATTTTATAAGTTCTCGCCGGGAAATCATTTACATGTATTCCAAAACGATGTTAATGTTATTTCATTTCGATTGTGCGTACAACCCGTTCGAATTATAGACACGTGCATGCAGTGACAGTAATTAAGTGTCCTCGAGACCACTCGCGCTATAATAATCGTTTACTTCTCCCACGATGATAACGCGTGCCCGTCCGCATTTTGCCAATTCAATACGCAGTGTGTTTCCAATCATTTTTAATTGACGGTAAAATGTCATCGTCATTATTCGTACAAGTCTAAATTTTAATATAATTACTCTTCTTGCATTTGATGTTAAGTTATCTCAGCTGTATATCGTATAAGTGCAATTCACTTTATCTATCACCAACAACTCCAATCACACTCGTATAGTTTAGACAATATTCAAACGGTTTAATTGATGAATATGTTTTTTTTTTTAGTATTTATAGCATTTAAAATATAGTTTTTAATTATTAAGTTGCAACTATTATTAAAATAGTATTTCGGTAGTGTTTAAAACACGTTTTTGAAAACTATTTGAATAGTATATTAAAAATGATTATAAAATGAGTTTTTTTTATTTTTTCGACACGCATAGTTAGATATGAAATTACCGACAACGAACGGTGCATGCAGTCAACCAGAAGATATTATTACGGTCTCTTATTCCGAAAGTGAATTACCAACAGATTTATCTATTTCGTACACTCGTACAGAATATGAATGTATAATACGCGATATATTATTATACGATTTCGCTCCACGTCGTAGTCGTACAGTATATTGTTATTATTATTATTACGAGTATTATTACGCTCGTATTACCGTCGTTCACCGTAAAGCACATTATCGTATACGTGTATTCGCGTCACACATACGAACGTCTCGTTTCCGGTAAGTCCAGTGTAACACAACTGAGGTAGCAAACGGTTGTTTTTCCTTGATTGCTTGATTTCGATTTTAGAGTCTGAAGGATTATTTGTCGGGAAAAGTTGTTTTTTCTTTAAGTCAATAAATTTGGATTTTAACATCGAAGTGAAAAACTATTTTTTCTGAAATATATACACTTGTATATATACCTATCCCTCCGCCTCCTTATTCTAGTCACGCCTGTACACGTACGGTAACTAGCTGCACAGAATCAAAGGTAGGAGCAGCTTAGAGAGTTGGAAAGTGACGGGGATTAAAATAGTAATAATACAAATTCCAACGCAGAAAAGAATCAGAGAGTTGAACCCGTCGTACGCGCAAGAACTTCGTTCGGAGACAGTTTCTAATAAATGTGATTTTATGAGTCGTTAATAACTGAAGTACGAAATGTATACTTGAGAAAGTAAAGTTTCTCGTCCCCGCTGGAATACTGCATCGCTGACTATGCCTGTTCGTGTAGCGTACCGAAACGTCTGTCAGAATTCATACGTAGGTTGAAAGTGTCTTTCATGAAAATAATTAAATAATCGTACGCAAATGAACACGGCAACGTAAGCCCCGTGGTAACACACATCGCTCCAAGCTTTTGTTTTGTATTTTCGTTACGTTTACACGTCAATAAGCTAATGTAATTGGATCTGCAGTCGAATGAACGGTGGCGACGGTCTGTCAGTAAAAAAAAAAAAAAAACTCTACAATTTTTTTTATGAACACTAATTATTACATTACCTGGTCCTCGTGAAGGCGGCCGTATGTTTAAGAGAAGTGAATAAATTGACGAATTAAATCCCGGGATGGACAAGTTGTTTATTCGTTTACGTCGGTGCGTCACACGCTATAAAAAATGTTATGTTAGGTCAAATTTAGCGGTAAATCGTGTGCGAAAAAACACTAATGGCAAATCGCATATTGGACCGGGTCCCCGTGGGCGAGTATCACTAATAATAAAACGGCGATAATACCACTTCGCACGTAACACATGGGGCAGACGCGAAAAAACGACGCGTGATGATATTCGGCGCCAACGCTTTTAAACAAGCTCTGTCACACGACGGTGGCAACGTTCTCATGACGTATGCCGCGAAGGTCGTGCGGTGTACGCATTAAATGCGTAGAACAGCACCGGCAGCGTATGTCGCTATGAAACGTACGGTGGATTCGACGCGTTGTCGTTTGACGTCTCCGCGTCAGTTTTACGGGTTTTAAACTTGCGCGTTTTAAACGCACTTCCCACGGCGTCTTCCGGAGTCGTCGTTACGCCAGACAGCCGACTATCGCTGTATACGGACGGACGGATTCGCCCGTTCGATTCAATTGAATCCGCAACGGAACCTCTACCGTTTAATCGTATTTAAATGATTGGACGTACGTTTGTCCGTCGATTTCACGATTTTTACGTGCATAGGAGGTGTGACGATCTGATTTTTTATTTGTTTCGCGAAAAAACGGTCAGTCTGGCCGATCGCGACACTAATGAAATAATTATTTATGAACATGGTTCAAAACCCGTGAGCGTTTGGAAGAATCCGAATTTCGGTCGGCCGACGAAACACGTCGAGCACGTCCTGCAAATGTTTGTTTAAACAAATTTATGCTATACACGAGTTGTGGGTAGAGGAAACGCATATGTGCATCGTTGGTATGTTTTTTTTTTTTTAATGAAATGAAATCGAAAAACAAAGATTTCCCACATTAAAAGAATTTTCGTAGGAAAATTTGAAAAATTGAAATAATGACCGATATGTTTTGTATTCTGTTCAAATGTACTTCCGTTTTTTAAATATATTTCAGTCATATTTAAGGGTCTACGAGTAAAATATTTATACAAATATTTAAACGGTAAGTATTTGAACTTTTCCAGTATATTTCTTTCGGACACTTTCGATCACTTAGTTTTTCATACTTACGACATTTCTAACAAATAAATTATCGTACACATTTCAATTCGAACAAATGACCCATATGCCCCATTTCCTGAACTATATACCTCACATATACTTGTAGCGCGACCGTAAAAAAACAATATATACCAACACTCGTCGAATAACTAATTACTAATTGTACACAAAGTGCAATAATTTTTTTTAAACTTATTAACGGGAAAACACGAGTCACGGAATTAAATTGTATATTACAAGTTCAATCTTGAACAAAAACGCTCGCGGATGGAGCCATGAATGAAGCATACTTTCCTTATTATTTTTTACCAGTTATATTTAAAATGTCAGTAAAATAAATTCTACAAATACGTACTACATTATCGTGTAAAAATATTATCGAATATTTAATATCAATATTTTTGTCACAACACGCCCTTTAAAGACATTTAATTTATAAACGCTAAACACGGTCACCTCCATTGGCAAAGAAATATGTGTCGTTAAAATTTGGTATTTAAATATAAAAGCATGAAGAACGGCTACAAATATAATTTTAATTTTAAATACTACTCAAATGGCTGAATAAATGCGTAAGCGTACGCGTTTCGTTTTAAACTTTTCTAAATTATGTAAATGGTAAAAACCGTATGTAATTTTTGAAATAAGTTTGATCCAAGAAATGTCTCGTCTTTAATGTACACATTGCGTTGAAGTACACCTACAAAGATATTTGAAGTAACTTGTGAAATTCATATTATATATAAATGACATTATTGTATACGATCTAAGTTCTCGGCGTTGTCGAAATTCAAAGTAAACATTTAGGTAAACCCGAATACACAGACGCGTAGCGTACTCCCTTTAATTGAATTATTATTAGTTTGTAATGTACACAATTGTTTAACAAAACACAACTACAAAACTAGTTGTCATCTCAGGGATTATAAACAATGTTCGATGTGTTTTTTCAAGAAAATTGTTCGCGCATCCTGTATTCGTTCATGATTGTAATATTTTTCACCCCCGACCATTATTTGTAACGACTCACAACTATATCGACTTTTGTTTCATTAACGGCCAGCTACGGTTTGAATTCAAACGAAACGTTTAAATGACACAAACTGCCTGTAGACCGGTTGACCGATTCGGCTTTGTAGTAGACGTTTGAATCGTCAGAAATCCCACGCGCGTAACACGTCCGAAACGATGCGTATGCGTCACGTATGATGATACACGTGTTGTTACTCTTGGAGTCCGACGGCTGTGCCGACGATTGTGCAGGACTAGGTGAGAAAAATCGCGGTCGCATCGTCGAACCGAACCGATTTGTATGGGAATCAGGGACGTACACAGAAAAAAGTTTTGGGGGGTGATTTTGAAAATCATTAATTGAAAGTTAGAACTTTTTATTTTAATAAGTATACGAATTTTTATATTGCTTTAGCCAGCGGCCCACAAACATAATGTAGTATTAAACCTGTCTAATAATATAACATAGTCTGTATAATATAATATTAAAATTGAACAAGTAAATAACCAAACATTTTGGGGGGGTGTTTGAACACCCAAAACACCCCCCTGTGTACGTCCCTGATGGGAATCGCGTAGCGTTGCGGGTTCCACGTCCAGTCGTTTGTTTATAATGTAGTCAACGGGCCAGAGAAAGACTAAGCGCGGACGCGTCTGCTGGCTGCGTGTTATTTATGGCCCGCCCCGTGAAAGTACGCCACTGCGAACGTTGTTTTTCTTTTCTCCGCCCCCCTCCCCCACGAATATTCGGAGACAAAAGACATGGAAAAAGTTACGATAAATTAATTTCCGAACGTGTTTTATAGCGAGTGCACGCCGTACTTAGTAGCGTGTACGAGTGTAAATCAAAATAACTGTTACGGGATAAATTGTGTCGCGAACGACAAAAAAAAAAAAAAAAAAATCACGATTCGAATGTCATTGTTTACTACTGCTATTTACGGTCATAAGTGCAATGTTGAGGACGGGGGAAAAAATGCTAAACAAGAACGTTAAAGATTGGATTTCGCGAGTGAATAACAACTCTGAATATATTCGCACGAAACGATTTTTATTTGTGACTTTCCAACGCTATAACGCGATTATATTTAAACTCGAAGATGTCGACAAAGAAATACATGTTTGTAAATATTTTCTGAAACTACGGTAAACAATTTTTCATATTCTATAAACCTTTTGCTAAATCGAAACGTTGCCGTTTTTTAGAAAAGATATGGATCTCGGCGAAGGTACGACATTGTCGTAATTAACGGCGGAAACTTTTAGAAAAATAATATAATATAACGTAACGATTATTTTGTATTTTCGTCGCAAGAAACGAAGACTTGAAGAAAATTCTTGTGAATATTCATATTACGAGATTTTTAGTCGTCGGAAATCGACGGGAACAAAACCGATTGACATGGAGTGCCGCATGTGGGTCGAATTGTATTTCAAAAAACTTGATCCAAAAAATCCGAAAAGACAAAGGAAAAAAAAGGTTCGTTTGAATTTTTATTATCATTTAATCGTGTTGAATAAATTATGCCTATAAGAGACACACTATAAAAAAATGCGCCAATCACTCGCTGTACCTAAAATGTGGAGTATGGAAATCAACAATGTTATATTGGAAAAACTGTTTTCCATAATTGGTAACCCTATTGTTGCATAACTCCATAAATTATAACGTGAAACACATTTTTACCAGTTATTTGTTACATTATTATATGCGCGTATATGAACGAAATGTTGAAACAATTCAATACGTTTCGAGCTAGATATATCATTTAAAGCACCTTTCAGAAATAAGTAATTTTGTAATCGTGTCGTCCCGTTTTCCAAGTCCGAGAGCCGTCATTGCAAAGTATTTTTTTTTTTATGGAAACACGCATGCAAGTCGGATAAGCCCATTACGAAATTCGGACAGTTCTAATTTTCATTATTATTTTGTTCGGCACGCAACCGCGTCAACCCTACAGTGCATAGCGTTGCCCACGGGCAACAATATGTTTGAATCCGTGTAGGTCGTTATGTGGATGTCAAAATTATTTTATTATCTCAATAATATAGTATTATGTCTATTACTTACATTATTTAACACAATATCGTGCTGAAAAACTATCGTCGGTATCTACAGACGTCCCCGGGTATTAGATTGGCAACCGCTAATGGAAGGCGTTAGTAACGGTAAAGTCACAGTTAGTTAATGCCCTGTGAATTCAAAATTAGTATGTCCGTAGCAATATGTAATCAGTACCGGATTATCCATTAAGCGGAGTAGTCGCCCGTATTGAAAAACTATTTCCTTTTTTAATGTATTACATTACTGGGCTACATTGATGATCCTTCTTATCTGAAAACAAAATAAATATGTTTTCGTCTGTGTATAGATGATTTGAGTATATTAAAAATATACTGGTATAATTTTTATTTGACATTGATCACTGTAAATAACTTCTCGGTTCAGAAGAGAATGTCAGAGTCATATTTGTGTTATTTTATGTGTCAAAACTTGTGATTATTTTTCATTTTTGCATTTTCATAGTTGAATTAAATTTAATTGATTCAACATAACCTAAGTTGATTCTAGAGAAACACGTGTATTATCTTCATCACGTTGCAATATCTATAATAAAAATATATATACATATAATTTGACAACAGTTGTAAAAATAAAAAATCAGCACTCGTATTATATTACATTTGTTCTCGACACTGAGAATATAACAATAGCTTATCAACGAGCATTTCGGTGTATAATATTTTACAATGTTGTAGATTCATTCACAACACAAATAGTGTAAATAAAATAGAATTCAATGACATATTATTTATCTGATAATGCAGATATATGGATGTCACCCATAGACATCAAACAAAACGATATTATTTGAATACAACAGCAAAATGAATTATACGAATTTAATAAATACGATGGTTAACTTACATGGCAAAATACTGATAAAATCTATATAAATATATCCGTATCGTGGAAATTCAGTGAAAAAGAAATCCAACGAAATATGTGTTTATAATACGATAAAAATAATAATAACGACCACCTGTACGTACGATTGCTTTGCTTAGGTACTTTTCGTTTTATTGGTGTCGGGTGCTTTATAATCACATAGATTATTATATTGATAATAGGATTTCTTTCCGGTGATATTTAAACTCGATCAGCCTTTTTTCTATGTTCTTGTGGGGGTAGATTTTCAATTGAATGTTTAATTTTTTTTTTTTTTTACTATACTAGATATATGTGTTCAAAAATTAAAAAAGCAACATTATGTTTTAATGGAAATATCAAAAATCGATATCCGCAATAATCATAAAAAATTCGAATTTGTTTTCAGAATTAAATTCGGCGGTTCATTTTACTTTGTCAAATGTTCGTTTATCTATTGCATCTAAAGTGGTGTACGAATAACACACCGTTTTCGATCGTTTGAACAATAATCGTTAGTCATGTCAGATCGAGATATCGTTTTAATACACGTGTGTACGATACGAATACAAATGTCTTTTTTTTTTTTAATGTTCATCGACGTTTATATTCGTTTAACTAATACTCGAGTTATGGTTCAAAAAAAAAAAAAAAAAAGCATTATTTAAATCTATTATTCTCATTAGTAATGGAAATAAAACGAAAACGTAATTCCATTTTATGGGTGTTTTCGACACCGTATACAGTTAACGTACCTCGATTGCGAATTTCCCAGAAAAAAAAATAAAAAACCGATTTCGGTGTAAAGAGATAGAAACTAAATATATATATATATATGTGTATGTCCGGAAAAAGTCGTCCGCACTGGCATTTACTGCCCTTTGTCTGGCGTTTACTACTCTAATGAAAACGTTGTCTTTGTCCTGTACACGTCGGAAATAAAAACCGAACACAAAAAAAAAAAACGTACGTACACACGCCGGCGCAGTTGAAAAGCGCGCGCAACACAAACGTTTGAAACGCAAAACGAGTTTTACCGACGTGCAACGTCAGATGATATTGTCATGGTTTTTACACTATTACTACGTTCGACGCGAGAGGGTCTGGTCCAGACGCGTTTATTTCCTAAGAAGCCTCAACAGCTTATTACGTCATACATCCGTGTATACACAGTTACGTGCGTATTTCGGCACAGTCTCGACGGACAACTTGGACATTCGGCCAAACAAACGCCGTGCCGCATCAACCATACAGTTAACGATGACGGACTGCTACGGGCGAGATTTCATTCCGTATGCGACGATTAGAGAGACGTTTAAATGTTTGTGTTGCATGATCGATCAATAAATTGTTAACGAACCTCGTCGTGTTTCGTTCGTTTCTCGCAGATGCCCTCACTTCGCCAACAATCTAAAACGATCAGCTGTCTGTGAAACACTCGCGTATTGCGCTAAAAATGTTTTAACAAAAGTTCAACTTGCCGTGCGAATTGTCGTGTACGCCGAATTTCAATCGGTGGAATCAAAAAAGACCTGACGAGGGCCAGTACACAGCATTGACAACTACTATTCAAAATCAATATCGAACGCCTTCGGAATATCATATATATATATTTTTTTTTCGTTATCCATTAAAAAAGTAGACGATTTATGAATATTCACGTTCTGGCCAAAAAAAAAAAAAAATAGAAAATCGATTAATCATTAGGCGTCGTGTATGTTATACCGACAGCGGTTACGTGTTTACAAACAACAATACCTCGCCGGCGTTTCATTAATATTCTCCAAATTACATTCGACGAAATCTGAACGAAATGTCCATCGAAAACCGGTAACGTCGGCGTAACGTCACACGGTGTCGTCCTGTTTGGATTTAATTTTTGCAACGTGTTGTACTTTTTATATAGATCACTGCTAGAATATTACGTGACCGGTCGAAAACCGACGTTCTGCCCGACGGTGTACGATTTCCGAATCCCGTCACCGCCCGGTTTCCACAAAACGCTCGCGCTCCAACAACCGTTCGCGACACTGTTCGACAATCTGATCGCGGTCTTGTGGTCGGTGTACTGCAAACATTCTACGATCCAAATCGGTAACAGACGATAATTTATAATTTACGACGTGCGAGATAATTTGTTTCCCCCCCCCCACCATCATCACCGTGTTTTCTGGCAGGCGTGAATCAGTTACAATGGGCGCTGGAGTTGTTGAGGTGTATGAGAGTGGACTACGGATATCCGGAGAGCGTCGAGGGCGTTGTCGACAAATGCGAGGACCGGCTGGTCGAACTGTACGCGAGTGTTGGCGTCCAGATCGACGCGAACGAACGCGCGGGACTCGTCGTGCCGGAGTCGTCGAAAGGTTCGTCTGTCGGGTTCGTACGAATCGTCTACGAGAACAAGGACGAGTGCCGGTGTACATATATATATATATATCAGAACGCGGTGTTGTTTGTTTGTTATCCGTGTCCGGAGACCATCGAATGCCGTTAAATCGTCTGCTCCCGGTCTACTCTTACCGTCGTGTCGTCGGCGGCCGAAGCGTCTTCTATTGTACAGGTGTTGGGTAGGATGAGGCGGACCGTTGGGCGTTCCATTGTTTGCGTTTCGCCGCAGTCACGCTTGTCGTTGTCCGTTAGGTTCCGCTTTACTATATTGTACGCACATCCGCCTCCACCCGTTCGCGGAGTCACACGACTAAACGGCGAAACGCTATGTACGTTACTGCCAATGTCGGTTCCGGACTCGGTATCGCGTCCAAGTTTTTCCGTCGAAGTCCGCCACTCCCGAGCTTTTTGTTTTACTCGAGTCGAAAACAATCGGCGTTGCCGTACCGACGACAGGAGAACGGGGGTCGCGCACCAAGGGTAAAACTGTTCCTTGTCCACGGAACGAAACGTAAATAACGCGATGAATTGCAATTCCCAACGCGAACGTTACCGGGTCGTACGCCAAAACGGCGTATTAAACGGGTTGGCCACGCGAGACCCTCCTCTGTCTACTACTGCGCGTTCGATTGTTTTGCAGACGGCGAACGGACCGCGACAACGGAGTCGTGGTCGTATAACGAGAAGGACATCATGGAGAGATTGGTTGACGCGAACGTTCCGTCGGATCCGGTCACCGGCCAAGCGAAATATCTGAGGGAACTGAACGTGCTGGGCAAACGAAAACCGAAACGCCGAGACGTTCGCCCGGACGCGAATGGAACGACGACAAGTAAACGGGAGACGACGCGTCGTAGAGAACCGAGCGGGTCGACAATCGGTGGCGCAGTAACGGCGCAGTAACGGTGGTGGTGGGGGGGAGGGGGACATTCAAATTTTCTGAATGTCCGGATGAGAAACGAGGACAGGGATTGGACGAAACCGTTTGAAACGTGTCCGCGCGGTTTTTCCCCCCCAATTGCGTTTTTTTCGGCGCGGTCCTAACCTCGAAAAAAACCCCGTGTTCGGCCCGGTTACCGCGCCACCGAAGACGGTCTCTGTGCGCGCGTATCACCACCATTGACCGTTTCCCGAACGTCCGTCCGCCCCGGCAGGTCACGTGATCGGAGCCTTGCAGAGGATCGTACACAAAACCACGGACACGGGCACCAAGTCCGCCGTACGGGAGTACGTCGCGCGCACGACGTTCGCCGTCTCGTCTCGTCGGGATCGTCGCCGCCTTTCAAATTCGTCATTTCGTTTTTATTCACACCCCCCGCAGACTGATAAAACAGCTGAAAGTGGCGGACGACGCCGTGTCGAAAAAAAATACGTGACTTAACACACTGCCTGCTCGACACTAGAACGGCGAGCGTTTTATTCCGTTTTACACGTCGTCGTCGTCGTCGTTTGTTGTTTGGCCGACGGTGGACGAGCTAAACTCGAAACCGGAATCGACCTGGCGCGGCTTCTCCTCCTAGTGTACCACGTGTACAATGCCACGCCATTTCAGCAAACCTACGCCGACGACATGGCGATTTTAGCTTCCGGCAAGACGGGCAACACCGTACGCGATACACCTGAACCGAGTTCGACGACGACGCCGCCGCCGTATCGGATTAACGTCTCCGTGCGGACAAAATCAAACCGTTCGAAATCATCAACACGAATAAATTTCATACAAACCGTATTGAACGTGTTCGTCACTCGCCTTACACAGAAAAATGAACCTCTTGCCAAGATCAAACCCCACTAAATGTTTGAGGAAAACACTCCATAAAACACTTGTAAGGGTCTCAAAAAAAAAAAAAAAACATTCAAGCAAACAACGCACTTCCTACGCCCAATCTCAAAATCCAAACTTTCCTCAAATAACTATTATTTAATTTAATAATTATTAATCGATAATACCATAACAGCCTGTGGTATTCAAATCTGGAGACACGCCAAACCATTCCAATCTATTAGCTCAAGACTCATAACTGGATGGTGGGTGTGTTACAAATACCGACCACAAAAAATAACTTAAGTGACCAATATAATAAAAAAAAATCCATAACTACAAAATCATGACAGTCCTCTCTTTTCTCACATATCATCCCTCACTCTACCTGACAAGGTAGGCCAAGGTGGTTTATAATAAGAAATCGCCCAAGACATGCTCTACTAACAACCAAATCCACTCAATTTCCGAGGTTCTGTCAATGGACGACCACCACTCAAGTCATTCATGTAAAAATTAAAAATATACATACATATATTATCAACTCGTTTAGTTATTGTACTTACTAAACCGTACAGGTCGTAAATAAATCATTTTAATTAAACAACAAAACTGATAAAATCTAATTTGCCGGTTTCCATTTCGGATCCGGATCCAACAGATCTCGTATTATTTAAAATTAAACTAAACACTGCTGTAAAAAAAATAAATAAATAATTATAAAATAATAATTATATTAATGAAATATGTTATTTTATTCATTAAAATAAAAAATAAAAAGTCATCGAATAATATTAATAGTGTTATATATTATAATCATAAGTTTAATTTTAAAAGCTATTACAGATATGAAAAAAAAAAAATAGCTATTCAGTTATTTTCAGAGATTTCCAACAATATTACAGCGTCAGTGTTTCCATCAACCAGAGAATTTGATCTTTTTCGTCCTGAAAAATAAATACAGTAACGGTTTTAAATATTAATAAATTACATTAATAGAATAATAATAATAATAATAATAATAACAATAATTTTAAGAATAAAATAATTATGAGTGAAAATTTTAAACACAATACGATAATATGGGACTGCATACACAGATTTTCAATATTTTAATCAATGGTTAGTATGGTTAGGGACTTGTAGAAGTTAGTATGTTTTCTAAAAATCATTCAAAACATAGCTAAGTGATTTAGAAATTTGGTTCATAGTACTACGAGTTTATAGTAATGTTTTTATTTTGAATATTTTGCATATTTAATAGCCATATGTTTTCCCCATTTATTTAGTTGAGATTATTAAAAACCGATAATATTTTATTTACATATGGACTACAGTTATGAGTAAGAGATACTTTAATCAGTTGGTATTAGTTTGTCTTATACATATTTTCGTTTTATGTTCTGTTGTTGTCAGTTCTTTTTGTAAAAAATTAATAAAAAATGCTTAAAATAAAATAAAATACATATAACGCCTACATTCCTATGTTTCAGAGTTCAGAAGCTCGATGACTTTAATAGATAAATCAGTACTATTTTGTAAACTTTTGTAAAGTAAAGTTAGTGCCAATAAACGTTTTACTGTTTTATAACACCTAAAAACCGAAAAGCATATTAAGTTAGCTAACTGAATTGATAAGCCAAAAAAACATCAACAGATTCTTAAATTTAATGTGCTGACCAAAAAATCCTATTACCTCATTTTAATATACTTAAATAAATACATTTTTAAATTATTATGTATTTAATAACCTAGTCCCTAATAATCACTATTTTTTTTTTTTTTTTTTGTTACAAGTACATGTTAACTTCAATGTTTCGGTTGGTAAATGCATATATTTATAGCATATTTGGTGACATTTTAGGGCATGAAGTGCCTAACCTTAGTGAGCCTTAATAGCAATAAATAATTTACGGAGCGAAGGTAAGGGAAAAGAAATAGAGTAAACAAAATGCGAATGAAATTAGTAAAGGAAATGTATGTAAAAGGAAAGTGAAAATAAGGAAGACCAAAAAAAAAAAAATTTTTGAATGTGATTGAATGATATGAAAAAGGCTGATATAAGTGTTGAGGATGCGGGAAACCGAGTCAAGTGGAAGTCGAGGACTATGGTGTCCGACCCCAAATGGTTAGAAGAAACAAAGGAAAGGAAAAAAAACAAAAAAAGGACGAGGGTCAAATGTCATTTGGAATAAACGAAAAAATATATGTTATATATATATACATTGTATATGTTATGCATTAATCACGTGAGATCGTCCAGTCAACTAATGAATCATACTGAACACTAACAATATTCGACGTGCCACATGAATACTATATATTCAAAGTCTTACTTGATAACTCAAGCTTTCTGGTGGATATGAATTCTGCAGTGACACCAGCGATACATTGAAGTCTTTGACAGAATGACATATTTGTTTTACTTTGGTCGGCGACATTCGAAGAAGTTGGTTCAACGTAGACAAAAACAGATCATGGTGAAAGTGCTCGAATGACTTCTCCATGCTCTTGATAATCAAACAGATCAGTTCAACCACACCGTTATTTACATAAATGTCTAGAAAAAAATGTATACAAAAATTACTCATTCACAACACTATGTAACAAGTAACAACAATAAATTACCTGCTACATCATTGCCCATATGACATGTTGAATATACAAGAAACATTCCTTTTACTTGCATTTTATCGTATGAAGATTTTAGAGCATTGATAACCAAATTAATTCCTCCCATGTCAATGAATTTCCAAAATATCAATACGTCTTGACGGACAAGACCTATTTTAGTATTTGTTAAATAAATTATAACACAAAATTGAACATAAAAATATTATCCTTATCTTAGTTGCTATCTCTGTCTAACTAATATTGTTTAATTAAACAATTTTTTACGAATAAAACATAATATGATATAAAATTATTTAAGTTTAATCCCAAATTAAGTTCTACGTAATATAGTTTAGCTATACCTAAAGCCTGTTAGACAGAAATAGACAACAAATTAAATTGTAGCCTGTAGAGCACTTATTACAATTTAACTTACATGAAATCGCATACAAAGCTTTTGTACGCACTTCAACATCATCGTCATTCTCTACTAAATCCATTAACAAATTAATGTAAGATGGATGTTCAATAAACTTTTCTTGACAATATGGATTGTTTTGAACCAGTGCTGCAATCAGTTGTGCAGTTTTACCTCGTACAGTCGGTTCTGACGATTTTAAACCCGGAATAAAGATCTGAAAACCGCCGAGCTTTTGAAAATCTAAAACAATATTTATAATTAGAATTATATTAAAATAAAAAACAAAAAATTGTGCATACAATAAAAGCAAAAATTAAAATACCATTAGCATAATCAATATTATCAATGTATTCTTCAATAACATCGAAAGCATGGTAATATTCTTCAACGTGTTTATTAGTGTCCAACAATATGTTTATAGAATTGTTCAGTTCTTCTTGAACGTTAACTGACATGGACGACAACACATTTTTTAAAAAATCATTTTTCTGAAATCAAAATTTTTTTTAAATAATCTATTAGTTACAAAATACAATATTGTATATTGTTATTATTTAGTTGAATAACAAAATTTGATTTTGTATATACATATAAAATAACAAGACCTTATTAATAACTCCCGAACCATTACTGATATCGATACAACGATTATTAAAATATCATTAGGACACATAAAACTTAATATAATATCAGTTTAATTGTGTTTGGTGTATTTATCTTATATTTACTTACATTTTTGTAAGTATGTGTTCGATAATATTGCCACCAACATGTTAGAATTAAAATTCGAGTTGATATAAAATTTCTTACCAAATCACATAAAACTTACAAACTGACATGAAATCAAATCGAATATTAAATAAAATTTATGAAACAGGACGGCCTAGGCGATCATCATCTTCAACATCCTTTCTTCCACTACAAAACCATTTATGCCATTCAAAAACACAAGCTCTTCTCCATAAACTTCATTAAACATTCAATATAAATTATTTTATTTTATTTAATATGAAATTTAATATTAACACATTGTTCGGTTTATAATTCTAACATGTTGGTAGCAATATTATCGAACATAAGCTAACAAAAATGTAAGTAAGTTTAAGATAAATATACTAAAGTCAATTAAACTGATACTATATTAAAGTGTATGTTTTATTAATAATTATTGTATCGATATCACTAATGGTTTGGGAATTAGTGTCACATCTCGTATATATAAAGGAACAAAAACAATACAAATTTAAGAACTACAAGTATAGCAATTAGTATTTTTAACGAAAGGCATATTTCCAATAGACACAATATTTTCTCAGAACTAATACTATATAATACTGGACGAATAGCACCCATTAAGTATACGTAATACACTTAGATACGACAAATGTATAATGTTAGAAGTCTTAAATACCATAACGGATTTCATAATGAAGCTGTAGTTGTCATCCACGTCCTAATCTATATGTTATTATTACAAGGACGACATTTCAAAACAAATGGAAATATCTGGGATACATAAATACTTGAGAGTATAATTGTTTTCCAACCGGCATTTTCAGAAATCGCAATGGTAGGGTGTAGCGCAACCATGTATTACGGGGCTTACACGCTTATGCATATAAATGCAAACCTATGATTAAATATAAAATGTGGTCACACATACACGTTTTATTTCGTCGGCAATGGTCAAGTCGATAACATCGTCGTTGCTGGTCGAATTGTTGGTCATTTGTGTCGTATAATTCAGTATGTCATTCAGGTTGCGAATGTTCAGGGGGTTTTCGATGCCTACGGGCTCCACGTCTAGGATGGTGGAGGCGGATCTGGCGGCTTTGGCGGATGTGGCGGCTGTGACGGCTGTGACGGCTGTGACGGATGTTGGCGGATGTGGCGGCTGTGACGGCTTTGGCGGCTTTGGCGGCTGTGGCGTCCGCGGCGTCCGCGGCGTTACCGTCGTTCTGTTCGGACGACGACGACGGCGGCATGATCAGCTGACCGGAGCAGTGGCTCGATGACGAACCGCCGGACTGGTGGTCCATGTTTTTCGCGTGGCTCGACGGCGGGCTGGCGAACACGGGAATCACGCGTACGTACGTGGACACGACCGCAGGCCGTCGTGTTCGGACGGGACGGACGAAAACCGTACACCGGGACGAGACGGTTCCGACGCTCGTTTATGACGTTTCAGACGCGAACGTAGCCGTCACACGAAACAACGTTAGCGGAACGGTCGTGGTCGTCGTCACGTGCGCAACAAAAAACACACGAGTCGAATATCGTTACGATCGGACAGGGGCAATTTTTATAGTTTTTTTTTTTTTTTTTTCCCTCGTTCTTATCATCGGCGTTGTCCGTCCGTAGCGCCGATAACACCGTCACCGTTCCAAAGAGAATAAACATTTACGCCCGTCGCCGCCGCCGTCGAACGCACCGCGACGTGTCCGTACGCTCTTGTGGTAAATGTTCCATATTCAAATCCGCGTGTATTCGAATCACCGGTATTTTCAGTAACTGAAAACGGTTCGGACCGTTCACCGTTTCAGTGTATACTGTTGTCTAGTCGTTTTGGTGCTGCGTCGCTTGTGAACACGAATAGTCTACAAAAAAAAAAAAGAAATAAATGGAAATTTACTAGGACTTAGCCGCAACAACTATTTTATATTCATAATTTGTTTATTTTCATGCTGCGGCCATTTTATGTTCCACAAACGTTCATGCTTTATGTACTTCCAATACGGATTTAAACGTTGTGTTTTCGCTCCAACGAAACGTCATTTTGACAGCGGCAACGACAACTAATACACTTAACTAAAATTACACGTTCGGAAAATTTTTCCAATAGTTTTCATCCAGAGAAACTACATGTCGGATTTTCATAGTACGTGAACGAATATTTATTATAATTGTTTAAAATTATATGTACAATAGTAACTTTTAATAACAACAAAACAATAACAATTAACATCACATTTTAACAAAAATCCATTAACAAATTCATTTTTCCCAGATTGCCCATTCGTTTTCGTTTGTTGTATTTTGTAATTTGCCATCGTGAAACAACTTAATCAGATGTTTTCGAGTTATGTATAACGTTGCCTCTTTGTAATGGTCAGATAAATTCTGTAAAGTGAAATAAAAACATGTTATTCTGTGCGATATTATGTACAAGTAATAAAATAAATACAATATTACATATTTACTTAAAATTATTACTTTACCGAATACATTGTATTCACAATATCTTCTTCAGACATAGATTTTTCTGGACTATTGTTAATTAATTCATAAATTTGAAATTCTCTTTCCAGTCTATGTTTAATATAATTATTTACACGGTCAATTGGATCCTGCAAAATATACACTTTAGTAAGTTACATAACATACAACTTAAAACTAAAGGAAACTAATGAATTCAGTGTTGCTTTGCGAGAAATATGAAAACCCGTCAGAATGTTATATTTTGTATATTTAAGTATACATATATATATATATATATATATTTTAATATATATTTTTTTATTTTATAATATTATTAGTTAGTTAATTATCAATAATATTCCTAACATTGTTTATGCATAATTTATTATATTAGAGATGGGATGAACCGTACTAACAATTATTTTTTTATGATTATTAATCGCATTAAATAACATGACATAAATTTAAATAAAATGGCAAGATATCAAGACAGCATTAGAATAAGAAATTGGACACACATTTTGAAGTCGCTTCTTTCTCGTCAGTTAATATCCACCACAAAACTGTAATATTGTCAGATCTTCATCATTATAAAACCTATTTTCAAACAATCTAACTCTCAACCTTCCAGAAAACCACAAAGAAGCTCTCAATAAAAACCAACATACAGAAATAACAAGTTTGATTTCCAAGTGTAATCTACTAAATAAATATTAACATAATGTATACTTGTGTTAAAACTTTCATGGTTGTTAATATCTTCAGATTGTTTTCAGATATATCCATGTGTGTAGTTTTCAGCTGACGTTTCGGACTCCTTTCAGAGTCCATCTTCAGAGCGTAGTTACTTGGTCGAATGTTGTAACTATACTAGACGACATATAATTCAATATATAATTTTATAATGTAAAATTCATTAATATATTAATTATATAATGTAAATATTTATGTCAGTATATCTCCTGACACTGTTTTCAGATATATCCATGTATGTATATACATGGATATATCTGAAAACAATGTCAGGAAATTAACAATCCATGAAAGTTTCAACACATTCATATGTCAGTAAAGTTACAACATTCGACCAAGTAACTACGCTCTGAAGATGGGCTCTGAAAGGAGTCCGAAATGTCAGCCGAAAACTACACACAAAGATATATTTGAAAACAATCTGAAAATAATGTATACTGTTAGCCACTTATTAATTTATAATTAATTTATAAATTATAATTTGTAAACAAAGTTCATGTTAAACACACTGTACATAACTATTGGCTTATTGCCATTATTGTTAAAGTCTATACATTTATTATATAAAAAAGAATCAATAATAATAATCTATTTATGGTTAACAAAAATCTAATTACAACAAATTGTTCACTTCAAACACCTATGTTTTTTAGTCTGATTCATTTTGAAATTTGGACAATTTAATTTATCTCTAATATATAATATGATAATTACTTTTATAACAGAACCATGACCTGGAAATATAATGGTTGGCTTTAGGTCTAATATCAATTGTAACGAGTTTAAATATTCCGTTAAATTTTCAAACACTGTTGTACCCTCTCCGAGTACAGAATCTGCCGAAAATAACGACTGGTCTTCTTCTATGGTAATAATGATATGGTCCGCTGTGTGTCCAGGCGCATAGTGAATTCTACAAAAATTATGTATGTAGTATTAGAAATTCAATCAAAGTATTTTGGGCAAATTAAAATCACTAAAAAATGTAATTAGAAAAATGCATAACTGATTCCATTGAGAGAATATAAATATAGGCTTCATAGTGGCCTGTAAGACATTTACTGTTGATAGATAATTTAATAAAAATATGTCCCACAATATTATCAGTAATGTGAATTATTATAAAATATTATAAATTATAAAATACGATTATTCCTAAATACTATAAGAACCACATTGTCTTTTAGAATCCAAGACTTAGATACATATTCGAAGAAATACATCCATAAAATCTAAATAATTTATAATTGAAATTATAAAATTTCATTAAAGTTTGATTTTACTATTAAGTGTGATTTATAGTTTTTGTTAAAGTTTCAGGAGTTCTGTATGCATTTTCGGTTGACTATTCCAGAAAAGAGTTAATATATAAGTGGATGAAATCTCAATATTAATATGATTAACTTTATTAACAATAATAAATTTGAAAAATTGACTAACTTGCAATGCTTTGAGTACAACATACAAATCTGATAATAATACAATAATATTATTAACTACATAATAATTACTTCAATGTAGCACCTTCTACATAGAACGTTTGTTTATCTTTGACGAAGTTTAATTCAAAATTGTAATCACGTTTCTTAGCTGTTTTGGGAGGATTAAATTTCCAAACTTTACACTCTGCAACATAAATACAATTTAAAATTAATTATGCTAACATTTTAATTCCTATAATATAATATTACATTATTTAGTTGAGATATCTGTGATTTTTTTCATGTTTTAAACTAAACAAATTTGTCGAACAAAAGTGAAAATAACACACGATTGCTAAAACTCAAAATTGAATTTTTTCTAATATAATAATTTGTAATAAAATATTTAACCATTTTTATTCGTGATCATGTCCAATACATTATTTACTCCACCAATATGATCTGAATGATAGTGTGTGATAATGATGTGATCGAGTTGAAAATTATACTTGATCATAGTTTCTTGAAGATTTTTTATGTATTCTGGAAAATCCGGCTCACCAGTATCGATTAAAACACGCCTGTAACAAAAGTATAAAATATAAATTAACTTGTACGTGTTATGGAGGTATAAGTAGTAGTTTTTTTTTTTTTTAAAATGTTTACCTTGAAATAATTAAACATAATCTGTTTATAACGATGAAATGAATGTAGGTTCCTCAAAACGGTTTACATGAAAAAAAACAACCGTTAATGTCACTACAGGTATTACAATGATATAAGACGTGATTACTTACCGCTGTCCTGTGCCCACCACGTACGTGTTCGTACCTTGTAGCGTCATATAACTCGGATTGCATCCCAAGACACGCAACACTCGTGGCGAGACGCTACTGACGATTGGTAGACTGGGCAACGACATTCTTGAAAGGGGTAGACTACTTGTTGTGCCGCTGTTAGAACGTACAATTACGACCGACAGAGACAAGGGATACAGACGGCTTTTACGGACCAAGGCCAATACTGCTGACACGGGCAACATTGAAAACCATATACCAAGTCACCTTAATTGGAAATACATATATATATTAGTTTAAGATAGTATTGGAGCACCGACAATACGCTTGGCGGCAATCACAACTTACCGTAAATAATGGTATTACGGAAACGCTAAATTTTATGTTACGTTGTAAAACTTCAAATCTGGCGCTGAATATTTTCGCATCGTCACAAAACATCAATTAAGCTCGAAACCGCGGACTAAGATCTCGCGCACGATCGTAGAACAATAACAGTTATCAGCTATTACCGGTTCTTATCTTCAAACCGTACGTATTCCGCCCCGCGGCATATGAATTCCGGTGAACCCAATTCCTATCAGATTTTCGATACCATACGCGCGCGCGCGCGCTCTCGCGAACAAAAAAAAACGGAAAATAGAATCGCGCGGCTAGGCGAAACAAATTAAAAACGTTGCGATTGCGTTCCGTTCGACTCGATTAACCAAAAACAATGGAATTACAATTGCGCTTTGTGATTTAATCGCGGTCGAAACGTATGGGACACGGTATACGGTGTGAGACGTGTACGGCACGCAAATAAAATCCCGGTATAGACCATTAATCGGAGAGAGTTTAATTATTAATAGATTCGATAACTGTTGCCACGCGTTCAATTAAATCAATAGTGTACGACGCCGTTCAGTGTTGTAACGTGTTAGCGTGTGTGCCTTGTCGTCGTCGTCGTCGTCGTGCGAACCCGTCGAGTCGCGTGTATATAATCATAATTTGTTTTCGGAACCGTTCTTACGAAGCTGTCGGGTACTTGCTACACACTTATGTCGAATGAAAAAACCTGCAGTTCATCGAACGAGTATTTATTATTCGTTAGTCGATTATTTAAGTACGTGGATAAATATTGACGAATTTTTCGTATATAACTTATACGTTTATAATCCGTGTATGTACATTATAAAATTTAGCACACGTAGAATGTGATAAAATATAACATATAATATAACGAAACACACGTATGTTACTTTCTTCTTTTTCTTTTTTTTAAATATTTAATTAAGACTACGGAAACGAAAAAAGACGTTTTATATTATCATAAAAAAATATTCCATATTCCTACATAGTAACATTTAAATTTTACTTTACAATATACTCTGTGTCTGTAGCAATATTTTATTATTTTCTATTTAGATAGGTACCCAAAAGAATGAGAAAAGAAAATTTCAAATTGATTTTTTTTTTTTATAATTTATATAATAATGTTTAACTAATATATTTTTACTAAATTTTAAATCTAACTCAAAATCTGAAAATAAAGTATTTTTAATTTTTGAAGAATGAATTTCAAAAACCAAAATATATTATACGTTTTATACATTATATACGTTAAATTTAATATGTGTTATGTATTAAAACGTTACAACGTTAATAATATAATCAACCCTGCTTTTAATGATTTCCATTATCGATCATTAGCATTTATACTAAAACTAGTTTTTTTTAATATTTTCTTTTTTACACAACCTATTCAACACACAATTTTCATGTGCGCATGCAATGTCCATTTGTAGTTAAGACAAATGTATATATCCAAGATTTATAGATATTATTTATAAAACCTTACTATATATACACATGAATTCTTAATCCAGTTATAACTAAATATTTAACAATTGTAATAAACTGGTTCAACTAATAGATATTCGCAATGGAATAGACTATATATGTGCAGTACAGCACGCTTTGCAGAATAGTTCACAGGTTCAAATATGGAAATACATTTAAAAAATATATATTACTATAAAATTCAATTCTAATGTTACGGAAAGAAAACTGTGATATTTATTTCTATGAATAATTAAATACATTAAATAATTTTTAGTTTTTAAATTGATAATTTCTTGCTTAAGACTAAATCGTATTGAAACTAAAATATAAAATGAAAATATAAAATGAAAAAAATACAATACGAAAAAAAATGTATATATTTATAGCAAGCACTTGCTTTTTAAAAACCATTTCACATGTTTTATATCTTATTTTTTTAAAAATTTGTTCATGCCATATGTCTGATCAGCCACTCCTGTCTTTGTTGTTAATTCCTTTTGGTTATCCTTTAGCATTTTCATTGTTGGAGGGTTTTTGAGCTCTCTCTTTATCGACCTGAAATTGTTCACTAAAATCCTGATTATCTTCTTCACTTTTTTCAGTTTTCCTATATTCTTTTTCAATACCAGGAAACTCATTATACAAATGTATCCACATTTCACGACATATTTTTCCACCTTCTATAAAATTTGGAGCAACATCAAAACCAGCATTTCTCAACTCAATATATATAATTTTCCAAATGCTATCAGAAGCTTTTGAGATAGATCCGTTTAATGATAGTTTTGAATATGGCTCATTGTTTATAATTTTTAGAAATTGTATAGTAGCTGCATTATCCTCACATGTCGGAAGACGAGTAGACCATATATATTCTTAAAAATAAAACACATTAAGTATTAATGTATATTTAGTACTATACAATTATATATAACTAATATAATAAAATAAAATATGGCTTTAGTGAACAATCCATTTTGAAGACATACCTATATCAGCTATATCATTGGCCATGACTTTAGAAGAGTCTGATACAATTGTTATCTTTGGAATCTCTGAAAAAAATCAGTTAATTTTATGAGAACATGTGTCTACATGTATATATGTAATATAATGAACCTTGTAAGTATTTTTCGTAAACATATAGTTCTACCAAAACTGAGTTTATCTAAATATTATTCTATATGTTGAAAATCTCAAATTATTTATATAAGAAATAACAGTATGTTAAATTTTAAAACATGTTTAGCAAAATTTGAATTTGGATTAGTTTTAAAAATTTTATTTCAGTTATTTTTATATCTAGTTTTAAAATGTCTATTAGTTTTCATATACTATTAATATTATATGTATATGACACTTTATGGACCTAACAAAAAATTATGATACTTATATACCTAAACAACTGGTTCCAAAAAAAAATAGAAATTTATTATTTTATACACCAAGAAAATATACAAAAGAAAATAATTATAAATTGGTAAGTTTAAAGTAAGAATCTCTTTTTTTAATTGTACACAAGAATTTTGAACATGAGTTTTTATGGAAATCTTGAAATGCTCGTAATTAAAATACATATGTATTAAAAATCTATGTACAACCTTGGTTAGTGAAGCACAGGGACACGTGCCAATGTCCTGCGATTTAAAAAAAATCTAATACATAATACTATGATTTTTTTTCAAGACATTTTTCTTATGATAATTATTACTATGTTTAATTATTTTGTTTATGCAATAATATATTAATTTACAATAACAATGACAATTGTATTTCAAATAATTTACATCTCGATGTTTCTAAGTTAAATTATACAAGAGTAACTATCGAATTTGGTACAAAAAAAAAAAAAAAATACTAAGTATCTCTGTAAGACCATTGCTGAGAAACGACTTTGTAATGAATAACAAAAAACTTTAATAATTCAATTATATTTGATTCTTAAAATAATAATAATAAATTAAAATGATATACTATTTTTCAAATGAGAACACACCACATTGCACATCGTTATTAGCGGCAGAACAACACGCCACTAACACAAAATGAGTAATTATTTTATAATTGGTAGCCATCGGTCGGCTATTATCGACACAGCTGAATATACAAAGAATTGAACAATTCATTTATTGACAACGTATTATGTGTATTTTCTACTCGAATTATCTACCGCATAATACTGGTACTTGAAGTGTACGAACAGCCGTTAAATGTTATGTTAATACAGTTCTTATATATAGAAGTTGGTGTTACTGACAGTGGCTGAAACTACTGGGAATGGAATGGGCATATGTGAGTTTTGACCAGTTTTCATCTGCAGCCTGGTGCGTTCTTATTTGAAAAATAGTTTAGTCTACTATATACCCAGATTCTTTACTCGAACTAAAACAAGCATAATATTAATCAATTATTCAATTTTAAATACTGTACCTTCGAAATGCGATTCAATTGGTCTAATGTTATACGCTTTGCAATTGAACATCACATTCAATTCATCAACATATGACGAATCTATGATGTCACTTAATATAAGTGTTTCTAGTTTAACGTAAGCCCAAACCAACTCGCTACCTGTAAAGAATAAGTAATATTAATTATAACACATGTAAGTTCCTAAAATTAAATCATTACTAAAAAAGTTAGAAAAATGTACTTTACCAGTAATCTCAAGAATTAAAAATGTAAAAATGAATTCATAGAAGCTAATAGTTTTGAAATTATGCAAACACGGGAGATAAGTGTGTGTGATCAGCGTTATCATCACACGACACATTTAGGTTAATCTAGTAACCTGAATCCATTTTTACCATACATCGTTTTATTGTTGGACTGGCTTCTTAAGAGGTTTGTCAGGAACTCAGGCGTTTGCTTCCTAGACCTAACCGAACAGCCTATAACTCAATGGACATAACCCAACTAATCCTTTGGGTAAACTAAACTCACCCTTTGTACCTTCGCCCCTCTCAATAGCAAAAGTGTAAGAATTTACGTTTATTCATTAATTTTAAGCACACAAAATCACATTGGTCAAAATAAAATAAAAAAAACGGTAATTAGGTCGACAAATTATTATTGAAATAAAACACCTCACCTTTATATGTTAATTCGCATAGAATTTCACCAGTCATAAAGTTGTAATAGGGTTTCGACGTTTTTTCATTCAATACGAATTCTTTAAAGACGTACACTCTTGAACTCATTATATGAAGTGGAGAAAATGAGTGAAATTACACGTACAAATAAACTACAAGCAGTGTACACAATCGGTACAGAGCGTGACAATCGACAAGCAGTAAAATGACGAAACGCCCAGCACACCGTCAGCGAAATAAACAATGGTCGACGATGGCGCGTCGGGTCGAAAATCAAAATGCACCGTCATGCACAGCGTTCACAACACCATCGGTTATAACCTCACAAACGTCGCGTCTGTAGCAATACACTACACGGCGTTACATCAGTCTGGGAATGGTGGGGGGAGACGCCGTCTGCGTTTTTTTGAGGTTATATTCGTCTGTTACGGAATCCATGGAACACGTTAATTTCACAACCACTACGGTGTTCACAAATCATGGAATTAAAATATTATAATAATATTAAATTGAAATAAAACAATACCAGTGTCGTTAACGTTCAGCGACAACACCTCATCATGGTTTCATTAAACATTTTAATTTTATTATGAGCGTCTGTAAACGCGAATTTAATTTTTTATTTTTTTTTATAAATTTGTTTATCCTCCGTGTATCCTACGACGACGCTTATCTGTACAAAAAAAAAAAAAAAAGAGAAAAAACCAAAATGAAACCGATGATAAGCGATTGGAGACCGATTGTACCGGAATATTCCCGAAATGAATCGCTTCCGACGGGATTGTCTAAAGGCCGCGGCGGTTCGCGAGAACGTCTGACGCGTGTCTAAGATGTCCGATAATGTTGCCTGATAACGAATACTTAATGTTTACGTGACGACCGTCGGAGAATGTCGCCAGAAACGGCCGACGAAACCGCGGACGACCGTTAGGTTTTTTTTGGTATAAAATAGATGGCACGTTACTCATCGCACAAATGTTTCGAATCGAAACCGGTGCCTAGACGAACCGACGTCGGACCGCACACGGTCAATATTATTGACAGTAATTTTGATACTGACAGTATTGTTGATCGTGCAATGTGAGTACTGATGTATTGTCGGTATGAAAAAAACGATACTGACGACTGATGAAAAAATTGGACGTCGAGCCTTCGGTATTTATTTACAGTATAGAATTATATTGATCGTGTGAGGTAGACAGTATGTTTTTCGCAGCCATGGGTGACGAAAGCGAAAATACGTGTACTGGTGAATCCCGAGATAGACAAATCTTACGTGATTTTATTGCTCGATACAAACAGTTGCCGGAATTATGGGATGTGCGTAGTGAAGAATACACGAGACGTTTTATAAAAAAAAAAATGCGGCTTACGAACAATTACTTACTATTTATGAGGATTTGAAATGTGATGCTTCTGTTGACGACGTTAAAAAAAAAAATTAACACCTTAAGAAGTAATTTTCGAAAAGAACTTAAACGAAAATAAATGATTCAAAAAGAAGTGGATGATATATGTGAACCATCATTTTTAGACGAGTGTACTGTCTTCGTTTGGAAATCCATTGTTTTACCCATCGTTTCCGTTTTCTCGAAACTCGTTTATTATTCGGAATGGATACGTGCTTTTTGCTGTGCGTCCATATCCAACCGTTATTATTATTTCGTTAAATAAAACAAAAATATTTATCAAACGGAGACGAACGCAATGAAACACAGGATTAATACCGAGCGTTGACGCTAATTAAATACTGACCGTCTGAGGACTATACTCGTCGGTATCTGTACTGTCCGATAGCATTGATCGCGTGAGGGCCGCTTCAGACGTGGCGCAATACTCTAACAACCGGGAAACAAAACGCCACGCAGCAACACGTCGTCGAATCGAACGCGAAACACTCGTGCCAGAGGAAATCGGTTCTGTTCCGTCGACAACGGGCCGAATTCCGGGGTGGTTTGCGAAAAGCACAGACACTACAAGCGTACAGAACAGGCGACCGGTGGAGTTCTCGCCGGTGAAGCCGTGAAGCCGACGGACTGACGGACAAAGCGGCGGACAATAATATTCACCGAGTCAAATAAAACGGAAACGGCGAGTTGAGTGTGAATTCAAATGAACGATCAACACATTGGGTAACACGGTTCTCAATTCGTTCACGGACATGGACGCCCCCGTACCGCGGCCGTCGTTTATTAGGAAAATCGTGCGAAATCGAATTCCAAATACTCGAACGCCAACGGGCGTTCGATTTTACGAGCAAGCCCCCCGCGATGTCGTCTGGAGACCGCGGGCACAGTTCGTTTGTACGCCGCCAGATGGCGTAGCCGTTATGGCGGCGACGCGATTGATCGCGCGTCAATCGCCTGCCCCGACGGTCGTCTGGACTTGGGTCGCCGGAAACGATTGATTTTTTTTGGAAATCAGTCGTGTTTTATGAAACACGTCGGAAACCGTCCGTTCGGCGACCTTTGTGCCTCCGTCGTCGTTAACGGTTCTTCGCTATGGCAGCGGTTGTTTTTAGTACCCGGATTCTCCCCCGAAAGCCCACGCGGTCTTATATTTACAAGATAAAAAAGTTAATTAAAAAAAATACGACTACTCGCCACGCACGGTCTGAGAAACGCTGCACCATAATAGTCATTATATCATTTGGACAAGTGAATTGTACGCTGTTCAGTGTTCGCTGTATGAAAATGTATGATTTACACCACTGAGATTACACCAATTTGTTTAAATCCACCAAATCATCAACACACTTCGAAACGCAATAAATAGCATATTAATAATAATAATACATAAACGTTGTGGATTCATTCGTCAAATCGACAACGCATCTCAAATATTATTTGTTTGGTCATACTGTTTGACGGCGGCAATAATAAACGGTTTTTTGTTGCGCGGTATGGTTGCTTTTTTTTTTATTATTAGCTTTAAACGTTAGTTAACGCGGCTATACAATTACTTAAAAACAGACACATAAACGTTGAACAAAAAAAAAATTATTTACATAAAACTATATGAACGAAAACAATAAATGAAAACTAAATCGTTGTTAAATCGAGTACCCAGCAGCCTCTTCTTCTTTTTTGGCTTTGAATACACAATAAGCCTCGACAATTATTTTAGGGATTCCGTGGTTGGCAAGATACGAAGAGAAAAAATGAAATAAAAGACGGAAAAAAAATAAATAGATAAAAGTTAAACAGTTAGATAGAACGAAAAAGGGAGTTTAGGTGTGCCCGTCTAGAGGATAATTTCGGATAGTTGAAACGGAGGTGAGATCGAGTCACAGATGTCAAAGATCGAGGGGTGTTTGTGGAGGGTACAAGGGTGGAAATCGTTCAACGAAAGTTTAAAGGAAATGAGAAGAAAGTAATGGTTGGCCAAAGCGAACCCAGCAGCCGCAAATACATTTTAAAACTGTCAGAATTACACGAGTGGAACGAGACTTAAGAATATTATGCGAGTCTATTGGAGAGATGTTGTTTGAAGGATGAAAACAGGAACAAATCACGACGTGGAGTAATAAACGATTTGCGTGCGCTGGTAATACGTTATTTCCAAATCGGAGTCGGCAAAATGACGTCTAGACGAAGACAAATTAACGAACCGTATGTGAGAGGGAATCGTCTGAATTATATATCTATACCATTTAGCAATATTGGCCGCTAACGACGTCCAAACACCACGGCACAGCTTATCTGTTTATTATGAAATCAACGCTAATAGTAACAACGCTTTCCAAAGGTCTAAAGACGTAAAGTTTATCACGTTATGTGTTAGGCTTGTGATTTTTTTTTTTAATTTCAATAAACAGAAGTTTCTCTCTTCGATACGATTCCTTTAATATAAGTGATATTAGTTTCTATGAGTAAAACTTTCAGAATAACCAGGTCATATACGATTTCGTTATTTATTATATTCAGATTAAAAAAAAAAAACTGATGTGTACATAATGCCTGAGTATAGATTTTTACACTTAGAATTTCAATCATTGTCTAAAATGCATTTTCTTACGTAATAAAGTACATAATACAACATTTTTAAGGTAACATTAAAACCATTTTAATAACCGCGCATATATAATATTTGATTTCGATTTTTTTATAAATTATCGTTCAAGTAGGTACACTGACAAGTGATGTACTCACTATTAAAAATAAAAAAAACAAACACATTTACAATATATCATTAAAAATTAAAATATATATATATATATATATACGAGTATAAGATTTTTAATAATGTTATGATATTTAAGAAGCCACACATATTATTTGAATATATTATAATGATAGTTTTCTAAAAAGTCAATTTCAATGATTACAATACATAATATAACGTACGAGTATATTGGAAAATGCGAGCGAGTAAAACAATATTAACAATTTATTGATGATAGAAATTAAAAATAATTTATTTGAAACAAATCTGGTGCAACACAACATTATTTAATCTTTTAATTGTACTATTGATTCAGATCAAAGTAATATTGGTTTTACCAATCAATATATTTACACGTAAATTAAGTTAAATACGAAAGCAACACGTGATATTATAATGTACAGTTTACCGTTATAATTTTTTTGTTATTATGGAAAAAAGTACCTATTTATAACATTAATAAATCGATGTTATTAACAACGGGTTTATTTGGCATGTAATGTATCGACACTAATTGCTAAGTATGTATTATATAAATTAGTATGTTATTATTTTACAAAAACAAATTCATATACTATTTAACATAATGATTATCTATCTACGATATGATATCTGAATATGTTCACTATATGATAACATGTAATGTATAGTTATTGTTCTCAATCAATATTGTATAATTTAATTATCGTTGTACAAGATACCAGCTGTACCGAACATTATACTCTAAAATACTATCGTATCGTTTGGTATTATATTATTATACGCGAGTTCGAATGGCAACAAAATGGCGAAAGGCTTTCGACATAAATTATTCGGTATTCTGTCATAAAATAACGGCAAACAAGTTTGTCCATTGGTATTAACGAAAAATCACTATTAACAATCCTATCAGGCTAAGTTTGTTTACTATCGATGGTCAGAAAGCAGACGAGTGGCACATTTGTCAATATTGCCTATTCTCTCAATGCTAAGCGGCTAATTTCTTTTTTATACGTGCCACGTTTTGAAACATTTTACTTTTCTCAAATTGAAAACTGGTTGAAATGTTGTAATCATACAACTATCGATCAACGCGTTATTATTTATGTTAAAAAGCATTCGATGAATATCGTCTGACGTGATCAGATAAAATCGATTTGAAAAACGTAAATAAATGATAACTTATGAATAATTTGAGAAGAATGCGTGCAAATCGTCCGGTACTACAACAATTAATCGCCTCTGCCTACCATCGAGTAACAACAATATACATTCCGTATAAATAAAATCGGTTAAATATATATTTAATATGTATTGACTGCGGTATAACCTAATATTAATATAAAACGTACACTACGGCACTACGAGTTATATAGTTATAATTTTATAAGAAACGTAAACAATACTTATACCATATTATTATCGATAGTAAACGTTATAATTGTATTTGCACAGGAACAAAAAATACGAATATAGTCGTGTGTTAGTAATTTGTTCAACACTGATAATGAACCTAGTCGTATTGTTGCAACTTAGGATTCTACACGCCACGAAAACGGAAACGGTGGAATCGTATGTGCTCAAATATTCACAAACAACAAATACTGTACTTTCGAATCTAATGTTGATAAACCAGCGATTGTTTTTTTTCGAATCGAAATCCGCCACGACGGACGATTTGATTAACTAATTAATTAAAGCTGGGGCTTTTGTTTAATTAAAAATTGTCAAAAAAAAAAACAATCGGTCGCGTGTAGAATCGATTTGTACTGTACAGTCTACTACGCGCCACAAAACGTCGTGTGTATTGTGATCGGAACAACTCAAACGACATAAGCGATATATTCGGGAGATGAATTATACATATTCAAGAGTTTGGCACGCCGAGACAGAAAAATTTTTTTCGGACAACGTATTTCAGTTCAGTTCAGTGATCGTATTTTTCCAACACGAATTATTATTGTTCAATAACGATAATTAACGCGAGTGCTTGAAATATTTATACATATACGATTATTGATTTCTTTTTTCTGGATTGTTGTTAAGCAAAATCGTTTATAATATCGTTATAATTTAATGGTACCTCAGTCAATCCAGGTTTCGCAGCTGTACGTACTGCTGGTCAAGCTTTCAAACCTTATTTATATTAATGTCTATTTAAAAGAAAAGAAAACATTTACTTATTATACATTGTGTAGATTATACATTTTTAATAAATAAACTTAAAAAAAAAAAATAATAATTTAACGGTTATATTATTATTAAGAACACAGGCAATGAATTTAGCTGTTTTTCTCCAACGCATGATCTTAAATATTTTTTTAGTCTTTTCGACGTTGATAAAACACCTTTCGGTGGAACGATTTTGCTTGAAAATGTACACTACAGCATTCCCAAAGTAATATCACAATATGTAAGCAATTGTTTTATAATCCTCATCGCTATACCAATATTAGTGGTTCGTGGCTGTCGTCAACATTATGCATTAGAACAATACGAATGTCAAAAAAAAAAAAATTGTATCATAAATTTGCTCCTACTTGCGCTGTCACTGACTATACATAAACAGTTAAAATTAATTATAACAATAATATGATACATTATTGTGATAACGTATAGATAAATAACAAACAGAAACAGTCGAATAAGAAAAAAAAATAAGCCTATACTATGTTTACATATATATATATATCGTATATGGCGAACACACGGTAAACAATGCATAACGATAATAATAATATTTTATGTACACGTAAAAATTATAATCAACCTATTTTCGGCTTTCGAATGCATTTGCGTATAATATACCATATTCTAATAAATAAACGATCTAAGGCCGCAGGCAGGAACGTTATTCTCGGTCTCGCTGTCAATGTATTTTATTATAATATCTCGTATTTGTAGTCTTCGTCTTTTACCTAAAACATATTAAAAATACGTTTTTTCAAAATATTTTAAATGCATACATTGTTAGAATTATATTTGTACGAATTCGTGTTAAAATTTCCGCTCCTTAGTATAACAAATTGTGTATTATACGTTATGGGTTAGAGTATGGGAAAATAAATGTTCCGTTTCGTCTACAATTTAAACTCCAAATGATTGAAGAAAAAATATCGATAAACGTGAATCAATTTTTTTATTAAAATTATTATTGGAAATCATATGATCAATGTCGGATTTAACAATTTTTTGGTCGGCAAATACTGACGCGGCTCATACCGCAGTAATAATTTTAAATATAAATGATTTTAAAACGTTTCTCTCATTAAAATTTAATACCTACATTTTTAATGTAGTGATATTCATTGTATAGTAAATAAATTTCGTAGGTGTAAAGATGTATGTTTTATAAAACACTAATTTTTTTTTTTCGAAATTCGAATAAAAGAATGAAAAGTTTTTATGATGAACGAAATTATAGGTTTATAAGCATCACTCTAAAATTATTGATAACTTTCTAATTATTTTTTAAATTAATTATTACGTATACATTTAAACTTTTGTGTGTTCTATGATCTCTACACACTCAGCAGACCAGGAGAATAAATTCCCTCCTCGCATTATTCCTACAGGTATTCCACTGAATTAATAATGACGACGTGAAAACGAAAAAACAAATCGAATAAAACATATTTAAATACATAACTAGTAGTACGTATACAATACGCACCTAAAACCTAACCAATGAAATCCGTCAACCGGAAGTCGCGGACCCGTTTTGTTCAGGACGTGGCAACAACGCTTGTCTGACAACCTGGCCCTCGTCCGTCATGTCGTCTTCCTCCACCTCAGCGAGGGTCTCCATAACCGACGGAGGCGCCTGACTCAGCTGAAGCCCTTTTCCTACCAAATAATAAGTCATCAGCTGTCCTTTGCCTTTGACCGCCACCAGACCGCGTTGTTCGAACTTGAATCCGAAATGTTGTAAAATGTTGCATGTCTCTTCTGTCACCTGTAATGATACGTGTTTTACACTACAGAGCACAGACATAAATCTACAAGTCACAAACATAGATATATCATATTTTGCCAACGCTAATATATCTTCAATATATTTTTTTATGTAAAAGAAACTCGACATCTTTCTCTCGATTCGTGCGAAACACGTACGAATTAATTATTTGGATATTAGTGTTTGATGCTAAACACATATTTAGGAGCTTAATAGTCCATTTCCGGAACGCTTAAGTAGATGCGCGCGTCGATCGACAGAATACACGTACCTGTATACATCCGGCTTTTCCCGTGCTCTCCATTCTCGACGCCACGTTGACCGAATTCCCCCAAATGTCGTAATGAGGTTTTCTAGCGCCGATCACGCCGGCCGTTATCGGCCCGTGGTTGATTCCTGTATGAAATTACACTCGTTGTAATTATTATATTGTATCGAACGCAGTTAGTTATTCGTTTACTACTAAATATAAAATGTTTAAAAAAAAAATGAAACCGTAAGTTTTTAAATAGGTATACGTAATGGATATTTTTATCCATTTTTATGGATATTGAAAGAAACCGCACGGTGTAACGCGCATGAACTCAAAATAAGGGCACCGGGGGAGGTTATATCCGAAAAGTTTTTATACCCATTTTCAATACGAAGTGGTTGAAACTCTGTTCGTTTATCCCTTGAAGCGCTTTTTTCAGATCGAAAGCAAAGTCCACCAGCAAAGCGAGATGC
The DNA here is from genome assembly GCA_019022885.1 of Schlechtendalia chinensis. Classification (NCBI taxonomy): domain Eukaryota; kingdom Metazoa; phylum Arthropoda; class Insecta; order Hemiptera; family Aphididae; genus Schlechtendalia; species Schlechtendalia chinensis. Next base: position 3,918,568 of record CM032346.1, on the reverse strand, counting down.
GCCCATCTGACCTCGATGGGATCTTCGGGCTAGTAAAAAATCACGTTGTTCATATTAATATTCGGTCGGGAATGAACAATATGACGATAGACAGTATTGTTACGTGCCAATATAATATATTTATATTTAAACAAAATGTGAAAAACTATATATACCTTAACGACACGTGATGGGTTGAGGCCACTCGCAGCCATGTAAGTAGAACCGATCGTTTTTATCTTAATAATATCTTGATAGCGTGGTTGTTCCAAAAGCTATAAATATACGTGACAAAACGCGTTATTATTATATAGTTGCCGATCATCGAATAGACAGAGTGTAACAGGAATAACTAACAAATTATGATATATTAATAATTGATATGGCGGTATTTGAAATCGATAAGGTTTACCAAGTATAATTTTAAAAAAATAATTATATGGGAGGACAATAAAAACATTCCTGACACCACCATTTTTTCATCTTTTAAAATTCGATTTCACAAAATGGTAATTTTGAATTTCTAAAAAAATATGTCGTAATGTATATTTAAAAATGTGTTTTCCTGTTCGTACTTAGAAAAAAAACAACTGAATTATTATAGAGCAGATATGTAGAAATTGTTTTTAAAAATGTTATAAAATATTGCTCAAAACCAAAATCATAACATTTGTCGGTTAATTCTGTTACACCACGTGACATAGTGTAACATTAAAAAAAAAGAAAGAGAGAAGAACTCGATGCCCGGGGAACTAAAATCTTAAGTACAACTCTGCCAGTAGTCATTATTGCATGTTTACCGCGTCAAAATCAGATATGACTTCGTTGAGAAATCTCAAACACTCTAGGCCTTGGTTGTTGACTGTTTCTTCGGAATAGAAATCTATAAAAAAAATGTAAATGTAAATGTAAATGCAAGTGTAATAATACTCAATTATTATTATAATATAGGGCTGTTACTTGGTCGCTTTTTATACTTTTTGTTACTTTTCTCACTATTTCCGTATAATATTCATTTTCTTACTATTTTTTTTTAACCAAATGTGATTTCCATTTACGTAAAAAGCTACTGGTCTCAAACAACAGTCCTTCGTATGAATAATAAGTTAAAAAAATTTAGTATAGGAACCTAAAATGTAAAAGAACGCTGTACGCGACGGGATGCTATGACCACAGTCGTCTCGACTGTGGAAAAATGTGTATAAGAGATGTGGCTATCCAAGAGCTGAAATTGACAGGAATAGGAAACATGGTAATAAATGACTCTACAATATTTTATGGCCATTTTCCCAAACACGAATATGGTGTAGACTATAATAGGCAACAATGCTGTATTTTCATAGATTTAAAAATTCGGAGTGAATGATGATAGATTATGTTACCCATTAGTAAATGGTTACGTTCAGATGGAAGACCATGAAACCATGTCAAAGAACATGCGGCAGAGTTACGGGTTGACGAGTATATATTTGATAAAGTAAATAATTTGATATGCCTAGATACTAGCCTAAATACTAATTAGCGTAAATAATATCAACAAAAAAGTTTTAAAAAAAAACGTGTTACATCGGACATCAAAAGCTTTTATGCATTATCCAAGTTATTAGGATCAAAGCATTTACTATCGAAATAATCGACAGAACTATTATAAATAGTGTTGGTGAGGCCAGTCATAATACACGCATGTAGAACACGACCTACAACTCAAGAAGATAAATGAAAACTAGCAGTCATGGAAAAGGAGATTTTCAAGAGATTTACAGACCTAGAATAAATGATGAGCCATAAAATCTATGAAATTAGATCGAACACAGAAATCCAGGAATCATTCGAAGAACGAGTAATAGGAACGACAACTCAACACAAGAGAATGAGCTGACTTGGTAATGTTTTTGAGATCAATATCAATAACGAAAGACATGCTTAACTGGAATCCACAATAAAAGGCCAAAATAGAGGTGAATAGGCAAATAAAAAAAAGGAGTTGAAACGATTAGAAGTGAAAACCTGAGAACAAATGTCAGTAATATACCGGAAAAGTTTGGCATAGACGCGAACAAAACCCCGACTTCTGCGTAACTCTGACTGTACAATTCTTCGTGCTGCCGTTTGTAACTTCCTAGGAAATGTTTGGCCACGTGAGGCGGTAAGATGTTGTACACAAGTGCTTCATTTCTTCGCCGGATGTCCGAAGCCCGTTCTCTCTGCTCTTCCACCTCTGTCCGCCACAAGTAGAGGACTCTCGACGATTTGTCCATCTGGGAAAAACACGTTGTATTGTATCCGTTATATCGATAAAACGAGCCAATAGATAAAAGTTTGATTTTATAAGATGATATACGTCGAGTTTAATATATTGTTTGATTCTGAACATTGTGTCAACGAATGAATAACTTCGAATTAATAGCGTTGAATAGAGTTTTCAAACCGGAATTAAGCATAATATTAAGCCAGAAACTGAATATAAAAATGTTTATACTTGTTATACATACTTGTAAATAAATTTAATTTAATTTCTAATACAGTAATATATTAATGTTCATCTCTTTTTAATATATTTACTGTTTGTATACATTAAATAATAATTCAACGTGTTTATTTCATATGCGTCTATCACATATAATACAAACAGAAGTTAAAATAGAATCACATTGTACAAATCTACGTATGTAATAATATTAGAAACGTCGATTTTATAAAACAGAAACTTACATTTCTAGCTAAAAACACGAGTGCCATCGTGACAGCTATAAGTAAAAACGACAGTGCATATTTTGACTGCAAAACTCTGAAAACGAATAGATATTATGTTAGCTTATAATAATTGTTAGATAATAATAATAACAAATAATATCAAATTTAAAAACAACAATATTCTATTTATATATGAAATTGTTCAAATAGTATACAAATTTGTTTCAGATGACTACACGATTTTTACGTAATGAAAAAACTAATAAAACCATTGAAAAGAGTTGTATATTATGTACTTGAAGTATTATGATTTTAAAAGACTATTTTATCTCTTTGAAAAAGTAAAAATATAATAATAATAAAATAAACCGACAAGAGATAATAGATTACGTTCGGTTGGTAGCGGTCAACCCTTGAGGTCATTTTTGGGGTATTTAACGAAATAACAAATAAGTAAATGGTTGATTTTCAAAAATATTTCAACGGAACACGTTTCGAAAATAAAAATTTACACGTTACAATATTATTTTTTAAGCATTCTTCTTCTTTTTTATGGCGCACTTGAAATAAAAAGTACAATTGAAATTCCCAACCTTATTAACAAGTAAATATACTCGTAATGGTGCGCGTATTCTACAGTATAGGTATACGATTAGGTGTTATTACTTGGAATTCCGAATGAATTGAAACGAGTCTTCGCAATCGATAGCCGCACCCACCGTGACCACGTTAACGATACAGTGTAGCAGAGTGACGACGAGTAGTATGGCCGCTTTGGTGAAATGTGACAATTGCGTCAACATCGATGTCGCTATTAAGGCCAAAACCATGAAATAAGTGAAGTAAGACGGGTACATACAGTGAGTAGACGGATCGTGTGTGCCGTAAGTGCAGTTGGCCAGCGTTTGCGCGTCGGACCAACAAGAAATCTAAAAAACCAAATTCATTTGTAACGAAAAATTTAATATTTATTACACTCGCTTTTCTGTCAGGTAGCAAGACGGTGGTTGCCACCCATAAACATGAGTAACCGTACGTCCCGTTTTTCTTAGTACGTCTTATTCAATTTTTGTACATAATTGAAAGTAGCAGTGAATTAGTTTTCATTTTAAAATTGTATTTTCGAAAAAAAGAAGTATTTTGACTGCCATAATTTTTAATTTGTTAGCTTTATTTATTATAGATAACAATAAACGAAATCACACGCAATTTCGAGAAAAAAAGGTTGACAGTAAAAATAATATTTTCAATATTAAATTATTTTTGTAGAAACCGTTAAATTAATAAAAAAATAATAATACAAAACAGATTAAAAAAACATTGCATTCACAGAGTTTTGTGAAAGTTTTTTGGTAAACCAAATATTATCAAAGGCCATACATTTTTCAGAAAAATACTACATTAAGAAGTGAGACATAGACGAACGATGAGTCATCGAAAACTAAATAATAATTATAAGCAATGGCTTATAATTATTATTTAGTTTGTAATATATGAATGTACGACACGAAACGAAAGTTTTTGGAAAATTTCAAAATACCAATAACTATGTCCTTATTGTATAACTAATTTTTAAAAAAAAAATTATCAAAATATAATGTGAAATATTTGTTTATATAAAATTGCACAGTCTTGAACAAATCATGAATATTCTCCCGAAATGGCAAAATATTATGGTAGTATTATGGAAAATATAGTGCGAAGGGCCAGGCAAGAATTAGGAAAAATTAAAAAGTTACGTTCTTTTTAAGCTTCTAAATATGGTCACCCCAATTATTATAACCGCGTTGTCTTGACAATTTCGTTTTGTAAACGTGTACAACCTTATCAGTACGACTCACCAGCCCCACGAGATTAGTAGACGCCAGTAACGATGCAGCGGTGATGCCGATTATGCGTCGAGTCCATAGCGACCCGTTGATGGTCTCACTAAACCATACGATTTTCGACGATAGAACCTAAAAAAAAAAAACAGTTTGACAATTCAACAAAATAACTGTTTGGAGGTTTATACCCACACTTTACATTTCTGTGTAATCATAAAAAATTGTTTATTTATGTTTTGGGCATTACTCTTTGTTTTTACACGATTGTATGGGTTATTAGTTAAAAGTTGAAATAATCGTAAGTCGAAGGCAGTACGTTGTGTCTTGTAATAATATTATTAAAACAGTCGGCTTTTGACAAATGTGTTATGTATATATACCTAGTGAAATAACTGAGGAATTCGGTGTTTAAACATATATCAAAAATCGTTTAAGGTATTGATTATGCAACTAACTAAATGTAATGTTTTTCACGCTTTCTTGGACACCATAAAGAGTTGCTGATGGTCCTTTTGAAAATTGTTCAGAGAGCTGTTTCAAAAAATCCAAAGCCTTTTGAGTTAATTACCAGCACGCCGGCACTGACTATGTGAATATTATGCACCGTGACCATATTTCGATAAACGATAAGCGTATTGTGCGTATATGCAGATACTTACTGTCGGGAAAATGTCGGCGACCGATATCACTACGATAAGTATTAGTAACGTCAACGCAAGGCCGCTGGACGTGTAGCTCAAAACGTCTCTACACGAAATTATATAAACATACAAGTCGATTAGAGGTATATAATTATCGGGTTTTCAATAAAATTCCAAACGGAAACGAAACGGAGGGATACCTATTAGTGGGATTTCGATACGGACCTGGGCAAGATAATGATTTGTGCGAAACACGTCAGGAACAGGACGAGCGGACAACCGATAAGTGACACGCCAGACGCCGCTTCTTTATGGTATTTATATTCGCGTTCTTTTCCCTCGTCGTTAAACGTCAACGTGAAGAATTTTGTATGCTTGTTTAAATCCCTAAAAAAAAAAAAATAAAAAATAGTAAGTGTTATTATTGTCATTATCAGTATATTTTATAACAAAATAAAAACATAAAAATATTCGACATCGCGTGCAAGATTGTTGCTGTACAGTTTTTTTAAACTATTTCAACGAGGCGTCACTTTTCGCGGTATTGCAGGTTATGCAAACGCGGACTAGAGTCTGTTCAAGCAGTCGCATTTTTTTTTTTTAATTACAAATCTTCGCAACGTTTCCTTTAGACATATTGTTGATACTATTTCTAACGGTTATAGACGAGCTATGGGAAATTAGGCAAAGTCCATTTGTTGTTGAACACGATACTCGGGTTTTATGACGATTGAAATAATATTTTTCTCTTTAGAACATATAAATATACCAATTTTTAAAATCTAAAATCATAATTTTCGAAGAAAATTAAATACATAATTTGCTTCAATTATATACTGGACAATTTCCAGATAATGCTAAATTTTTGAAAATATTATAAATCTTACATACACGATTATGTATTTACACCAAGCAATATTGCACGGACATAAAAATTACATCACAAACCGTTAGAAAAATGACGCTGACGAATATAATATTTATGATTATTGTGCGTGAAATCAGAACGCAGTATGACGGTGAAAAATTTTATAAAATTACTATTTTGTTTAGATTTTGCATAAAATGGGTCGCCCATAGCTACAATGCGTATTTTATGAGAGTATGTCTATTTATTTACCTGTGACCGTCTCTGTTCATCAAATCTTTCCTCAACCGTTTCTTAAAGTTATCGGAATCCTCCTGAGCCTGAGCCATTAAGTCGGTTTCATTTATCGGCGTGGCACACTGTAGTGATTACACATATACACGCATACACACATGCACATACACACAATTAGTTAAACGTTATACTTAAAAAAAAAATCATATTTATTCACACAAACGAAATATTAGTACAAACCACCGATTCTTTACTGGCACTGTGCTGATCATTCAAAATTCCATTTTGTACGTCCATTTTGAACTGTAATACATGTGAACATAAATATATATATAAACATTGTGAATTCGAAAGTGAAAAACACGAGACTTATAACAAAAATCCACGATTTCTTACCGGCTTGATCGTTTTTATGATGAAAAACGTTTTTATGCTGGCCATCTTGAGCGCTTCTTCGCGCCTTTCCCCATAACCTGGTTCGACTTCGAATTCTCCGTTCAAGAAACTCAACGTTTTCTCGGATATGTGAACTCGTCTGTGGAACACGTACAAATCGTGTTTTTCAAATAAACTATGTAATCATAGCAGGAGTGGATACGCTTCCCATGATGAGTTTTTAAATCTGACTCTTTCGTATTTCTTGGTTAAGAGCACACGGATTTCTTTTTATTTCTAGTAATTTTTCTTTAAAAAATACCCGACCTAATACCACCGTCATCAAAAATTCAAAAGGTTTTTATAAATAAGTATTTAAAATTCGTCAAATTTATTATGTACATAAATTTTTTTTAAAGAATATACCCCGATACGATCGGGTTGAATTAGACGATTTTCGACGGGAACTGATTAAAAACGTTCCTCCTCCATTAGAAACCGAATTTTTGCAAATTCCCTTTCCCAAAAAATCTAGTGCGTCATTACGCATCGGTACGCACAAGCTGGTTTACAAAATCCGGAATGACTCGGTGAAGGCAAAGTACGATAATAATACAAGGTGTCACACGCACCCTGGCATTCCGCTACTCTCCATTTTGTTGGCCAGTTCCACGTCCTTCGAGTACACGTCGAATTGCCATTGCCGCTGACCCAGAACGCCCGCCAAAACGGCTCCCGTGTGTATGCCGACTCGCATGTCCACCGGCGAATTCGTCGTCTGTTGAACGTATCTGCCATCGCGGGTTCGTCGAGAAACACAAAGAAGACGCGCGCGAGGTTAGCGAATCCGAGGCGCAAAAAAAAAAAAAAAGAAAAGAAAAGAAAAGAATAGAAAAAAAGAACCACGACGTCGTCTTACTTGATGGCTTTGACCATCGATAGTCCCATGTGCACGCTGAGCACGGCGTGATCGGGCCGTTCCCTGGGAGCGCCGCTTATACAATAGTAACAGTCGCCCAAAATCTTGATCCGGAGCTGTTGATATTTCTGGAGAACGGCGTACGTATGAAACGTCGACGTGAAACACAAGGCAATATATATATAATGTGTGATCTGTCGCGTCAAAAAATGTCCGCCGAAATCGAAGAGTATTTCGTTTGTTTTTTTCCCCCGCTAATTTTTTACGTTCGTTTTGAGAGAAAAATAATAGTTTAAATAGTAAATAATTAACACCGTGAAATGATGTCCGTGAAATCGTTTTGTATTATATCGGAAATTGTACCGTCGTCGACACGATCGACATTTAACTGGTTAAACGTACGATAAAATTTAATATGTTCCGTCCAAGCGCAGTGTTAAATTTCGTTAAAATATTCGTTTTTCATATCGTGTAATTGACGAAATCGGATGATATGATAATTAACGTTAACAGAATATCAATTTTAACGGGTTGATCACACAGTCAGTGTCGATATTACGACGCACCGGTTCACGCGTCCTTTTCGACAAAACAGCGTCTTGATCGCGTGGACCGATGACCAAAAAAAAAAAATCACGGTCCCGCGAAAATAATACCGTGTACCGTTGTTCGGACAACAACGGCCGAACGCCGACCGACCACACACACACAAACCACACACTACAAGTCGTACGGCAGATCACATGTATTGAACGAATGCACATTGCGTCGTAATGTTTTAATGACAGCAACGTTCGTTGTTGTTAATTGTGCTCACCTCGGACAGCCGATCGAATCTGGCGAACAGCTCGTTGAGGATTTTCACCAGGTCGGACGCTGAATACGTAGACGATATCGCCGTGAAACCGACGATGTCGGCGTACAAAATACTGTAATCGTACGTCAATGTATATGATTAACGAATTCGCAACGCGGACGAGTTGATGACGGCAGAGTTCGTTTTGTTTTTTCTGAATAAACTCGTTTCGTAAACGGATAGTGTACCGAAATTAACTTGTATACGAATTCACGTTGTCGTCGTTGTTCATTTTTTCTTTCGTTTTTTTTAACATTAAAATTCAATGAAAAAACAGTGCGTAGATTACGACGTATTTCAATATCAGACGAGAAATCATATTTCAAATCAAAGTGTTGTTTTGATAACATATTTTAACTCAAACTACGAGTAGTTCGTTCCGAGCTCTTTGCTATTCATACTGAAATAGGAAAACGACTAGATCGCAATTATTATCAATATACGATGAAAATTTAACGTGACATAGACGTGCTTAAAATATAAGAGTTTTATTTCGTTAAACAATAATTTAGAACCTGCTACACTCGACAATATATATACACACATATTATGTACACAAGTGTTTCCGGGTTGATCGTTGGAGGACACGGGACGTATCTGCAGAGGAGAGGTTGATTTTATTTTTCTAATGCGAGATGGTATTTTTATCATAACATAGGCCAACGGAAAATAACTATAATTTTGTTTATAAAGTTTTTTGCACAATCCATTCTAAATTTTTTAATAATTTTATTATTTTACCCCGTTCATTGTTTTTTTATAAATATATCAACCTTCGATTTCTGCGATTATAAATCCTTATGAAATACATTTTCATCGGTATTTACACATGCTGATTTTTAAATTTCGACGAATATTTCCCGAGTAATAAACGTTCAAGTTTAGGATACGGCAAAGCGGTGAGGTACTGTAATAGACATTGTCTATTTTATAATCTTCACGGGAACTTTTCGTCAGATATTTTCAAGCTCAGCAGTTATATTTCTAATTAATGCAGTTTATAACTATCAATCAATCGACCATATGTTTTGGTTGAACGTTAACTTAGTCATACATTTTGTAGAAAACTTTTTAATTCTGCAATACACCGTTTATATAAACTTCGTAATTCAGCAGAATAACGTAGTTATTTATAACTATTATAGTTATAAATGTAAATACCAACGAATATTTATTATGCATATTCGTTTCATCATTTTCTAGGAAACTTAAGTTATATATGATCGTAATTTGTTTCTTTAAACGGCGAATATTAAATATTCCTAAAACCCCATTTCCAAACTGTTGAGTAGCTGAAACCCGTCTTAAATTGTCTTTTTGAACACAACGAGGGTATTTAAGTCAATAATCTCATCGAAAAAACATTTTGAAAATAGTATGTGATTTTGGACATTTTTTCCTCTCTCTCTCTCTGCCCTTCTCCTCGTTTCAATGTTTAATTTTGAGTGTATAATTCTACAGGTCTCATTGTGCTGTAATACCTGGTGATTTGATTTTCTAACGAAAGTTACAAAGTCATTATGTCTGATAATAAGTTGTTTGATATATTTTTTTTCTTTTTGATGAAATTCGTTTTTGCTCATTTCATCAATCAATAACAATAGAGCTGGTACATAATTAAAAAGTAGTAACCTGTCTCATGCACATTGTACATATTAATATACTTACCTAACGTTTTCGTGTCGACTCATGTATATCTTTTTGAACTGGCTGTCCAACGCCTCGCCCAAGTCTTGACGCATTTTGACGGCTACGTGTTCCGGTAACACAGACAATAACAGTCGTTCCTGAAAAAAAAAAAACAAAAACCGTTTAGAAACCCAAACATGCGACCGCTTAAAACTGTACGCAATTAACGTGCGTAGTAATATATAAATATTTTATTATTTATTTAACTTGGTCAATTCTTAATGTGCATATGTGCTCGTAAACAATATTGTAATGCATTTGACATAAATCGATCAAAATAAAAGCGTTTTAATACATATTTTATATAGGAACACTGTTCTAAACGGGGTTTCTGTTTTTGTTCTTAGACTAATTTTCTAATGAAATTTAAAAAAATGAAACAATCAACGTTCAATCTAATTCGTCTTACAATATATAAATGGGAAACCGATTTGAAACCTAAACGTGAGTATTAAGTTAATAGCCGATAATGTTATCCGTATCGTATAACTGCTTATTAGAGACATTAGTGTAAAGGACGAGCAGTTGGGGTAGTATGACGGGCGATTGACGATGGCGTTCCATTCCATCGCTGAGATTGTTCGACTCTTAAAATAAAACGGTAAGGACGCGAGGAGACAGGCCCGAATCAAGTGCTCGGCCAGTCAGACAGACCCGACTGGCTTTTAAACGCGCCGTGGGGCGCCATCGGTTACATTATCGTATCGGATGAAAAGGGAAACGTTGGACGGCGTAACCGATGACATAAACAGACATTAAATTTAATTACTAGATTAGTAATATAGTGTAGGCGGTATATAAATTTCGCGGGCAGGTGCTGACGACCGTTTCGTATACATGCCAAATACATTTGTACGTTGTGCATATAGTTTTAAATGAATTTCGTTTGACGAATAACATACACATTATATTGCACCGAGTGAATTAGTCACGTTGCGAACGCAATTACACGATGTCAAGTGTTAGTGATCGTTTTTGTGAAAATGCGTCCATTTACTGACGTTTCTTCGTATTTCGCGAAGTATAAAATATCGGTTTTACGAAAAAAAAAGTTCGCGAAAAGAACGATTTTACTAAGTGGTTACGATACACATGAACTGTCAAACCCGTTTTTGTCTTTCACGGACGATAACGTAACGTCGTGATACGGAACAATATTCTGTAAAATAAAACTTGCACGCGAAAAATAAACACCGAATTGCAGCGTTTACACTGACCTATATAAAAAAAAGTAACGTGTATATTTATATATAGTTACTGTTTTTACATTTTAGATACCACAAGAGAAGTCGTTAAATGTATTTATTGGTTTTTTTTTTTTATAAAAGTGCGTGTTTTATTTTATTTAAATGCTTTTAAAGACGTTACTTATACATATTCTTTTCAACAAAATTTGAATGTTTTCTTTTCGATTTTTTTTTTTTTTGACTAAATGTAGAATGTTAAACATTTCATTTTTTATTTATTTTTTTTTTTATACATTTGATTGGGTGTTATCTAAATTCGTTCTCATCCCGTTGATTTTTGGTTGTTAGTTCTGATAACTTAATACATTTCAACGGCTTAAGCAGGTGTTAAATATTTGTATAAAACGTAAATCGATACGTTTGACAACGAAAATAATGCATTTGCTACTAATTAACAGCTCTCAATGCAATTATAACAATACGATTCGCTTGTCCGAAAGATCTGTTAAATCTGCGATTGTCTGTCCGGATACAAAACCAATATGTGTTCAACGTATAAGTATTTTATATTTAAGACTATCGATGGGGTTTTAGTACTAGACTTATCTTACGAAAAAATTCTCACACCTCGTAGAATTGTTGTAGTTCAGTATTATTTTTTATTATTATTTAAAAAGAGATAACTTTTCACAAGTCACATTAAACTCGGTATTCAAATATTAAAATTCTGTATTTTTTAAATGTATTTTTTCTAATTTAAAGTCCAACGCTACCTGTAAAAAAAAATTCTTCTTTCAAATAAAATAAAAGATCGTCAGACTATACGAGGCACAAGAGTTTTTCCAGTAAACTCATTTTTGCTCATTGAATTAGTGTAGATTCTTGATAAAATGTCCTATGTTTTACTCCTTAATCAATTTCCGGCTCCGTCACCCTTAATTAAATTTCGATTACCATTTGAAGACGTAATTATTTCAAATATTATATAGAACACTTAAAATCAAAAATTGATTTTCCAATTAGTTTTCATTTTTAATTAAAACAATATTAATATGAGTATAAAATAAATATATTAGTTGTTCAACATTTTTCATATTGATTTTCAATTAACGTCACCCGACCGTTTACACTCGATGTCATTGTTCCAATTTCAATTTCAATAAAACTCTAACTTAGATACAGAATAAAGAAAGTGAAGGAAACTTCTTACAAAACATCGATGAATATAATGCGTTTATGGAAAAACGAGATTGAAAAACTTAAGCGAAATTTAATTAAACCGAGTGCGATCACAAAACATATACGTGTGTAGTCTTATACATCGATACTTACATTGAATGCCTATATGAAAATATGAACTATACTTCTGCTTAAATATGAAAACATAAAGCCTATTTATTAACTCAAGCGTGTATTTTGTCGGTTGCACAACGATTGAAATGCCTACGGTTTGCCCGTAACACATACGTACATTTCGACGTAACCAGTTTTAATAGAAATAATTGTAGACGAATTGTAGTTCTGAATATATCGGTGGAATTGTCGGCCGCCGTAATATACGGTTCGTCATAAGACACATTGCGAATACTTGTGTTATATGTTCATTAAATTATATAATTGTGTATATTTTTGTGTCGAATTTGTTCGACAACATTTAAATGACACCGTTACCGTTTACAAGGAACGGGGAAGGATATTCGTTTTTCATTATTCTGCCGTGAAAACGCGTAACGGCCGGAGAAAATCCATCAAATTCAAAAACCACATTTAATACTACATACTTCCGCCACGTTTTTTCGTGTTTTTTGTTGGCGTTTGCACGTACAAGCGATTTTGTTTTGTATTTTTATTTATCAATTTCGAGTCTGTCGTACGTCGGCGGTAAACACGGAGTCGCGCGCGCGTATAAACAATACTTATTGGACGGATCATCTCGGCAGATTGCCTGCGTGCTCCTTTAATGTGTGCTATAATACGAATACATCGCCAATCCTCCCATTGAAATTGATTTATGGTTTCGCGCGTAAGTCCATGCCTACGTGTACACTGCTCGTTTTTTTGCCCGCGTACACATTGCAAACAATAAAATCGGTTAGTCTATACACAAAAGCTCGAGGACCGAAATCTCGGTAAATCGGAGAAAAAAGAACGAACCCGGCGAAAAAGATTCGGGGAATGATGCATAAGAAAAAAACAATTCCCACTCGAGGTATACAAATATAATGAAAATCGTGCGTAAATTTTCGAGTCCAAGACGAAACGCGTTCTTATGACCGACGGTTGTTTATGAGTCATAAATTATGACTGTTGTTGTTATACGGCTTGAATGAACAGCGGGCAACTAACTGGCAAACCGCGGAAGATAGAAAAACTGACCATCAACGTATCTTATATTATTGAAATTGAAATTTGTTTATCGTGATGACACATTACGTATAAGCTGTTCTTCACGAGTTTCCAATTTTAAAAAAACTGGCTAAAGAAAAAAATACAATTCCTGGCATTAAATTACTCGTCAAATTTTATTTTATTGTAATGTTTTTAAAACATTTTAATAATAAATAGTAAATTTGTGTCTTTATAATAAATTTTGATTACGAAAATGAAGCATTGTTATTGTGACAACAGATTTTTTTTTCACTGGACCTCGTTTATTTATTATTTTAATCTTCCAGATTCCAATAAAAGTTACTTGCCAACCTCTAGTCTATACCAAAAATAAAATAAAAAATTTAAGCCATTCGAAAAAGTTTCATTATGTTAGGTTAGGTACGTGTAAATATTACACGGCAAATTAAACTTTTTTTATTTTAGATATAAATATTATTGTAACATTACTTTTCATAAACGTTTTTTTTTAATTACATTTTTTAAAGTTATTTGTTAAAAATAAAATAAATACAATTATTTTACATGCATTTCTTAAAGAAATTAACGGAGTTTTTATTATTTATTTAGGGCATTAAAATTCCAGATCTACTTTTATGTAAAGCCATTTAGATTATATAGAACATTATTTGTATTATACTAAATATCGTCAAATAAAATTGCATAAAAATAATACATATACATATATTGTATACGAGTAAAGTATAAGGTTTTGAAATCGACATTATTCTAAAACTCGATAAAACACGTTTAGAAAAAAATTTTCCAATTTAAAATGCCCTTTATGCATAACATGATGATTCATTACGTTTCCGAAGAGCGCCATAAATTACGCAGATAACTAATCATATTTATGACAAAACGCGAATTATTAATATTGTTAAACACTGTAATTTATTATACGTGAAAATTATGCATCGTATAGTCTTCTAGTTATACATTTATTTGCGCTACGACTATGTATACTCACATTACTCAGCCCGACTGTATGTATTTGCGAGAGGCCGTTATTTAATAATATCTGCAACATGTTGTTTTTACACAACTAATAATTGCACACGGAGTATGCGAATTTTTTTTACGATCGGATTGGGCTAGTTCACTTTTCAAATTTTATTTTCCTAATTTTACGAGTTTTTTCGAGTGAAAGTTTTTAGAAATCGTATTTGGGATTATAGTGGAGCGATGAAAATTGTCTCTTTTTTTCTCAACTATCAGGTAGGTCGGCCACCCTTGTTCTCAATTTCCACTCCACTCGATCTCCCAACGCTCTTACACCAACCATATTCGTATTACTCTTAATCACATATATATCCACCACTTTCCGGCCTTTCTTTTCCTCTCCTTATTGCGTATTCGAATTTCGAAAATTATACGGAAACGCATCTCCATATACAACACCTACGAAAATTGGTTCATTTTCGATTCACTGACAATAAAATCAGTTATTTTAGACGTCAAAAAAAGCCATATTACGACAGTAAATAAATCAAAATAAAAATCTTCTGACAGGCAAATTATTATGGCCATGATTTTGGATGTTTTTAAAGTTTTGCAAATTTGACTTTTAAGAAAACATTAACACCAAATATTTTTATTGCGGTTTGATCGATTATTTTAGAAAATGTTTGAAAGTTTGTTATATTTTGATTGATTGCGTTTTTATTACATATTAAAGCGAATAGTATAAATGCGCATATGAAATATAACAATCTCGGTATTATTATTTTTATTTATATATTAATTAAGGTATAATGTCTTTTTTTTTAATAATAATGATTATTATAAAATGGAAATACCAAATACGATATAGTTCATTTGGCTACGTCAAACTAATTGTAATACGCAGAATCGGGATTGGCTGGGCATTGATCAAATTATGATATTTTTAACGCATTTTATTAAACATTAAACTACATTAATGATGATGATTATACCAACATAAAATGAATAGTTTAATGCCTAGTCTTGTTCGGCAAGTCGAGTTGTATTTGAAAGACACGATAATTTGAAGACCATTGAAAAGTTAAAGTTTCGATATTGGGTAAATTGCAAATTGGCATTGGAATTGATTTTCGAAAAACATGTAATAAATTGGCTCCTAACAACAAAATATAATATTCATTGACAAATGGTTCTCAAAATATATTTTTAACGAAAAGCGAATATTATCATCAAATATTATATCTAACACACTGCACAAGCCCCGTACTCGATCCAATTAAGTTTGCATACTATTTGCGTGCCTGAAATCATGTATATTTAACAGTTGGTTAGTTCGACAAGTAATTTGCGACGTGCTTGAGAACGCAGCTTGGATATAACGATTTTTCTTACTTGAAAATAGCAATACCTTTGCAGTATACGCAGCTTGCAAAAGCAGTCAAGTACTTCACATATGATTTCGAATATGTAAATTTTCAAGAATATGCAAAATGAACTAAAAAAAATAGATTATTATAATAATATTCAGTACTAAGCATACACTTTTTGCATTCATCTCTACATTGGACGGAACATACAATACGCTGTGCGGCGATAACGCGTTTTCCTTGCATTTTCAAAAATAAATGACTTTTTAAATTAACTTTTGTATTGACTACAATATTGCCTGCGTCTCTCGACAATTGATTCTGGTGATCAAGTATCATTACAATTTTTCGCTCGGTTCCGCACGAACGTCGATTGAAAATAATGGAAAAATTGTCTTTATTTTTCACACACTCGCTGCATTTTAGTTTTTGAATTGACTTTATTTAAATGAAAAAATTCAAGTACTTTTTATAGTCGAATACTGTTGCAAATACAATGTACAATACATATTCGAATACATATTCTAAATTATTTTTATTTTTATTTATGTCATCGACAATACATATGTTCATACGCCATAAAAAAATAAACCATGAAAACAAGAATTTTATATAAATCAAAACCTGTTGAAAAACTAAGAATAAATCAACATTACGCCGAGAACGAAAGTAGATGAACGCATTATTAAATTGAAAATTACGTGATTCCTAACAATTTTGATACATAGTGTGCATAATTTTACTAATAAAATGAAAATAACAAATTTCGCTTTTAAAGTTTATTCGAATGAACTCGAAAATGTAGGTTTAAAAATAAAATAACTCTCTAGGAGACTGTTGAACATATTATTGTTGTTGAGAGCCAGTAATATCAGAGGTGTCGTTGCAAATCTAAATGTATGAATATCCGACGTGCTTGTCGAGCAGCAAGAAAAAAAACTATGAAATTGAAAATGTCACAATAGTTTTCCTTGTGAAAATAAAGAAAATATTGTTCTTTTTATAATAATAATAATAATAATAATATTTATAATTCGTTTAATAACATATATAGTATACGCTTTCATCGGTTCAAGTAGATTTCAAATTGTATTACGTGATCGACTTAAACATAATTTTATTAAATAAATAAAACATTGCCCAACTTTGTTAAATTCATGTGATCTTATTTAATGTTTACCGAATTCGCTATTGTCAATAATTGTATAGTCATTTCCGATTGACGGTAACGTGTGCGCAAAATAGTTGTGTTTTTAGGGTCGAAAGTCATAAACACGTATGCTATCGACCGATCCTATTGCTGCCGCGTTAAAATCGATCAAAGTTCCGATTTCGTTTATTCGGTCGATATCATGTCGAGTACGCGTACGACGCGTTCAAAATATTTTTCATTCGTCTATCTTGTAATCGATATCGAAACGTCGTGTAATCGTTTATAAAGTACGCGACTGATATATTATATTGTATATAAGTATATAACGTAATATACGGTATGAAACGGGTCAGCGTACATTTTTATATTCTTTACAGTGCCGACAAACGAGACGTGTATATACGTACGTGTATGACGTACCGCATGCCGAGATCAAATCGTTTGATATTTATGTATAAACTGATATCAGACATTACCTGTTCGGTCGATTGTTCTTCGATGACCATTTTCATTTCGAGACATTGTCGCGTTTCCAGGAACGCGGTCCGCTGTTGTTTGTCGGCCAGGAAATAGGACAAGAGTCCCAAACAATTAGACGCCAACAGCAGGACGCTGTTCGTGGCCAACTATAACGATAAAAAAAACGTATGCTATACAGTTATGACAAAAAGCATAAAAAAAGAAAAGGATTATTATACAGTACGTGAAACAAAACTAATGTATTTCGTGTCCGAGTTTTAACGGTCGCGCATGTACACACACGTTTTATGGGACAGCGTTATTGTGCGGTTCGGTAATATATTATTGCGCAATATTATAGTACAAAGTTTGACTTCGTCGAAATGACCTTTTTATCAGAAAAAACAAAATTCACAGTACGGGACAGTTATAACAAATGCAATAAATAGATATTGGATAAAAGCTGAGACTCTCGGCGATAACGTAAATGCGCGTATACGCATGTGGGTCCTGAATGGAGACGTGAATTCTACCGGTGAAAAGAATTGGGCAATTAATTTTTTTTTTTTTTGTTGACAATATTCATTCGTTCATAATATAGTTGATTAGTAAATGTTTACAAATTTGAACATACATTGTTATCAAATACGATTTCGTGCAAAGATCGGTATAATTTCAAGTAGATCATTCGACGTTCGTATTAGGTTCATGATTATAACTGAAATCCATTTTGTTCCATTAAATGTATTATTTGTTTATGCGAATATTTCTCACTGTATTTTTTTAGAGTATTCGATGTTATCTATACCGTTAGCGATTCGACTTAATTTAGATACTTTTATGCAGATAACCGACTCAAGGTTAATGCGTTATTTGAAACAAAAAAAAATACACTAAATCGTTATGCTCACGGGTAACTTTTGAAAGAATCATTAGGTCACGTTACTTATTTAAAATCAACTTAACATTTAAACTCTGAACTCGTCAATTCTCAACTTTGCTGGATTTCTTTACGCAGACTGTTTTATGTAAATGTACGCGCTCGTGCGTATCGGTTCGGCGCGACAATACAGTATCGTTTCACCGCATTGCCTCTGACAAAACGATGTTACTACTATAAGACTACTATAGGGGACGCGCGTTGAACTTCACTTTGTACGCGCATTATGTCATTTACTCGCGGACAGCGATTTATGCGCGTCCGCCGTGCTTCCGTTTTACCCGTACACGAAATCGTAAATCGATCAACGTCCGAGTCCGCGGAGACCACGTCGCGATCGTCAACTGTTGTAGTGGAGTAGGGGGCGTGCTGTACGGTTATGTTTACGGCAAAAATGTATACGTAACATAATCTCTCGGAAACGGATCGTACCGTACGTATCGATATTTCATAGCGAATAGTCGTTGTTTATTGCACACGCGCACACAATATTCTCGACGGACCGCCCAACATAAAAATTCAATTCAAATCAGCAGTTTATTTTCGTTTTCACGTTTATTTCTATAAATAACTGGTATTATAGAAACAAACGCAATATTCATATACAGATTCGTGTAGATTTAAAAACGTGATGGTGCCAAAATATCGATTTTTCAAGAAACATATTTAAAATGTATATATATATATACAAAAATGAGAAAGAAAATTTAATTAACTCTTTTTATAGTTATATTCAAATCGTCGAAAATAAACACAAATATCGTTGTTTTTGAAACGATGCAATTATAGAATTCTAAATACTGTTATTAATTTAGATAAATTCATCGCGATTATAATTCTATTAACCAAATAAAAATTCAATACTTTTAATTCAAATAATTGTGTTAATTCAATATTTTTTAATTTTAAAAGACGGAAATGAATGATAAACGCTTACATATAATATGTTCATTTCTATTAAATACATTTAAAAAATGCAAATTAGAGATTGTGTCAAAAAAAGTAACAAAAAAAAAAAACAGAAAGAAACAATGATAAATTATATAATCATCCGAGAATATTAAAAAAAAAAAGAAAGCGAAACGAAATTCAATTTAAAACATTCGACATTCATTAATATTTGGTATACGATCCGATCTTTGTACTGAAAACAAGCTACGTCTTACAGGGAGCAAAAAAAAAAGGAAGAAAAAATGCATTTCCCTTGTTGTTTGTGTATGCGTGTGTGTATGTGTGTGGTTATATATTCAAAAAATAGTGTCTTTTAAAACGAGGAAAACAAAACATATATAATAAAAGGATATGAAATGTCACTGACCGTCGACACAATCGCCTGGAAGGATGTGCCCGGACATTAAATACGGTTAGTGACTTCATCCTTCAGAGAAACACTAAGGGTTCGCGCGGAGATGACAAAGGACGAATCTTTGAAATCCGTCGACTCAAAACTACAATAATAATATAATTTTATTACAGTTTATACAGTGCGTAACGCTCTAAGTGTGATGGGTATGCTTTCAATCGCAAATAACGAAAAACGAGATGGGACGAGATTCAAACGGACTCATAAAAGAAAAATACTCAAAAAATGTTATATAAATAGTTTTAATAGTAGTTTCTTGTTATCTATATAAAAAAGAAGAGAAAATATTAATATAAAAAATACATTATTTTATTTAATTCTATTAGAATTATAACACCATTCGCAAAGTTCAAGACGTCTCTTCTAGCACGTGGTAATAATGTGTCATAACATTAGTCAAACTTTATTTATTACTTCACCTACATTATTATTTTATATGTATATACTATTAATATTCTTAGCTATTTCGTAAAACGGGATAAAAAGCGTCCCGTTTAAAGATTTTAGAATAATCCCGTTTTAAACGATACTTTTACCCTAATGTAGTTATTAATATGTATAGATTCAATTCTAATTTGTTATATTTCATAAATATGACGTATAACATATTGTTTGTCGTCAAATGCTGGCGTTTACGTACAAAAAGAAAACATATCAGGAGAATAACAGAGTTATATTTGTAAAAAGTATTCAAATACTTCATAGTTTTCGATAAATAACGTCGACATATAATTTTTTTTACTATCGTAGTTTGACTTTCGACTTCACAAATAACACAGTGATAAACGTTTGATTTAGAATAATATATAAATTCACAAATTATGAAGACAAAAACACTTCTCTTATATACATATTACAATAAGAAAAATGACTTACGGATAATCGTCTATTAATACATATAGTAATCAATCAATTTCTAATTTGTATGAATTATAATAACACAAAATATTTGTTTTTATACATATTTAACAAAAAGTATTCTGGTACAAGAATAAAAATACGAAATAATAGCGTTTATTCGGATATATATTTTTAATTGTATTTTTAGAATATTATTCAAATTATTTTGTATACGATTTTTTTTTTTGTAAGTAATACTATTTTATCGACAAGTATTTAAAATATATTCAAATATATCCATATTATACGAGTAACATCATAATATAACGCAACGATATTTAATATACAATCAATTTATGAGCGTTAAAAATTCAAACACAGATTAATCCGTTGAATTCCGCTTCCTACAATCGGTTTACGAACTCGTTGGCGGCCACGGTCTACCATCGTTTCTCGTGTAATAAAATAATATAATATAATACAATAATAATAATAAATAAAATAATACGACATTTATGTGAAGAACGAACTGTTTACGCGGAACGTTGTTTATTATGGAACATTCATACGTTTTTATTCGACGAAAAATAAATAAAATATAACGTTTAAACGCGTCTATGACGACGGTTTTATTTTGATTTTCCTTTGATTTGGGTAACCGCGTCGTCTATATTCGGTTATTTTTACTCGTGAGACGGAAAGATATTTTTTTTTTTTTTACTTCGCATGCCACACGCGTCATTGTGTTTGAGCGAAAACCTCGACGTTTATGTACGTTCGAAAAAGTTTTCGGGAAGAAAAATAAAACAAATATATATTGACATTTACGTTTACAATAAAATTAAAAATCTAACGGATCGATATTCGAAATTAAATTAAATTTTTTCCGTTTTTATAGTGCTTCGTGCACCATAATGAATACACCGCGAAAACAAATCACAATTTCCAATTACACAACATAGTAAATATATACACACACACACACATATAATTAGGTTTGTCGACGTAAATCGCTGTTATTTGTTGTATATGTGTATATATAATGCATGGTATAACGTGCCGATTGGTTTTCAATGTGCACAAAAACATAAATTGCTCATCCGTGACCCGTAGTAGTAATTGCGTCTATATTCGTTTTTGTTTTTACGCCGTAATCAAGTATTCGGCGTTCAATAAATCGCGTAAACAGAACGTCTTCATATTGCATGACAATTACATTGTTGTTGTGATTAAATTCCGTCCGAGTATATATATATTGGTTTAAGAAACGGGACTAACTTTATGATTTCCAGTTATTAAAGAAAATACAAACAAACATTTTATTTATAGCCGCTGTCAGTGGCGTCTTTTTCGATCTTAAAACAATCGCTCCCCCCCCCCCACCACCCTCATCCATATTCCTCGGCCGTGATTGAATATAAAATTCGCTTCGTCATCAATAAAATCGGTCGTCAAAAGCGGATGGCATTTTTTTTTTATCTGTGTTCGAAATAGTATTTCAGTTCAACTGGACGGAAACCTAAGAATTGAAATTGTTCAATGTAGATAAATCGTTCAAGTCATTCCTAGAACGGATATACCAAAAATAACGTGCGAAGTTTTAATTACTTTTATTTTATCTCACGGAGTTTATCATGAAACGGAAACATTTTCTTGTTATATTATTATTGTTTTTCTTGAGACGTCTGTAGGCGTATATATCATGTTTGTGATGATTACCGGATTTCATTAGGGGTGTGATCGGTTTTCTAAAGTTTCAATGCGCCTAAGATGAAAAACATGAAAAACAAAAAAAATGGCTACGCGCCCAGTCTGCGATTTAAAAACAGATGACAAGTTAGTTTGTGGAAAGCAATTTGCGAATACAACGCGTCGAATGATTGTTTTGTTTTTGTTCACTGTCAGATTTCTCGACGATGCTGAGTATGTTATGACGTCAATATTAGTCGAAATAATCAAGACGATTTGAAAATACGAACCGATTGAAAGGGTCCCGCGTAGTTGACGATTCAATTTCTGAACAATCGAAGTGTAAGGTCCGGATATGACGAGACAATGGAAGTGACAGACGAAAACTCTGTCGTTGTTACAATACACACACACACACACACAAATGTCTTATAATTACAAATTAATTTCAAACGTCTTTATATTATATACGAATTTCATAGAGCTTTCGTAACAAAAAAAAAACGATATCCCGTCGTGTTATCCGTTGTTTTAGTAAGTAATATGTACCGCGTGAATTCGTTAAACATTTCTCGGATCGTTGTGTAAACGTAGTTAGCAGTGTTATTTAAAGTTATTAACTGAACCGTGTTTATACGTAGATTGTATAATATACGAGAAGCCCGCTGAAATTCGCGCAAAATTTGTGTCATTAGTCGAGGATTTGGATTTTTAGGATTATGAAGCGAATATTTTTTTTCTCGACAAATGTTTGGTTTAATTTATTTATCTTATTTTATTTTTTTCTTTAAAAAAAAATATTCATAACTATGAAACGAAACGTTTTGAAAAATAAAATAAAATTCATTTGTAAACGAACTTAAATCTTCTTAATTCACTAACTTATATAAAATAGATTATCATAGGAAAAATAAACTTATGGATTTACACGGATTATTAAAGGAACTATGTAACCACTCGTATATAAATGTAGACAATTTTCGGTATGTATTGCTAATATTGCTGATTAGTTATAGAAAAAAAAAACAATTTTTGAAACACAATACGTTTTGAATTTAAGTCATATAGACAATTTTTCCAAGAAAAAATAATTTTTAGTTTTTAAAATAAAATGTTTTATAAGTGAACATTACATAATGTTTGCTATTAATGTTTAGTGTCGAAAACTCAAATGACTGCTCCGGTTTATTTTCATTCTTAAACAGAGATTATTTTGTTTTAAAACTTTTGGATATTTTGAATATTTCACGATAGTCATGAACAACTACTGTTCTAAAACAAGTATAATACTGTATAGTTTAATTTTAAATAGCATTTGATAAAATATGAGTTATTAAGAAACTTTTAAACGACTATAATAAAAATTACATAAAATGTCCACGAACGAACTGATGTATCTTGGTAAAAAATTTATTCAGTATGTATTTTTGTTTATTTACTTTGGCGAAATTATTTTTATAAAAAAAGTTTAATGAAAACACAAAAAAAAAAAGAGAAAAAATGTTTTTGTTAAACTGTTTTTATTAAACTGTTTTTATTATCTTCGGCTTTCGTCCGAAAATATACTTTACATTATATATAAATTAGGCGAAACGGTAAAAAAATGCACACAATAGCATTTTATACTTCAAAAAAATGTTTACTCTCGTCAAACGGTAAATTTAATATTTATGCCTCCGTAACTCACAATAAACGTTACGTCTACTCGACAATAACCGTACGGTGTAAACTGCGTCAGTCGACAGCGTGTCGAACGGTGTTTTCCGTTTCCGACTAATTCTATTTAGGTACAGTTATATTATTTATAAATGACAAAAATGTACTCAAAACAATAAACCAACAACGACGTTTTAACGTAAGTCGCATTTTGAGAAACTTTTTGTTTGTCTGTATATATTTGAGTATACATACTTGATATTTAGTAATTTATTCTGGACGGTCGTAAGTCGAAATTAATGTGAAAAAAAATAATAATGAAACCGTGTTTGTATTATTAACACGCCATTTTCCATTACGTCGCCAATATAGTGTCATTGACCTATATGTCAGAAAGTGGAATGTGAGCAATAGGAATAGCAGAAAGTAAGTAAAAATATTTGCTATCGGGATGAGATACTGAAAACGAAGTACTCGTATTGTATCAATTCATTATTACGGGAAACTTTATTTTGTACAACTGTATTTTTATAATAACGTTATTAATATTATAACTGTATAATGAAAATCTCGATAAACTCGCTATACTACGTGTTTTAAGTAGAACCGAAACGAAAACAACCGTTTTTTTTATAATGATATACGGTAACGCGATATTAACTAAGTGTTTGTTTATTAATAACTCACGCAACATAAAAATAATTAAAACTGGCGCGATACCCGTTATTACTTTTCACAGACAACGTCGGACACTCAAATGAAATTCAAAACCAAAAATCTTAAAAATTAAAGATAACCCCTAAATAATTCTACCATTGAATGCAAATAAGCCGTTGGCGCGCACACACACACACACACATATATATATATATATATATAAAATACACATATACTCGTACATTTTATAGAAAAGTAATGAGATCGAAGCCAATGGGCCGCGGCAAACCATGGTAGACCGCGAATTCGTACGCAGTCCGCATATTATGTCGGCAGATTGCCGCATTAAAAGTACGAGGATTACCGTCGCGTCCTGCGAGATTCGTCCGAAATCGATACCGGATTTTCACAGCAGTTGGACGACTTCCGGACGGTCAACGATTCAACTAATAATACACCTATACGGACTTTATAGATGATTCGAGAACGAGGTGACCAATTTTCGAACTTCATTATAACACGGCTTAGTTATGAGTTAGACGATGATATTGACTTGAAATTCGATTTATTTCTATAAATATATTATTCATATATACGACTCCCACGCGGAAATCTGACATATACAATAATATTCGTTCTATTCGATGTTTTTTTTAAATTAATATCATTATTATTATTATTACTATGCACTATAATAAACATAAACATATATTGAATTTAATTTGAACTATTAGAAAATCAAAATAAGAAATGAAGAAATCCATTCTAATATTTTTCAAATAAAGTGATGTTATTCATATATTTTTTTTAACTAAAAGTATTTACAAATGTTATACTAATTGTTGAAGCTGATTATTGAAGCCATGGTAGTGTGTGATATTTATATATTGCGGGTACGGTCGTTATTATTGTTATTATTATTATTGTTATCTATCTGTTTGTGAATTATTATTTAATATGTTAAATTTATTTGGAAAGAACCTTGTTCTCGTTGTGTGTGCCCATTTGTTTTATAGTCCCGGGTGTGAGCCGCTGTTGTCGTCGTACCTTTCTTTTGTTAACGGTTTTTTGTTGTAAGTTTGGCGCAGATAACCGATATAGTTAATTATTATTATTATCGTTGTTGTTACGTTTATATATCGCATGCGCGAATCGCCACAGAAAAAACATTATTTTTTATTGCGTGCGATGTAATCGCACTTACATATACTGTGAAATTTATTTTTGTTATCTGTAAATTTTAAATTTAAGTAGCAACTATCCAGTGTGCACTCTGTTTAATCGTAAGTTTATATGTATATATAAATCATTTTTAATATTTAAATATTATTATTAATATAATAACTGAAATAAAATAATTGCTGCATATGTCTTTTATATAATATATATATACATATAGGCTATAAACATTCGCAAATATATACGAATAGTTATAATCGGTTCGAAAATAGTCACAGAAAATAGGAGTCACAAATAGCGCGAAGTATTGTTTGGTGTCCGGCGCGCATTATTATTTTACACTCTCGGTCCACACATTATGGTGATTCAATGTGATTATTTTTTTATTAGTATTTTTTCTAATTATTAACTCGTAGTTATACAGTCCACTAAAGACCGCGTAAGTCGGCCATCTTTGGTACAGCCCCGGTCAAAACACTAATAAAAATTATAATAAAAATATTTCATTTTTGATTTCGACTTTCTTATGATAATTGAATTGAAAAAATATATTATGTCCGTTACAGCGCAGTAGTACAACAAAAACCTTAAAATATTGAATAGAACAAAAGTTATTGCATTTCTCAAATCACGACGTGAGACACCCTGTATAAAAGTTTTATTCGATACGCTTCGTTTGCAAAAAATATGAGGATGGTTTGAAGTTTTTTTTTTATTCCGACAATGTAAAAAAATCAAGTGGTTTATTACAAATATTATAATTGTTCGTGACTCGTGATTGACGAAAGCACGGCGTTTCGTATAGACAATTCTGCTACATCTGCGCGTCGAGGGTCTGCTGTAAACATTTTTTTTTACACTATCTCAGAATCAACTGTAATATTTTTAACACTCTGTCTTGTGATTATTTTATCTTATTTCCACTTTCGATTTTCTATCATGAAAAATGTTTTCGTCGAAAAATGTTAAATCCAATTGCAGGCCCATCCGTCAAATACTATTAATGATATATTACTATTTTTAAGTTAATAAATAAATTATATTTAATTGACTCTTCTGTAATCATAAAGATCGTATACAAATTCTAAAACCTATAGTGAGGAAAACCTACACGCTGGTTATATTAGGATATTCGATTTTCTCGAAAACTATTAAAAAAATAACCGCCTCTCAGAGCCGCTGGTTATCCTTGACCTGTTGACTTCAAAACTATTTGTACAAATCAAAAACCTAATGTGTGCCACCATCAAACTTCAATGGCTTAAAAACGACAATCACTTTGTAACGATATGTGAAATTTCGACTATTCGTTATATGACGAGTTGTGACGCACATTAACGACGTAAGTGCTTTTCCGGAAAACCGACAGACGAATGATAATCGAACATTCTATGAACGTTCACCGTTCTGATATTCGACATGAATACAATATATCGTTTTGTTTACGAGAGTACGAGACGACGTTTGAAAAATAACAACGTGTAGACGAGCGAATATACTTTATTGTATACTCATATAGTATCCTGTCGTCCAATAATTATTGTTCTCGGGTTACGTAGAGTATACGTGCGGAACGACATCCGAATCGTATTCTCTGCTACCTGATACCCGTAACAAATAAACTCGTGTAGCAAAATAAACAATAAGACGGCCGATGGGACAGTAGGTTGGTGTCGGTATAAATCGCGACGACAGAGACGAAAATCCCGTTGACAACGTACCGACGGTACGCGATCGCTTGAAAATAATATGGGTCGTCTCTTGTGGTGTCCGGAAATTCGTTTTCCCGCTTGCCAATACGAATTCTTTTTTACATATCAATACGAATTTATTCAATTACAATCCCGTTTGTTTTGCGGCGAGTCACGTACGTACAACACGTATACATATATATATATATATATATACACACACTCATATGCTCAATGGCAATGAGAAAACTGATTAGAACGCGCTGTGGAATAATATATATGAAAACGGTCGAACGTCTAAACTCGTATCTTTTTTTTTTTTTTTAATTTGATTTTTTTTTGGTCGGTTGCGTGTCGTCTTCAATACGCGTTCCGGGCAAATTGACACGTATTGGCTTTAATAAAAATTTATCTGCGTGGCTCGCGACTTATAGATTTGCGTCACGTTTTCTTTTTATTATTTTTTAATGTAGGTAGGATAAAACACGGCGAACTAATATATAAACACTTTTCGTATAACTGTTGTCTACGGACAATTCAAGGATGAATGTTAAATTTGCACATCTTAAAGAATTCGCATGTATCAGGTATTTTTCTATCTAGACTCGAGAAACGTAAACATTGATTTAGACGAATGAACCCGTCCGCTGTAAATAAATGGACTAAATAATGCTTATGAACGTTGATAACTCCAAATTATGGTGTTATTTTTTAAATGTATACTACGAAATCATCAAAATTATCTATTAAAATTAAACGAAAATTAACGTTAATTGATTTAGACGATGTTTTAATATTATCTATTTTTATTTTTCATATATAAATATATTTAGTGTTTATATTTTAGAGACACAAATAACGCGTATTTTAATAATTTTTGTTGCTAAAAGACCGGAACAATGATTATTATTAACTATTAATTTATCAATTTAATATTTACGTTATATTTTGGTCGGTATAACAGACAGTTATATAATTCAATATTAAATTTATTCCAAATAAATTATTCAGTATAGAAGTGAATGAAGTGATAATTAAAACTGAATTTATTACGAAATACAATTAAATTGAATACAGTTTTTTTAACGATTAATTAGTAGATACATATTTACAAATAATTCTTATTCGAAGGATGCGTTTTGCATATTGAATATTTATAATATTGTATTTATATTACTGAAATAGGCGTTTAAGACGAAATGTCAATAATCTATTCATGGTGGTTATACGGTTGTTAAGAGTTTTTTTTTTCTTAATTTAAATTTTGGAATTTAAATTAATTTAAAAAAACAAAAACACAATGTAAATCATAGCGTATATATTACATCTGTAAAAGTCGAGGAAAATATTTAAGTTTTAGTTAGTTGATTATTTTGTATCCATATAGTGAAATTGTTTTTAAGTACAGTGATCGGCAGGTGTTTTGACACGAGCGCATAACGACGTTGTTGTGAGCCCAGAGACACACACGGGCCCAAATCGCAAAAGCTAATTTGTTTTATTGAATTCTAAATTCTGCGCGACTACATTCTACTCACGTTGTTTTGATAAGTGCTTAAAATTATACGATTTTTGGTGAGCTTTTTTCTTTTTAACTGTCGTATAAAGTGTCCTGAACGACACAGATAGACATATCGACATACAGTAACATGCCACGCGATTGGACAACAGGTTTTTCATATTCCTTATAATTTGCCATGAAGTTATACTACGATCTATAAGCAAATAAACGATTTTGAAAACAAAACCACTGGGTAATGTTTTTATCTTTATACAAGGTTGTGTTCGTCAAAATGTTTGCCCACGTTTCATTCTATATTTTTTTCAACATTTTTGAATTTTTTTGTATTTGTTATGAGTACGTCAACGTTTGATCTTAAATGGTAACTTACGGTTTTAATTATGAACGCTCGAGGAACATAATTTTATGGGAATTTACACGCATGTCGATTTTTCAATACAACGAACATTTACCGAGTTAAATATATATTTAAGTATAAGACATGATGATTTGAGAAGTACTGTAATAGATATCGAACATCTGCTTTGTTGGAGAGATACTTTGTCAGAAACGTTAAAACCCTGTAGCTGAATATTCGTTCTATAGTCGGTATAAGTTACGACTGCTATTTAAAAATTATATCTTACGAAAATAAATGAATACTGTACGAAAAATTGTTGTTTTTACCGGAACACACAACAAGCGATAACTATGACCGCATATTTAAGTAATCGTTATCCCTAAGCGGAATATTCAAATTGAAAATAGAAAAGGAATTTTCATTTATTTTTTTAGTTTTATATAAAAATGAGCGTAGGTAAAAATATAAGTCGTCATTTAAAAATGTCAAAAGTACATAGCTTTTAATGTTGCAAAAAAATGGGTATGTAATATTGATAATGGCCAATAAGTAATCCTCAAATATTTGGAAATGAATTAAAAACACTGAAATAGAATTTGTTTAAAATCACTGGCTCGTGATAAAACTACAAGTCCATCGGAATATTCTGAAAATACGTTTTAATTTTCAATCGAAAAAAATCGTTATTTTATTTTCGGACAAGGCTGTATAAAAATATGCGCATTATTCATTTACAAACGTGTTTTACATTCAAAACACAACAAATATTTTATACCAAAAATACACTTAACGATACGGCTGTCACACAAATAATAACACGGCGTTGTAATTTGAATTTTTATTATATTCAGACCCAAATTTTGGAATTTTTTTTTGTTGTTGTCAATATATATCATTATATTCTTTGTATGAACCTGCAGTTAAACTGATTTAGTCACTAAATAAATCGGATGCTAAATATAAATGTAGCATATACATATGTTTTTTAAATTTATCCGTGTCGTTACAAATTAATTGATTATCGCTAAAAAAATATGTACTCCCTATTTTACCACAGTTTAAATTGAAATTTGATTGAAACCTACTAAAATGTAAATGAAATAAAACACACTTATACGAGAATTTTATATACGAAAATCAAATAAGTTGCAAGGACAAACATATTCATAGTTTTAAAATTCACGTGCAATCAGTTACTCCTTAAACGAACGGAAAATAACAAAATATAATCCGTTAAAACCCGTTTTGCACGTGAAAGGACATTCATAATTGAGGAAATTAATTTTCAACTTTGGTTGTACTATGGCAAAATTTTTTTTTTTCAAATAGAAACCAATATTTTTAAATTTATTATATTATATATCGTCAAATGTAAATAGTCACAGAAGTTTTAAACGGAATTCTCCTCAATCATTTGTTTTAAACGCGAGTAAACGTTAAATAGACGCGTCGACCTTATAATATAAATATGTGCTGCGAAAATATTTAACGATTTTCCTATGTAACGCCTAAATAATATATAATACGGTTCCCAGGAAAATAGTAGTTTTAGTTCACGTGCAAATGATGTATACGCATCACAGTTTGTTCGGACGGTTTAATAAATGTTTAAACCGGGTGATGTGCAGTCGCCTAAACGCATCTACAGAATGTATTTTTTTTTTTTTTTTAGTTCTTACTCGGGAAAAGAATTAAAAAAATGAAGTTAAAACTTTTAGTTGAATGCATCGGACGTTCCGACGTAATACAGTGAAAAGTTATTCGATTACTTCTTTTGTTGAAATCAGTTTGTATACACATATATAGATTGAGGAGGAAAGTCATTTTAAAAATATACGAAATAAAAAGCACGTTTAGTATCAAATCTAAAATAGGATGTTTCTGAAATCAAATTTCAAAATTAATATTAAGTACATATATACGTATATAGCAATCTAAAAAGATGCGTTATCCATTTTTTTCATCATGTTTTTTAAGCTCATTTCATTCGAATTCAATTAAACTTTTAATACATTTAATTTTGTCAAAATGACAAAAGTTCTTTTAAACATAATCGCTTAATTATGTTATATTTTAAAAATAATATTAATACGAACGTTCTTTCTCGGTAATAAAATAAAATAATTAACTAGAGTTCAAAACAAATACTACGGGTAATATGATAACAAACAGATTAAAAAATTAATTGTTTAAAAAACATATAATCTTATACCTAAAGCAAAAACGATGAAATTAAAAAGTGAACAATATAAAAGTAAATAATAATTTGCATTTTAAAAATGTAAATACTGAAAAATAATGCGTTTTAAAAATGTTTATTTATGATTTGTATACTTTCGGATAAAGGTATCGGAGTTATTGTCATGATATTGTATTACTCGAAATTATTCAAATACAACATATTATTATTATTATTATTATTATTATAATTAGTATTATAATTATTGACAAGATTTCAGATAATATTTTATTGTTATTTTCTGTACGTTATATAATATTATACATCATGATTTTGCGACGCGTTCGTTATTGTATGCTAATTTTTATTAAAGACTTTCGCAGAACCGTTCCAAATCAGAAGTCGCGAATTATTACCATAATATATATTGCATAATATGTTCTCACGCGTTTACTACGAATTATTCGCGCGTGTCGGTGTATACATTATAAAAGAGCAGACGATTAAAATATCATTAAGTGGCGAAAAAAACCGCGTTTAGTAAATCTCTCGTTCTTGAGGAACTTTCCACACTTTGGCAGGCCCAACATATATATAGAACCGTTGATATATATCTTCTAGTTAATAACGGGAACTGACATTCGAATTAACAAATTTCCAACATCGTTGTATTTAGTTCAAACGGTCCTTATTTTAAAAATTTTTTTACTTGTGACTTATGCGTGTACGCATGACTTATTTTCTA
The DNA here is from genome assembly GCA_019022885.1 of Schlechtendalia chinensis. NCBI lineage: Eukaryota > Metazoa > Arthropoda > Insecta > Hemiptera > Aphididae > Schlechtendalia > Schlechtendalia chinensis. The sequence continues at coordinate 3,886,187 of CM032346.1, read as the reverse complement.
ATACGTCTAGAAGACGTATTAGGGAATCTTAAGGTAAATTCAAATCGGTCGGGCCAAAGTACTGGACTTCTTTCGGAGCGAAGCGTTTGAATTGGAACCATGTACGCCATACTCCGTTCGCCATAATCCTACGATTGTCCCAGAGTAAGGTAGCAGGCAGTAGATAGGATAGTGGAAACGGTTACACGCGCCAAGTACAATCGAAATATTTCAACACTTTACGGAATCGCGACGAGAGCAGAGTTCGCGAGAGCATTAATGCGTTCACGATAATTTTTATGTATACCGCAAGGTTTTCACTCGTAAAAAGTACTTCGAAGCTAAAGAACTATATACATAATTTATCTTATGTTACGCTGAGTTCTTTAATGGTTATGGAATCATAAAATGGATTTCTGGTAAAACGAAACGAAAACACATTGTTCAAGGACAATTGTCTGATGACAATTTAAATGTTACACAGGTATACCAACAAAAATCGAACTTTTTCTTCAAACATCAACCACAATTTTCTTAATGGATTCTTATTGGGAGGATTTTTTTTTTTTGATAATTTTAGTGATGCTAAAATATATGCTTAAAATATCGATATAAATTATGCCTACCAAACACACGAGCGAATGTATTTATACATAAATTGTAGTATAATAATTCGTCTGTGCGGTCTTGTGAGACTGGACAAAGCGAGAAATTGCATAATACAGTTCCGTAATTTGGTCAACCTAAGGACTGCTAGACATTCGGCAAATTATTCAGTCGCCGGACTTTACCCGTAAACATATATGCTCACCGAAATCGGATCGATATCGTACACCCGAATCTTCTTCTCCTCTTCCTCCGCCCAATCTCCCGACTGTTTGCGGTCGACCATCCTAGTCCTCGACTTCCGTTCAACTCGATCTCCCGCACCCTCAACACCTACGACAACTCTTATATCATATCATACCTTCATATCACTCCGGAACACACCCAACCGCTGTTTTTCGTTCTTACCATTCCTTCGTTCGTTTTACGTTCCCTCGCTAATCTCACCGCTCTCTATCCCTTCTCGCCTTGAAACAATCTATTTTCTTGCATTTCGTCTGTTGTCGGAGTCACCCATATGCTATCTAGTGTCCACGTTCGTCGTACATCTCGTCTTCCGGACTCCCAGAGGGCCACATCGTCAGTGCGGTAATTAAACTCAGCGGGCCGACGACTCGCACGGCTATGGACGATAAGACGAGGAAATAACGATATAAAAAACCAAACCGATGATCTTATATAAAGCGGCTTTACACGTTGCGTACAGTACACCGCTCGCGGTCCGTGCGGCTTATCTCTCGGGGAAAAAAAAAAACTTAAAGCGAGTTTGTCTTGTTTTGTTTTTTCCCCGTTTTTTGTCGCGGCTTGTGTTATGGCACCGGCGAACATTAAAATCGATCGTACAAGCGAAACACGCCGTTTCCGCGCCGCAGGGCTGTATTTTCGCGTATTATATTTTTTAACGTGAAACGATCTCTGGTCCGGGGGATAAACGTATAGAACAACTGGCAAACTGTCGTTTCGGTCAGCGATCAATGATGCGATACTGTAACGCGCAACGACGGTTCGTGATAACTGTACGAAACCGTTCAACGTCGTCATCAGATTTTCATCTACGCCGTGTCTATTTAAACAACATATAAATAAATAATTATTTTATTTTAACTGACGCATTACCAAATATTGATATTGACAACCACGGCAACAAACCTACAGGACGGACCAACAGACACAATACGAATATATACTTTAGAAACCCAAAACTGCGACATAACACAAAAAAAAAAAAAAACGTAACGAAAAGTTGTCGCGATATCCGATTGATCGATCGGTTTTCGTTCAAATTGATGTATTGGATGCCGCTTCTATTGGATGATGATGTTGAGAAATAAAAGGAAAGAAAAAATATTTAAACACGGAAAAAAATTGTATTAAAGCCTTAAAACAACTTTATGCTTCCGCGTTTCTAGTTTTAACGAAAAACGAACATACATTTGGTAGTCTCATGAAAACTATTGTGAAAATGAAAAACCATTTTCAAAAAAGTAGCAAATATTTACAAACAAAATAAAAATACTAATAAAAATATTATTGGAAAACCAATATCTAAAAACTAATTTTATGTAATGAAATGTAAAAATAAAAACGATACCGTTCTAAATAACAGTATTTGCCGACACGCGCGTTTTCGTTTAACAAAATATTGTATTTTCAAAGTACTAAAAAATGCAATCGCTTACAAATCCAGCCATGTTTATTACAGTCCGATAGGTATGTTTTATCCGTAGCTTGACACTTCACACTTCAATAAATACTAGGACGAACGCGGAATAATAGTGTTTATATTTATACGAAAAAAAATCATAAACGAAAAATTGAATGATAATGCGATATTTTCTATTATATATTCGTATACTCGTACTTATATCTTTTTATTTGATAGATAACATCTTTTTAAAAAAAATAAAAAATAAAAATACAAAAGACTAAATCGATATTGTTTTATTTAAACAACCACCGAGGCCTTACAAATCATCGAAAACAACGTATAAAGTCTTAACGGGATTATTATTCAATATAGAAGATGACAACTATGTTAATATCATCAATAACGTTGATCAATTAAAAATATTCTATTTTGTAGAATCGTACACACTTTTTCTCTAAACTTCATTACAAATTTAATCAATTTAAATATTCAATTGAGATCGATGTGACGGATCCCACTTACATAAGTTTTGGACATTAATTAACTTCAACGCGAAATAATCACAATTTGTTATTTTAAAGATGTAAACGTGCACGTGTGGAAACTTAAAGCATTGGATATTTCAAGATTAATTAAATATCAATTTTTTTTTTTATGATATTGATTTTAGTCGGGAATTTATAAAAGTGGAATAAGATATATACGACGAATCTGTCGATACTACGACGCAAACGACACAAAAAGATAAAAAAAGAAATAATAACAACAATAATAATATTTCAACGGGTACAACGATTCAAAGGACTTCGAAGGGATGGAAAAATCTAGTGAACCATACCGAATGGTTCGAATAAATTGAGTACATATATAATATAACGTATAATACATAATAAGGACTTGTCGTCATTGACTACGTGCACTTTCGTGAAAAAAGTGTTAAATTCCGTAAAAAAATTGTATGATTTTTTAGCGCATTCAATTTCACGCGTACTGCACATTTCGAAAAAATGATTACAAATATATTTTATGACATTTCTATTCGACTAACGTACGCAACACTATAATGTTTTATTGTATACGTGCGCGAACATACACTCTCGTGTAATGGAAATGATAATTAATTTCATTTCAAAAAAATAACACAAATATATACATATATATAGACATAGAATGTAACCTGATGATCTGTTCTAAGGTATCGTACATGCTTCATAAATGTATACAACATATTGGTCTTCTATTTTAATTCTAATATAGATTTTACCAATTCTATTAGTCAAAAATTACGAATAAGTAACTAATGACGATTTATTTCAACACATTTTATCAAATCAATTATATTCTATTATATTTTTTTCATATTTTATCAATGGTTTTCGGTATTGAAATTATTGTCGTTTACTTATAAAAACCAAAAAAAAAATAAAAGCTGCACTTAACGTGTGGTTAGTAGATACTACATAAATATTTTACTTGAAAAGAATACGAACAATAATTTGTCTCGTATTGAAAACAAAATTTGATCAGATAAAGAATTATTTTTTCTCCATATTTAGATAAAAAAAAAATAATAAAAATATTACAGATTTACTACAAAGGAAATAGTAAATTAGTCATTAACAATAATTGAACATACTCCATGCGCCCATACATTAGATCACGTTCGTCCTTTATATACATATATTTTTAAATATAAATATTTAATTTAATTAATGATCGAACGAAATAATATGACGTCTCTGAAATTATATATTTTTTATGTCTATGTGTGAGTATATGCATGTAGAGAGAGAGTTAATAATAATCGTGAGACGAAAAAGATAAAATACAGTGAAAATCATGTAAACTTTAACGCAACAGATTAAAATGACGATAGACTGTCTGCGTGGAGGCGCGTATATTATATTATGTAGCATATGAGAAATGGACAAGATCAACGATATTATATTCAAATAGAAAAAAATTCTAATCGTAATTTTATGATTTCACTTCTACCGCGTTCTACACATTATTAAATCGAAAACAAAATTTCCATTATACCTGTCGTGCAATCAACAATTTATTTTTGGTAATAACTAAAAAATAAAATTAAAAACACGTTTTGAGTTTGTGACAACTGGCCGATTTCACAAGCTTTTGCGGAAATTGGGAATATTAACATTTCATCTCACTATATATTAATACATATATATATATATACACACATACCGAGCAAACTCAACAACTATATAGAATTTGTCGAATATTTCAAGTTGCACATTAAACCTGCGAGTTCCCGTGATAAAATATGTACCGTTATCATATTACTAAGCTTTCAAAACATATATATAATTATTAAGCGAATTCGCTTTTGTTGTCTTCGTCTAAATACTGTAATATAATTTAATATGGTGAAACGGGAAACGTGACAAAACTATAACAGTTTTGTAATCGCACACGATTCGTAGCCTAAAGTTGGGTGTAGTACGAAATTGTAAATTGTGTTATAAAACATTTACACAGAGAGGTATTTCAAGTTTTCGTGGCCCAGAGCTAATACATTTTACCATCTCCTCCGCAGCAATCTAAGTCTATTGTGGTAGAAATCATTAAAATATACAACATTTATAGTACGTAACATAAAGAATAATCTTTTTTTAATAAACCTACAAATTCGCTCAAAATTTTGCCATCCCAGTTATATACGTATATAATTTTAAACGACACAATAACGTATAGAAATGTAGAAATTTCCAATTTCGAATATTGTTCAAAGACGATTTGCCGATTGGAAAATATTAAAGATTTTCGTAGTTTTACTCGGTCTGTAAAATGAACTTTTTTCAAACGTGCACTACATTTTATATTTTTATATTTGGCAACAGTATTTGATACGATGTCGTCAATGAATTAAAACTATTTTTAGTCAATTCCACATCGAATAATTCTGTGACCACTATTTCACGTAAATAGAGTTCTCGGATAACACATGTTTCGCGTTCCCATATCAAATCGTTTCTGGTCGGTACATTATTTGACACATTATTCGATTTTCTCAGTGGTTTCTCTAAGCGTAAAAAAACCCGGTAAAACTGTCGACATATTCGTTTGACTGAACACGGACGATTCTCGTATTTTTTTAACAGTTCAAAATGTAAGTACAAGCTCAGACGTGCGTAATATTCGTCACGATATTGATCATGTTCATTAATTACGTACGATATACTACTAGCGTCGTTCAGAATCGTCTTTCCAGCGATCAATCATAGTTTTCGAATTCAAAACAGTAATAAAACTCTAACGTCCCTATCTAAGTCACTCATTTGAAAACTTTTATCTACATCACCTTCGTTACTATTATTTATTGTACAAAAAGGGATCAGGTCTTATTGTGAAAGTTTGTCGCGTGTCGTTATTATTATATACCTTTAAACCGTCCCGCACTAAAATTGGCCAGTATGAACTCGTGCTGTACTTCAATCTAAAGTCCGCGCAAGCCTATAGTGGTATGGTAATTGAAAACAAGTCAGAATGACTTTATAGAGCCAGTATAACGTTTTGGGAGGTTAGCATATCGTTTGCTGCGACAGAGAAGTTACAGCGTGTACTTATGTTCTCGAACAACCGTGTAACTTCGGCGTCTTATATTGCGTCTGATGACCTCTTTCGATACATTTTACGCAAAAACAGTTTAGACTTATTTTTAATTTATTTTGCTAATGGCGTTCGTCGTTTACTGTTTTTGAAACAGTTCGTATTAAAAAAAAAAAAAAACTACGAAACGTGCCATACGAAATGGGCGTTTTTTCTATTTTTATTCACAACGTCATGAAACGTATACCATGCCAGGCTTACCTCGCATGTTAGAAAAATATGCGAATATATCCAAATTCAAATCATCAATAAAATGCGTTGGTTATATGATATCGATATAATACAAGTGTTATCGGTTTTTGCACACGTGTCAGAGGACGAGAGAAAATGACAGAATCATACTAATTCGAAAAAAACGTACTCGTTTATATGATAAGCCATCAAAATATGTGAGTTTTATGTATTTATTTATTTCTATAGAAACTATCTCGTGAAACGCGTATAGTGAAAAGCAAGAAGGAATTGTAAAAAATACTAGACCGGGCATTAACAAGTGAAAAGTTAAGTTACTTTTAATTAAGTTCGCTAACGCGTTATATTTTTTTATCTGAAATTAACTATTTGACTTCGAGTCGACTTTATACACAGGTATTTAAAATTAAGTTACGTATTGTCCAAAGGACAGCGCACATTTTCTGAACGCAGATTTTATAAATGTTAAAAAAAAAAAATGCTCCATAGGCCCTAGTCCAAAGCAGAATAATATATTGTTTAAAATTTCAATTAAAAATCAAAACCATTAACATCAGACGAAAAAAAATTCAGCATGACTAGTTGCGCATACACACAATTGTACGCCGTTTTTATTTCTCCGCCGTCAACATGCAATCTTCTCGATTTCGATTATCCTTTACACAAAATTTTTGACAGACCGCGCGCATCAAAAAAAAAGAAAAAAAAACGTGACGCACAGTAAAAAGACAACGTTTTAGGAAACGACATCCCGAATATTGTATATTAACAACCGACATATAATGTGGACCGTTAAAATTCATAGCCGCGCGTATTTCCCACCGGTCCCATATTGTGATACACACATGATTAAGAGTCCGAGCCGGACGTCTCTTAAACTGATGACATTGACAACGACCATTAATGTGAATTACATATCGATTCGCGAGCACACCTAACGCGTTATTTTAAAAGATATTTATTTCTACCTTTCGTCGAAACCCTTATCGATTTCCGTTTGTTTTTATTATTATTATTATTATTATTACGTTTGAAATGTTATCGTTATCATGTGAACGTCGTTTTTTTTTAATGCATATTAAATATATATATAATACAATTTAAGTGTATAAAATATCGATCGAGTATTTATGTAAACGATGTATACAGTACTTTTTACGTTTTTAATATACTCTTGTATCTGAACGAATGGGATTTGCACGTTGTTAATGCATTACAATATTTTTTGTGGATACACATAAGGAACTTCGATTTATTACATTGTCGTGTTTTTAACGATCTTTAGACGAGTTATGTGTAACACGTGTATGTATGTTTCAGTAAACACCCAAAATTCGTGAGAAATAGAATTTAATAGTAAATGTATGTTATTTTATTTTTATTATTATTAGTGCATGGTAATTGTGTAATTTTTTTATATTCTAGTGATATAATTTAAAAATTTTGAAATATTTAAAAGTAGTCGCAGTGTACTAACAATAAATAATATTTTGGTATTTTTTTCTATATCTTTTATACATACTTACAAACATACAGTTATTTCATTTTTTTGCCAGATACATTAAAAATTTTTAATAATAAATGTACGTACTTAAAATAAATCATTTTTTTTTTTTAATAATTATACAATTAAATTTTTTTTTTAATCTTTAAAATTCACTTATAATTGATAATATTATAAACGACAAAAAATAAAAGGAATAAATGCGAGACCACGTGTCAAAATTAGTTTTTATTCAATAAACCATAACACAAAAAATATTATTGTCGTTTTGTCGATTCAACGAGACAGTACGATATATAAAAACATATAACTTAACGTCGTGTAACTACCACACTCCGCCGTTATACACGTAATAATGTGAATTGAATTTCACAATGAGAGAAATTGTTGCCGTTCGCGTTTAAACAATACAAAAGTTTAGTATACGAATGTACGTTTTAACGACAAAAAAAAACTAATCCTTATTTTGGCAACGAATAACCGCGAATAAGAGGATAAACCCAAAAAACGAAAACATAATAACCGCCAGGAAGTAGACCAGTTCTCGTTCGTATATGTTGTACATTACAATACGCTGCTTTCGTTTAAATCGAATATATATAATACAGTTTCGCACGTGCCCTGACATAAACACAACATTATAATTCGATAATTCGAACGCGAATTGTTGTAAATAATGATAATTTACACATTTTTCAGGAAAACCAAAAAACTATTTGTATTTATGTTAATATTACGTTTTAAACGATACCGTACACTGTATTGAAAAAAAAAATGCTTCTTAATACCTATTGTAATAATATGTGCGTCAATTGTTAAATATAAAATATTTAAATCAGTTTTTGGTTTACAAAGAGAAATATTATATTTTTCAAAAAGTGGCGCTTATAACAAAAAAAAAAAAAAAAATAATAATAATAATTATGTAGTTGTGACTAACGGTTTTTAAAATGTGTTTAAATATTGTTACATTATCAGATCTCTACCTAACGTTTCAAATATTGTTAAATTATGAACTAAACTATACGAAAAAGTGATTACAGTCAAATAAAAAAACACATTGTTGTAAAGCCAATAGATTCTTCATTTCACTCAAAATCTAAAACTGAAAACGGATTTCGTAGGTAGGTAATACTCGACTGAAACAAAAATGATTTTATTGGAGTAGTATTTGAGTATTTAAAAAAAACTTTACAACACTGTAGTTCATCATTTCGTCTACTTCTTTTAATCTATAGCCTTTAAAAACACTTTTATCCGCAGCTACTTTTATCTAATGCATTTCTGGCACTTTTTTTTCTAATCTGGTCTTCCACATGGTCTTACTAAAGGTCTATACACTTTAAGATCTCCAGATTCGATCGATTTTATCAGTGACTCTAATTTCCCTCGCTGTAGTTGTTGTTTATTTATTACCTACACTATATCTAGTCTTTGATTTACAGTTGTTCTAGTTCTGTGTGTATTTTTTCTACTTCTTCGCTGTCCTAAACTCACATCCGTACAAGGACCAAATATTCTTCTAGGTGTTTTTGTTTTGAAGGTCTTCACGACTATACAATATAACCGATAACTATATTTTTAAGTTTCTCAATGTCGTTCTTCTATTTGTTTAACCAAAGAAGCATCTATTTAATGTTTACGATTTCGCCTTAATCTCAGCTAGCATGTTATTCTTGTGCCTAGATTGAACGTAGATATTTCAATCCGTGCAACTTTTCTACATTCATATACTTCCGTTTCTCGGCATTTACTTTGAAAGTTCGGAATAGATTCGCTTTGTACAATCGTGTATTCAAATTTTTCTTCGTTAATTTCCATATCCATTGTTTACGTTATAAAAGCCAAGAGGTTTGACCACTGCAAACGCAAGTCACTCTAAGTTTTAATCACGGTAACATTTTTAGTCTGAGTCTCCCTCTTATGTAGATATATATATATATATATATTATGTGTACTTATACTTTTGAATTTACATAAAAATGTATTTTACGAATACTTAGAAATATATATTTGAATATTTCAAATGCGAGTACGTTCTACACGGATACTATAATATTATTTAAGCGCATTCGTATGGTTTACGCTATATAATTTAAAAACGCGCGTGGTGTGTCGCCGTTATTTATACATGTATAGGAAAGGATATCGTATCCGGTACTCGGTATTTAGAAGTTATTCGTCTGCGGGCGGGGATGAAAAACGACTCTGATGTTAATATTTCGCAAACGAGCGAGTATATATATATGTGTGTGTGTGTGTGTGTGTGTGTGTGTGTGTGTGTGTGTGTGTGCACTTATAATTAAAACGAGAGCGCGGTATACGTACGTACGTACAGAGTGATCTATGTACTACACTCGTTTTATCGGACAACTAGACAACTCTCGTGATTATGAGTATATTTTCAGAAGATGTATTACAATTAAACAGGAAAGAATTTAAATTATTGTCACGCACGAATCTTGATTTGTTTTAGAAGCCCATATTGTCATTAAATTCGTATTTTTTTCGTAAGTGGTAAGACGGGAAATACAGTAGTATAGTGTACACACTGATCCGTTCAACACCAAACGTTTACAAATAATAAACCACGCCGTTCATTATACTTATACGTACGAATTTTCAGAAAAACGTTTAGAAAATCACAAAAGGGTGGGTTTTTTAATTAGTTTTCAAACAATAATTTAAAAAAAAGTAATACTGCATCCTATAAAATTTAATATATATGTTTATACTATGTTGGTTTTCTAAATAATAAATAAAAGAAGATTCGATTGAACGCGATGTCTTTCTATATTATTGTCTCCGAGTTTACGACGAGAATAAAACGACAATTTCATTTTTATTAAAATTAACTGCAAATGTAAGTCGTATAGTTCGTTGAATTTTTATATATACTAGTGCACATACATGCGAAAAAAACGTTTCTATCGTTTAAATAACACGCGCGTTTAATTCGCTCTCGTTAAAAAATCTATTTATATGAATCATGTAAAAACCTAATCTGATCACTGAACACGTTATAAAGTTACAACGCAAGATCACCCTGTACGCGCACACGACGAAATATTATCATATTTTATGTATTCCGCGTTTCCACACGTGCAATTTCGACAATTTCGTATTCGGCGAACAAAGAGAGTTTGCGAGTTGTGTACACCGAATTTTCGTTTTATGATAAACGAAATCGCTTAGGTTTCCCGTCAAATATTTACACATATATCAGATTGTTAAGCATTTATTATTATTTGAATTCCACATCAGAATAAAACGTTATTTATTTACACTCTTTTGTCTTATTTTCGTGAAATTTTATAAACAAACAATACAAAATAAGGAAAAAAACCTTTTTATATTTTAATTTTTTTTAAACTACGTTTTCCGGTACCACTATGACTGAGTGTGTTGCGTGTGTCGTACACACACGTGCACCAGGTCCACTAAATTTTTTTCGCTAAAATTGACGTTTTAATTTCAAATACGTTTTTTTCCTTGTTTAATTAATTGCAAAAAATAACACCACAATGTTTCTGCGAAACATTCCGTCCTCTCGAATTACGAATTCTAAATTTCCAACCTTTTATTTATTCAAATTTTTGTCTGCAAATTATTTAAAACTTATGACTAAAAACTATCTCCGTAAAAACGCATCCAGTTTTGAATATTTCACTTTGTGGTCGTGGGGTTTATTTTCTACATATAACTACGGTATAATAACCTTGTACCCTTTTAATTCCTCACACCCTTTTCGTGTATGTACTCATGTCCCGAATGTCCTGTTACGCCCTGATTCTCTCCACGGCAAACACATACTTTAGGAAGTGATTTTTTTTCAACAGTGTTTTCACTGTTATTCTCCCGCATAAGAAGATTCCCACTTCATGACAGACATTTTGAAAATTAAGTTTTTCCTGTATTCTAAATATGTATAGAAAATTAAAATAAACCGAACATTTGTTCTGAAACAGCCATTAACTTTTTTACTCAATTTAAAAGAAAAACCATTGTACTCTAGCAAAAGTCGACTAGAAGTTGACGTTTTTAATTGTTAAAGCGTTAATAAAGATCAAATGGCATTTATCACAGTCGTTCGACTGTTTTAATATCTCAGAGTTGTATATAATTCTGAAATTATCAATGAGCCATATTAGTTGGTACATCGATTTTGAAACGTTATCACGAAAATGTCCGCGTTGAAATGGATTTATGCCGTTTTCGACTTTAGCCTGCGTCAGTATCGGTCGGGTCTGACCGGTTTCGAATAATATTTTTCCTCCTTTCGATCGAACATAAAAACAAGGTCAGCCAAACGACCGTTTCGAAAACGATTGTCTGCCGCGGAGATACACAAGGGCGTGTTACGGGACACGCCGTACGCATAAACAACAATAGCCAATCGATTAACGAGACGAGCTACGTTTTTGTTTTTTTATTTTATTTATTTATTATCGTCACCCAGAAACCGTATGCAAAGGGGTCGTCGTTTGTTTTCGCGATTTGTCTGAACGATCAGGCGTCGCGACACGGCTCGTTTAAAACCGAAAAACCGTTCGGAAAATAATACGGCGGCACGAGCGTAAGCGAAAACGATTCAAATCCGATCGCGGCGAACTCGTTGCGAACAAAACGCACGGCACGAGTCGTTAAAACGACGGTCGATAACACCGAGCCGGACCGACCCGGATGAATTTATTAAAATATTATCAATCAATCAATTAATAAATAAATCGATTGATTTTTTCCGGAATCATCCGTATCGGCGTTCAGGCCATTGAATCAGTCCCGGTGTTTATCGAAACGCCGTCCCGACGGATCGCACGCGCAGCGGCCCAACAGTGCGCACGGGCGTAAAACAATACGTTTGCCCCCCCCACCCCCCCCCCCCCCCACACTCGCTTCGGTCGCGCCGAAAGATTTACCCGATTTAACTAACCGCGGTGTTGTCTTCGCGTCGAACGAAAACGCGTGACGAGGATTTTCGACGATTTATGCCGAGAGAAAAAAAAATTGTCCCCTCATCCTGCCTGGGAGGTTAGGTCGACTCACGCGTTCGAGACGTCGGTCGGTCGGTCGAGTCTCGCGAAGTACGTCCCGTCGGATGGTATTCGGACGATTCGCATGGTTTTTTGCTTTTTTTTTTGTTACAATAAACAAGTGGTTTGGGTTATAGTCGAGTGCCGTCGCGGTTCGTACGGTAGCACAACAAAATTCTGGGTCTGATCCGTCCGAAGTTTTCGTGAGAAATATACACGGGCGCGTTACGTGTTCGATCTCTTATGGCGACGCGTTACGAACGCGTACGATCATTTTCATGCACGTGATTTCAGTACGCGTTTCGACTGCACGTGTTTTATTGTTTTTTTTGTTTTTGTTTTAACTGAATAAACATTACAATAAATATTTATTTTTTTATTATTACTTCGCGTGTCGTCACGAGATATCGGAAACAAAATTCAAAACGATTCCGAAACAAGAATAACGCGTACCGTAAAAATGACATATCATTCCGTGAAACATATGTTTTTATAAGATTTCGTTAAAAAAAACAAGCGATGTATCACATTCGGGTTGTTGTAGTACAGCTGCCAGGACTGCACGCGTTTATCCCACACGAATCAAAACGTAATATCTATTATTCGGTTTTCCTATTAAAAGTAAACTTGAAACCTTAAACAAATAAAATGTGATGGATTGCTTTTACAACGACAAACTTGTCATACGGTACGATAAGAATGCGTACACAAAACAAGATACTATCGAACGATCTGTTATGAATACTGCGAGTTTTAAAAATCGACTTGAACACGTCGAAAAGTTTTTTTACGATATGTCGAATAGTATCGTTTTAGAATATGCTCGTTGCAACAGATGTACAAGTGTTGTATACGGAAACAAATAAGACTAACAAGGTTTTTTGTTTTTTGAGAAATATTATTTTTTTATATTATACTAATTTTTTTCTTATTCTATTTTATAAGTAGAAATACGATTTTTTTTTAACAGAAAGTCTTATGTAATACGATAAAAGTAACTTAACCTATCGTATTTATAATTTGAAAGTAATTGTTGATAATTTAAAGAAAATGTTCTAGCGTAGAAAACGTTTATTTAAAGAGTTCATAATTCAAAAAACAAGTATAAATAATTTCCAGAAATATTATTGTACAATAAAGATAACAAAAGAAATAACTGTTTCTCTCAATTGGAGAAAAAATCGAGAGAAACGGTTATTGTTTTTTTTTTTTTTTTTTTAGACACTCGTTTCGCATTTGAAGAAATTATATACAAATCATCACGTTTAAAATACGACTATGAGCAAAGCTCAGCGTACCCGAAAAAATGTAGTAAATTCGAAAACTATAAGAAATGCTCGTGTATAATGTATACATTATGTAGAAACGTTCGTTTAAAAAATGTGAACTATTCAACGTACAACCTATACGCACAATGTCCTATATAATATAAACGAATAATAGGTGAATTTCATTAAACTATTCTTTTCTTTTTCTTTCTTTTTTTTTTTTAGTAATAAAAAAAAATATTCGTGTTTAATTTGGCATTGACCTTTAGCTGTCTAGACTTTATATCTGATTAGTAGCTAACCACGCGATCGATAAAACTCACAATGTTTCATGTAATAAAATAAGAGCTCGGTTTATCAGGAATAATAATAATAATAATAATTCCTTCAGTTTTTAGAGACAGTTCTCCGCGTACTCACGAGTACGTTCCGAAATCAAACTTACATTCCCGTTCAGTTTCCATTCGATTTGAAAAGCTGTGAAACTTTTTGAACGTCTTATAATGCCAAAAAATCTGTTCACCGGGGAAAAAAAAACAATACGAACCATCGTAAAACTAACATCATAGGCGAATCTAATAGGAAAGGATGTCTCCGAAGTCCAAAACTCCGAATTCTGTTGGTTGTATAATGGCATAATTGCTTTGTTGAATTTGCGATTCCGAGCAAAAATCAAGATTTTTCGACAAACGTTCTAACGCACAGAATACTAACAGTCGAATAAAAATTATAATCGATGTTCGGGAACTCATAGCGGCGTTCCAAACGCGTATTGCGTGTGTTAGACACGTGGGTCTCAGTGGCGTTTATATATATAATATTTTCGGGGAGTGAGGGCTACAATTCTTATCTCGGCTATTAACGTCGAAACGAATGGTGTACGGTGAAAAACTTTTTTTAAACTGTCTCATCATACCTGAGGACGTGGAGAGCTTCAGCCCACTATGCCCTCCTAAATACGCTACAGCCCTTAGGACAAACGGCCAAGATGGTCTATAGGACTAAACTAAAATCAATGTCAAGCATAATGAATCAGACTAGTGACGCGAACACCAAAATTTTTTTAAAACACTGTAGCTGACATTAACTGAAAGCTTTACGTAAATACATTTACAATCAATTCGAGGTTTGAATTATGATGTAACATGGAAATTTATAATTACGAAAAATAATCGACGTTTTGGATTTGGTGCGGCAGACCTTCGTCGTTTTAATTGAACGAGATTCTTCGTAATGTGCGAAAACGATGAATCTACGAAAATCTTGTGAAAAATCGATATGCCCGTAATAACGCCGTGGCGTTTTCCCGAGTTATTCACTTCGATTCTCACGTTGCTGCGTCCATTCGTACGTTCGCGAACCGGGTTTTCCGTTACAGGTACGATCCATCAGAACACCGATGGACGTAAGAGAAATCGAATTCCACGAGAATGTGTTTACAGACAATAATAGCCGAACAGGCGAGACATTCCTTACCCCGGTCGTATATCAACGGCATCCGAACAAAAGGCCGGCGTCAAAACGGATTCTCGCACAAGAGAACTCTATGCGTCGCGGCGCACGTCTACGTTTTGTGTCTGCGGACGGTCGTCCGGGTTATGATCCGAAATCGATCACCAAGATCCACGTCATCTAAGGCCGACGGAACCGGCGAACGTATTCGTCAGTTTTCGTTTCGATTTCGACGGAGACAACTGATGGGTAGATAAATTTGCAGAACGCGTGGCGCGAGAACGTCTCGTCTTCAATCGCGATCGCACCACGATTTGAAAATCACGCGAACGTCGCCGTTCGAAATAAACTCGCGCGTACATGGTGTACATAGTGTTACGACGACCCGGTAACGAATTGCCTCCGTCGGACGAGACAAATTGGGTTATGCACGTACGCATTCCGAAAGAAATGGAAAATCAATCCCGTGACCCGTTATTGCGCCGTGACGGCGTGGTTACTCTTTCCGGTAACCGGCAAGTCTGCGATCGCTAACTACTTTAGAACGGCGGACGTTCAATAGGAAGTTACTCTAGTTATACTCTAGTATATTCGTGCGTGAACTTCACGGTGACTTTATACGGCCGATAACATTCAAAGTAGATCGTCGTCCTACAAGATGAACTGAAAATGTTATTTTCCCCAAATAACGATTTGATAAGCACATTTTCTTGTCTCGCTCTTAAACACGCTCACATTTGACACGACGCTGCAACGCCTTTGAGCAGTTGGTATTTTAATCACTTCACTTCTACTCCAACCAAGTTACTTTATTTTTAGTAAATTGTAACCGGTCAAACTGGAACGGTATTTTTGTTGTTTATACAACGTGCTTTTCGAAATTCAATGTTCGGTACGAAAATAATATTATCATTTAGAAAAACGTTATGTAGACCGACTTTATCAGTATTTACAATTGAAACACAAACGCCAAGTATTATTTTCCTTGACTGGTGGCGACAACAGGTGATTTAAAAAATATATATTGCAAAAAAATCTTATATTAATACGTTAATCGTGAATAACTATCGTCGATCTTTCCAATTTATTTTGCTAGTACATATATATGTATTGTACACATTTTTCGAGTAAACACCGTAAGTGTCTACATTTTCCAAGACGAATGCTACAAAAATTACATTATTTTCAATCTCTGTTATATGATTACTTATACGCGTCATCGCGTATATACGAATAATAAATAAAAAACGCGATCCGGTGGAAAACTGGCGTGCTGACAAGTCGTTCCGTTCGTTCTCGACGACTATAACTATACGGAAGAATATTTCGAAAAACACCTGTTCAAAGTGCCATCAGCTGTCCGATATGACGGTAAGGCGACACGGTGAAACTTTTGGAGCACCTTTTCCATCCAGAAAGCGGACTCATATGACGTACACAATAACATGTCGTTGTAAGGCCGACAAGTACATTTTACGCTTTGCGCGTTGTTCGCGAAAATATATACATAAATAAAAAAAAAAAAAAACGTCGAGAGAAAAGGGGTTTCTATATGGTATTTTTCGTCTTGAAATTTTTGTTTTTTTTAGTCAAATGAAAATATATTCACAAATTGTAAGTCCGTCCTCGGTGAAGTATCGTTTCTACCGGTATATGGGGTTTTCTTTTGTATTGATTGTGCATATGATATTATATTAAATTTTAGCTTTACGATTTTTACGTCCAATGTTTTACCAACTAAATGTTTTAGAAATCGCATTTCTTTTTATAAACGTTTCAAAATAATTAATCATAATTTGAATTATGATTTGTTCGTAAAATTTTACTTTAGTTTTCTACGTCCTCCGTGGAATATATTATCACGTATAGTTTTTCATTTGGAAAACTTGATCGAAACATAGGCGAATTTAATAATCATATGCATCAGCTTCGGATCAGTTTTCGATTTCTTGATTTTTCAAAAAGAATTTTAAATAATAAAAGTCATTTGATTATTTTTAATTGTTTCAAATTAAATATACTGAGTACTATACGAGTGTCGATCAAAATTCTAAACGATACTGTACTCGTTAAGTAATAATACATTTTTTTTTTTTAATTTTATTATTTAATTTTTTCGAACTTCACCTAAATACACGATGAAATGCTTAAATACGTTTTTGCAAGCCATTTTCGGTTATCGACACATTTCTTGAGGCATTTTCTTTTTTTTTTAATGTTTTCGGGACACATAAATCATAGTCCTTATCAAGATCTATATGTGTATATATATATATACATTCACGATAAGTACATTGTTTGTGTGTCTGCGTAGGATTTTTTTCTCCTTCGTTTTTCTCTTTCGGACTCTTGGTATCGAGATAATTCTCACATCCAACTAACACACTTTTGCTATAAACCATTTTCCCGGTCGACCTTTTCTTTTATACTCGTTTATACGTTCTTTAATTACATTAGTTAGGAAAACGTTTTGCCTCAGCAGACGTGCGAATAACTGGCCGTATATTTTTTTTTCTAACGCCCATCATTATTATTTGTTCTCTTATTTGTTGTAACACTGTGGCGTTACTTTTTCCTTTTTGTTCGGCTTGCACGGAGTGAGTAACTCGCCCGAGTCCACAATTCCATTGTTTCTAATTTCTTCTTGTCTTGATCGATACGTGTCCATTATTCATCATGTTTCGGCAAAAGCTTTCCTAGTTTCCAGGCTAAGATTCTTATTTGTTGAATTATTTCGTTGGATGTTTTTAGATTTAAAAATCATAAAATAATAAAATATAAAAAAATCAATTATATTTTCGCTTGACGTTCACAAGCGACAGTTTGAACGCGAACAATCCAACGCGGTGTTCCTGAACTTATCAACAGCGGTAGCTGAAACGCGCACTCCGGCAATTATTAATTGATGAACGTTGCAGTTGAACAATAAAGTGTTTGCATTTAATCTCAAGACGTTTATAGAACGCGATTCGCGTGAGATGCCGAGCAGGTGCCGCGTGTACGTGACACGAGAGACACTATAAGTGTTTGCATCTCGCATCCGCCGTGAGCGTAAAGTTCGAACGTGTCCCTCTATATATGGGTATAGTAATAATTTTTCCCGTTACTACATTGACGGAAAACGTATGAAGTAAATGTAACGCTTGACGATGATTAGGAGAATAAAATGCACTGCAAGACGTGTTGTACAAAACGAATTTAAAATGCCGAAAAATACGTTCAAAAATTTATAGGCATTTTTAACAACAAAACCAAAAAAAAAAAAAAAACACGCCAAAATCGACACGAAAATCACAGATAGTGCACGTTACGAAAATGTACGTACATATCTGTTTGAAGTAAATATCTCGAAATAAACGCGCACGTTATCGGGTGCAACAGAAATCCGTGGGGGGGGGGGGGAAATAACCAAACCTATTCATACGTCATATTATCGTTTTACGTATTTAAATCCTTAAGTGTTTTTTGTATAATATTACGCGTTTGTATACGTTTTTCGCGATTTTTCAGACACCACCGCTGTTCGGATTTCCATAAAATGGTCCGCGCGCGTTTAACGTACCGTCTGCCGCACGTTCGCGTCTTTCAATCAATATCAAGACGGTAACGTTTTCGATCTT
Organism: Schlechtendalia chinensis; assembly: GCA_019022885.1. Classification (NCBI taxonomy): domain Eukaryota; kingdom Metazoa; phylum Arthropoda; class Insecta; order Hemiptera; family Aphididae; genus Schlechtendalia; species Schlechtendalia chinensis. The sequence continues at coordinate 3,867,252 of CM032346.1, read as the reverse complement.
TTTTTCCGTCGTCCCGAAAAACGGTTTTCCGTGTCAGAAAAATAAATCGTCTTGTACAGATTCCTCGCTGAATATATTGTTCGGAGTTTACAAAAAAATATAAATAAATATATTTATTCTGGGCGTGTTTTAAAGTAAATCTTGCACTCATTTCGGCAAACGAATATAAACCGTTCTGCAGGTGTTATACTGGTCAAACAGCATTTATTAACATTTTCGCGATTACGTCACGTCTCTAACGGGTTATAGTAACATATAATATACGCAATACTTTAATTTCATAATGATCGATGTTGTCTAAAGGAGCATACGAGTAAACCGACGTTTGGGGAGTTCGTATAGAGACAGTGCAAAACGAGACTCGACGATTGATAGACGTCTGTGATTATGAGTCGAGTGAAAATTTAAACTGTTGAAAACGCATATAATTTAGCTTTCGATTTACGAACGTTAAATTAATCGACAAAACACGGTTAACGATCTGTCGTGATCTGTCGACATTGAAAATAATCTAACTGAAAACATACAATTAATGCACTATTGTATGTGTTACAATGAATGACGAATTTTTTCGTTTCTTGCGATTATTCGAAGAACGTTAAAAATAGCGGATTTCAGCTAAACATGTATAACTGTCTTCCCGTGACCCGAGATAGAGTAGCTAGATCTCCGACTTTAAATCGAACCGACGAGCGTGTAAAACGTAATGGGGAGGGGGGGGGAATTTGTCCGATTTAACGCTCAGCTGAACTAGGAGAAGGATTTTTCGGAAAGGACAACGGACGTCCGTCTTTCTAATACATATATATATATACGGCTAATGATCTTTTCGTTCGACCGAACGAATATTGGCCGCGTTACATAATTTTAAAATTTCTTCCCATCCCGTGGGAACTTTGTATGTCCATCGCGGTCTGACTCGAGGGAACCGTAATAAAAATGCCCCTTTTTCCGTCGACGACAATAAATTGTCTACAATGCGTAGGCGTACAACCTTTGCAGGTATTGTATACACGGCTCTCGCGTTTTTTGACGTTTCAAACCGCGCGCGAAATCGAAAATGATACAAACACGATAAGACGGCGAGGTCTTTCCGGAAATCGAATGAATTCATTTCGATTTTGTCAATAACCGCGACATGAACGTAAACACCGTTAAAAAACGTACGTCATGATTGAAATCAATTCGTGTTTTCAGCTACTGTTTATAGACAGTTTTAACACCGAAAATAATTAATATTCATTTCGACGCGTAGTTTTTGGTATCGACGAATCTACGGAAAACTGCGAAAAAAAGCTACTGACGATTTTCAATTTCAATACCGATCGTTTTGAATTCTAAACGTTTTTTTCGCCAAAAACGATTTGATATTGTTATCTCGCGGCGTGCGCATTGTACAAACACGCATGTCGACAACGTCAATCGCTGCGCTACAGTTCGAATAAAAAAAAAAAGAAAAAGAAATCGACGAACAATGTTCTGTTAATGACGCTTGTTTAAAGTATATGACGTACATATTTTATGTACAGTAATAGTGACTTTGTTTATTATTTCTCAAAAGCACAAAAAAAAAAAAAAGAGACGACGTGTGTTTCACGACGACATACACGGCGCGTATGAAAACACGCGCGTCTGTTTTTGTTTAAACGCGCCCGGTGCGAGCACCAATTATTATTATTATCATTATCATTATTATCATTATTATCACTGTCGTTTGTACAACATACAGTTTCCGTCGTGCACGGGTTTTTTTCTTGTTGTTGAAAAAGTCGCGAGCGTAAAAGGCGGATAGAGGGACGCGAGAAAAACTCTGACGGTACTCGACGAAACCACGTCCACTCGACCCGACGCACACGCCAGTCGTGCACCGGCGGCTGCTGGAAAACGTATCGCGTCGAAACGAAATGTAGAATTTGACTTGGCCACATTTCGTTCAAACGGAAATCACGTACGTTTCGTTCGAACAAATCGAAAACGAATTTAGTTTGTTCCGCTGTTGTGATTGCCATCGTTGCGTTCTCCGGCGTGTTCGAGCCCGTTGTCTGTGCGCGAATCAGCGATTTCATCGCGAGCGGACATATTGATTGATGGAAATTCAAACTGTGTCGAAGTTTCGACGGAGCCCGTTCAGGCAGCTGATTTTCACTCGCCGACGGAAAAATCGAATTGTTTATAAATAAAGTATAACACGCGGTGTCGGATGTCTCGTATATTTTTAAAACTCGTAATAAAAGTGCGAGCGTTCTTGGCGCAAGCTATGGATCACTAGACCCCGTTACAACGAGCACCGGAATATTGTTCTCAAAAAACTCGAAAAACGGTCGTTTGCGAAATGATTTTGATTTTTCCGCGCTTAAATTTCTCGAGTTACGCGTTTCGGCAAGGAATTATCGAAATTCGCATTTAAAACACTTTTTACACGACTATGTCAAACCAACGATTTCGAAAAATATTATTTATATGAACTTATACGATCAAATTATTTCGAAATTTTGTACATCCGTGTATAATACGAATAAAACCCGAAATTCGAATTAGTTTTTAAGTTTGATTTTAACCAGATGTATCTACCGGCTATTTGTTTGCGATTTGTCCGTGAATTTCCTTACATTTAATACGCTTGGAGTGTTTGATTCATCGTTTTTGTTTTTAGTCCAGAGCGATAACACGTATTTTTTTTTTTTTTATCATCGTCATGTGGACGTTAGATGATTATATTTGATCGAAAACAAAATGTACATGCGCCCGCGGTCTCGAAAATCGTGTTTGGATTGGATGACGAAAAAGCGGTTGCACAACCGTCTGCGTGATATTTCTTTTGCGATCGATAATATCGGCATGATAACCGTGCGAACTTATGTCGCTATATAAAAACGCACGCCAAAAAAATAATGAAAAAAAATACAAATAGAATTGCCTGCGATTCTGCCGGTTATGGAACTATATATTTGCACGCGCGTCGTTATATACGCTGTTTCCGTTTCGTACATCCGACTTTTTTCACTGATCGATTTAAGCCCGTCGGATTATTTTCATTGGATTACGAGAAACATATGATACGAACAAAAAAACGAACGAAAAAAATATTCATAAAAAAAAATAATAATAATAATAACAAACTAACTGGAAACAAAAAAAAGAAACGTCGCCCTCAAACGATCCTTTCGAAACGAGCTGTTGTACGTTTAAACGCAAATAAATGCACACTTTGAAGTACACAGAACGAGAAAAACTTTCTCTACGTGCACGCGTGTATCGTGTACACATGTGTTCGATATCTGAGAAATACTTCATTAAATATTCCCGTCGAATTTATTACGGAATATATATATATATATGTATTTTTTCTCCCATAAACGCACAATCGAAACGGTAAAAAAAAAGTTGTACGAAAAAAAAGTTATGATTTTCCTTTTGAAAGTCCAAAACTCGAACTACACACACGCGTACATATACATATATTTGCGAGCGTATCATCTCGAACGCCAAAATGGTACGACTAAAAATATACTCATTCGTACGAATGCGTGTGCACAAAGAAATATTGAATAATATTTTGACGCGACCCGAAAACTGTTCATTTTCACCCAGTTCGACAGCCACATAAAAATGTTAAAACACGCCGGTCAGACGATTGATTGAATCAAATCACGTGATATGATTCGCCGTAAACGTTTTGCACGAGCGTATTCAGTGTGACGGCAATACGCAAAACGGGTCGTTTGAAACATTAAATTACGTAACGGACTGCGCACTCGCGAGAGGAATAAAAACGTTCTCATTGTATACGGTGCGATATTTTGAGCTGAAAAAAAAAAACACTACAAAAAAACGTTTCATACATCTTAGGACGTCTGTCGTGCTGATTTTCTATTGTATGAATGTATCGAGATCCGCGGGCCATGGAAAACTTGGATGAAAATCAAAAGTAAAAAATAAAAACGTCGGTAGAACTACTTACGACCGTTCATTGAATGTACGTACCGAGTAAAAGTCATTGATTCCAATTCGTGTCACGGGGTTTTACTCGAAATTACAATTAAAAAAAAAAAATCGATTCTAAACACATTCGCGTGTGCACAGCTATCGCGTGAACGGCGAACACCTGTTCAAATATTATCGTGGAATGGACGATTTACCGATTTTTTTCGGCCACGTTACACAGTCCTCGTGCCCGCCGTATTTCATAACGTCTATAAACATTGAAAACTCTCGACTCGACGCGATTTTACGGCGAAAACCGTATTTATGAAATCGTTGCACCGTAGAATACAATTCACCGCGTCTAGTCGGACATTATACAATTATCGCGATGAACGTTGTCCGTTTTGAGAATTTTCCCTTTTTTCATATCTAATAGCGTATAACTTTGAAATTTTTTCTTTTCAATACTACAAATAGTGTAGAAGTGTCACATTCACGCGCTACAATCGTAAACGTAATCATATGAGTACGGGCTGACGAACAATCATTTTCATCTCATAACTATTTTTTCAATTTCCGACAAGATTTTCATCTGTAAAGAATTCTATAGCTAATGCGGTCGGTCAAGACGCATGTGCGAAGTCGCAGTAAGTCCGTTAGAATTATCGGTTTGTCGCGTAGGCAAGTAATTCGTGATGATGGTACAAACGGCGTGTTGTCAGTAACATCTAGTTTGAAGAATCGTATAAAAAAAACAAAAGTCCGGCTTTAATACCGAGTGATTTTGTGTTTTCGTTTCCGAGGCTTACGAACGTGTTTACAGTCGTACAAAACTCGATGCTGACGAGAACGACAAAACCGGAGTGGAACGAACGGTTCGCTGAGGAATTTTATTTAGACGTCGTTACTTACGCGGACTTGTCGAAAGTCGGAAAAAAATGTATCGACCTAGGAAACTGGTGAGAATTCGATTTACTACGCGCGTTTTTAACCGATTCGTTAACTTGCGTTCGCTAATTCAAAAGTTATACGCGGAAAGACCGTCCTTTCGTACACTAAAAGGATTCCGGGATATACAGCGTATGGCAAAGCGGTTATGGGAAGTCGAAAATAAGTTCGTTACAACGCCGGGGTCGGGTTATAAATGTTTGCAGCACGCGCACAAACATATATGTACATATATATCGCGAGTAAGGGTAGAAAAAAAAACGTGACAAACGTCGCGTTCAATTTCGTTTGTGAGTACAACGTACATACGAGCACCATAAATCATTATGCACTCGGTTATAGTGTGCTGAAAATTCGCGTTCATAACGCGCGGGCGTGCTCGACAGCCGATTATTATTATCACTTTTCGGTTTTGCACGGTTTGTCGAAAATTTGTTCTTGTAATCTCGTCCGCGAGAACATTTTCGACAGTTAGACAATGTGATGCTCGCTACCGGTCCTGGTTTTGCTATTTCCTATGTAAAAACAAATACTGTAATTTGTCGATCGGTTTAATTTCGATACGAGCACCGGCGCGATTGTGTAGATATATTTTTAAATTCTGTTTAAGTCGTCGTCGGAAATACATCATTTTTTCCGCATTAAACGCTCGATAACGATTAAATATTACTTAGTGTGTGTACGATTTAGTTTGTTTTTATTCCGTATGACTTAAAACCCAAAACTAAAAAACTCACAATTTAATAAAAATAATACTATTATACGCTTTCATCTATCAGATAATACTGGGGGGGGGTTTTTTTAAGCATTCTGTACATATATTTGGTCGAGCTTTTCAATCAACAAAAACGTTTGAAAATTGAATATTTATGTACACAATATTCTACTGAACTTATAACTGCGTTATAATAACATTTATGTAAAACACGCGTTAGATTTTGTCGTCGAACCACAAAAAAATCACGTCATCACGGTCAACGCTCGTAGTAATATATATATATTATGTATACTATATAGTTTACACCTTTGGTTTGTGACCTTTTTAACTTTATAAATCCAGTTTAATTTCAAACTTCGTACGTACGTCTATCAGTCATATATATATATGACATTTTAAGTGTGTGTGCGATGTTATAATAAAAACCTTTAAAATCTATTACCAACCGCGATTTAAATTTGAAAACGTTTTTGAAAATATCCAACAAAAACATTATCGGTCTCGTGGTCTTTTGCGATGTTTATAATTAAACGGCGCGTTCACAATTCGTTTTCACTCGCGTTACTTCGCAGAGCACATATTCTGGAATAGACGTCATTCATATAATTACGAATTAACGTCGTAAACAAATAAACAATCAATTCGTATCAGTATCGAGTCACGTCATTATAATTAAAGCGATCGAGCCGATTTAACGGCGTGTTGTTCGGTCCCCGTGAAGTAATCGTTTTAAAATTAAATTTGTCTGAACGTTCCGTTGTAGTACTCGATTTCGGACTTGGGGCCGCTGACGTTGTGACGGGCTCGCCGGCCCTCCCCGCACACCCTACGGTCAGACCGCCGTCACAGATATCACGAAGTCTGACGACGGACCGAACCTAACGCCGCAAACGCTTTTGCTCTTATGCGACATAATAACGTCGTTTCACTCCCGACATGCGATCTCGTTGTTGCCCCCGAGGCCTTTCTTTCGCTCGCGGTAATCGGACGCTAGTGGACTCGTCGTATCCCACGCTCGAAGACGTACCCTATTTGTTTCGCCGTACGATCTCTGGCTTTTAAGGCCACGCCGTTGATCATTAGCACGCGACCACGTTTAATATTGTCGTTTCCACCACCAGCGGCCGTTACGGACCGTCGCAAAGCGCGTAAACCGAGTGGGGGGGGGGGCGAAAAAAAAGGTTAATGTACACACACGCGACTGTTATTGATTCGCCGCGTCGCGTTTCTGAACGTTTGTAAACGCGGCACCGACGACATTGTTTTGGAAATCAAAAATTTTGAAAATCGCGCTTCCGTTCATGGTTTACACGCGGACGCGTACGGATGTGTACGCGCGTTGGTTTTCGAACGGAAAGATCGTTCGATGTTTGCCGGCGAATTCAAATTCCCATAACGCAACGTCTATTCGGGCGTCAAACAATGTCGAATAATTATGCGAACAACAGACAATGAGCTTAAACGCGCGCGTTTCGTTGATTAACTCGAGCGCGTAAAATCGTTATACAGACGTTCGGAGAAGTAAACTTACGCGAGTTCTCTGTGTATGACAATACGTTCGCTCTGCTGCAACAGATACACACACACGTGTATATATATACACTCCGAATCGGATAATAATAGTCCGTTAATGAATCTACGGCGGAATCCGATGTCAGATGAATAATATTGAATGGGACGGAGCCTCGTCGAAATATAATATTATAACGACCGTAGGGTTCGGATTTGTAGGCATTTTTTTTCCCCCCACGATCACTATCGTATAACACACTGTTGTTGTGTTGGATAAGTGTACGAATTTTTTTTTACTAAAATACGAAACGTTTTTCGTATGTATCGGCGGCACATTTCGGTTTTTGATAAAAGTATGTCATCATAATATATTCTGACGGATTTTTTTTTTGTATTTCGCAAGATTCCGAGAACGAAAAATATAAAACATTTACCGTTCAAAGCGAAAAAAAAAAAACAATGGTTTTAAACCGATTCTATAATAATTATTATCATTTATTTATCTGTAAATAAAATTTATATTCCCGGGTAAAGCTAAGTGTGTATTGTTTTTACAGTGATGTGGGGGTTTTTTGTTTTGTCCGTGAACACTTTTTCGTGCAAGAGCGCTCGGATGATTTCGACGTGCGTTGGTAACCGGCACCAAGTTTTTCGATTTTTCCAATATAGTTTCCTTAATTTTTGTCTTTTTTAACTTTAAAACCTCTGTCTCTGGCTCGCTTTTTTATACTAAAATATACATCGTTTTATTTAGCGTATTTAATTTAGGTTTGTCTCGTATAAACTGAACTAAATATATTGTATATAGATCGTAAACGTAATTGTTAACAACACAAACAAAAATAGGAACTATAAAGTTTTTTTCGGGCGTATAAAACTCGTTCGTAAAAAATGTATTGTTTTTCAATGCACTTTAATGCACACAAATGCGAAATTAATGAATCTCTAAAATTAATCATCGTTTAATGTTTTCTTCTACATTTATAGTTTAAATAATCGGGATACGAAATATTCGACAGGTATGTTGTTATCGTCGTTGTCGACCAAGTGAAATTCGATTAGTCATTTAATACTAAACGGTAATTAGTCTTTCGAGAGTCAAAACCTAGCCTGAACAACATGTTTTGAGGATGTTTCCGAAAATCGTCGAAATATATTTGTTATTGTTTTCTCGATCGTGTTCGAAAATGTTAGGTCAGAAAACCGACTAGAAATTCCGAAAACGAAACGAGAAAATATGATACGAGCGGGTCGCATCGAAACCAACGCCCGAATCGTCCGACGTACGCGCAGAAAAAAAAATGATATGTTAAATGGTGGTTATCGTTCTGTGCAAACAATGTTCGAAAGCGTATTTAAAATACTTTGTTTTTCATTTGGAAACGTCCACGTCGTTGTGGCGGAGTGATTTTCGTCGGATGTCTAAACGAACAATCCAATAAAATAACAATTTGTCCGATCGGAAACCGCGTGTTGACGACTATTCCTCCGGTTTTCGTTGCGCAACCGTTACCGCTCTCTTGTTCGAATAGTAAAAACGACAAAAAAAAATGTGAAATATTCGAAATGAACGGTTGCGAAAGCACTTATCAAAAACGTTTTCCACGAATAACGATAACGACGACGTAAACGGCGCGAGATATTTTGACGCGCGTAAAAAAAAATTGTATCGGTATGATCGCGTGCGTCGAGTGTGTGACGACCGAACGTGACCGGAGTTGGACCGCGGCCACCGTAGTTTTATTATTTTGCCGCCCGCCCCCGTTTATCGTCGACCGTCTGGCGTTTTAATTCAGTCTGACTTTACTCGTACGCCCCCGTGTCGATGACATTATTCGGCGCGCAAAACGCACACAAAACGTCGTTTTTTTAATTTTTCGCGCGCTATCGCAGCCGTCTCCGCCGGAACGATAATCGTTTAACCTACAAAAAAACAAAAACGGCGCTAGGTTAGGTCAGGTTAGATAAATCGGGATGTCGGTCCGCGTGAAATCCAAAACGGTTTGGCGCACGCGGCCGTTAAATACGCGCCGTCGTCGTTTCGACTCGTGTAATAATTATTTGTCACGGGTTTAATTATCCGAATCGTGTGCGGCGTCGATTATACAAGTGTATAAAAAAATTTACGCGTGTTTCGTGTTATTACTACGCGCGCGCGCGTGTGTGTGTGTGTGTGTGATTTTGACGGGGTCGCGTAAAAATATATTTTATTCAGACGTGAGTTTTTTGTTTTTCCGTTTTTTTTTTCGACACGGTTTCAAACACTTCGGCGTAGGTGTTTCCCCTCTCCCCCATCTGGTAAACGACTGCCGAGAAAAAAGACGCGCTTCGTTATTCATACGATACTTTTTTTTTAGATCGTATGCTCATAATAAGCGACCTACACACGCACACACGAGAACACTGCGCCGCGTATTGTTATGTAACACGCGTGTCGAACGGTATCGCACGAAAGCGCGATTACGTTCAAGTCCGTGTGTTTTTATCACGTCCGCGCGTAACTATCACACGTCGAAACGCCGAGAAACGAAGCGAGTCGAACTTACCGGACGCTTATTTCTGACGAAATTTTGGAAAAAATACACACACATACATATATATATATTTACAAACGAAAACCCATAGTCGATAAAACGTACACGGCAATAAAACTGAACTCCGGTCACACGCGCAAAACAAAACAAAAACCGTCCGTTTCCGGCGCCGTTCCGATACACCGCCTTTAAATTCGATTTCGGAATCGATTATGTTCTATCGGAAAACGGATAACAGTACGGTATTTTCCATGGATTTCAATAAATTTATATTGCACCCGTACAGACGGGTTTTCACTTAACTCCGTGATCAGTTCACCACCCCCGCCCGCCTAGAAAAAGTGTCTGGTGCCGTCACTGTCCCCACGCCAGACGAAACCCGGCGACAGCAGAAGAACTCCCGGAGAATACGCGTTTTTCGGACTTCATTGACCACCACCACGTTTTAACGTTTACCGTCGTTTCGCGTTGTATTTGCCGGACGATTTGCGTGGATCGGACAGAAACCGAATGTTTTTCCTCCGGAAACGGCGCGTGACGATTCAATAATATTTTTCAACGGGCCGAAGCCAAACGCGTGGAGTCGCGAGAACGCGGTCCTAACCTCTTACGACGTTTACGACGTCGTGCCGATTCTGTCCGCTCCGCGACGTACGCAAACGACAATAACGACAATAACATTAATAATAACAATAATAATAATAACAATAATAATAATAATAACAATAACAATGACGACGCGTCCGCGGGATTTCATCGGGCACGTGCACAAGCGTACGTAGAGAATACGCGCTGGAGAAATCCGGACGACAAACGTGTCGTTCCGCACTCACGGACGGACGGACGGACGGCGTTGGGGGTGGCGGGGTCCGGTCACTACGGAGGTACGTGGCCCGCCGAAACACGCGAGAAAACCGTCCCGAGGCCGGACGTGATTTTCCCGTACGGTGTAACGCGCGCGTCTATAATCAGTGGCGGATTTCGTACCGTGGGCCCCCGACCGCGACGATTATCGCAAAAGATAAACGAATAATTTTTTTAACACGATCGTCATAAAAGTCCATCTTCGAGTCCGTGCCGCGAACGTCTCGTGAATCACGCGATTTAAAAACGATCGGGGGGTTTTTTTTTTTTTTTTGCTTCTTCTTTCAAAACGGCCGTTTTTGAAGCCTGCGGACGATTTCGCACGTAGATGCGGACGAAAAAAAAACGATCGATTCTTCGCGTGAACTCTTGCCGGCCCGTGAAGTCGAACGTGACAAAAAATTATTTCTATCGAGGACTAAAAAAACCCCGTTCGTTTTGACCGTTTCGCGGCACGGATTTGCCGCCACTGATTACGATATAGCCGAGTGGTTGTTTTGGTGGGACGCATTACCTGTCTGGCCAAGTACGCGTGATGATCGGCCAGCGCGGCCATGGTGAGCACGTAGGTGACGCACGTGGTTGCGCTGAGGGCTACGCACAGGGCGAGCGTGACGGGCAGGGACACGTAGGCGAGATAATCGTAGAGCAGTATCCAGCCGAGCAGGTCGGCGCCGTCCGCGGTGTTGGCCACCATGTGGAACACGACCTGGACGACGGAGGTGAACCACGCGATGTGGGCCATGGCGCTCCAGTGGCGGCGCCGGCCGCCGGCCACGCGGCACCACAGCAGCGTGGCCAGGTTGACGGCCAACAGGGACCACGTCCACGGCGACCAGCGGTCGTACACGGTCAGGCAGTACACGTCGAACAGCACGGACGCGGACACGTAGCACGCGAACGCCGCGCGCTTCTGTTTCGCGTTGTAGCTCTGGTAGAGGCTCTCGGTGGCGCGGTCGGCGAACCGGCCGGCCGCGTTTCCGGCCGCAGCTGACACCGGCTGCGGCGTGGCCGGCTCGACCATCGGTCGGCGGCGCTGTGCGTTCGTCCGGTCAACGGGCCGCGGCGGCGCGCGCACGGCGCATGGCTCGACAGCGGAGACGGTGACGGTGACGGTCGTCGTGTCGGTGACGGTGACGGTGACCGTGTCGGTCGTCGTGTCGGGTTCGAACGCGTGCGTTGGACGTGCGCTCGGGCCGCGGCGATGCACGACCGACGCTCTCGTTCCACCCGGTGCCACTGGCCGCGTGCGCGCGTGTGCGCGGCCCGTCCGTCCGTCCCGAGTCGGCCGTCGCTTGGCGCGTTCGTGCTCGGTCGCGCCCGCCCGCCGCCGCATACCGCGTATACCGCGTATACCGCGCGGGATCGCGAGTCCGCGCGACGCTACCGCGTTGCTCGTACGCGGTCGTCGCCGGCCGGGCCGCCGCCGTCGCCGCGTACCGCGTTGACGAACGTCGTCGTCGTCCCCCCCCCAAAAAAAAAAACCGCCGCCGCCGCCGCGGCCGCCGGTCGACTCGGTACAATCGATACAAGCCGACGCACGCGCCACTCGTTCGCGTGTACGTGTACGTGTGCGCGCGCGCTGTTGGAATCGGTTGGCGAGACGCGCGCGGAAGAAACGATTAAAAACGGAAACCGCCGTACAGAAACACGGGCAAGAAAAGGCACGTGACGGTTTGACCGGACGGACGTACGTTTCGACGCGCACCCGGTCCGGCCGGGACGTCGCGCGTTTCGGTTCGTGACTTCGTCGCGGGGCGAGTCGGCGCGCAACCCGACCTAACCTTACCTGACCTACGGGCCGGCCGGCAGCGTTTTGACCGGGAGACGCGCTGTAGACGACGCGTTTTTTGTCGTGTTCGGATTTGAATCGGATTCGCCGCGAAAAAAAACCCCGATACGACAAACGCGTGTCGAACGAACAAAAAAATCGGAAATCGATATTGAACCGCGTGGCGTGCAAATCGTTTTCGGCAACGACACGCCTGCCGGTCATCGTCGTGCGTGTTTGCACGTTTCGAATTTACGTGAAAAACGTTTTATACGGACGGTCTTCATTCGATCTTTATTGTCCGCGTAAGTGTATTATATAGGCTTCACTCCGTCGTCACAAGACCCGTCTTAAAAAACAACGCGATAGGTCGAAAAAATAATTAAATATATACACGTAGATTTTTTTTTTAAATAATTTTGTGTCGTACGCAATAATTATTTATCCCGTCGACATTACGTCTATGTTTAAGCGTGAAACGTTTCAAAAACCATATAAGCTTGTCCCGTTGAGGCTTTTCCGGATCAAGTGATTTGGAAGCGTATATAGCAGATGTGCGTCTCCGTGGGGTCCGACGGTCGATATCGTCGAGTATATTTTTAACGATTTTTCTATGCGAGTTTTGACTATTTTTGACCCACGCGTGGGTTACGTTTCGGCTGGGGAAATTGAGTTACTTTCGTTTTTAATTAACGTTTTTGATCCATCCGCGCATAAACATTTGGGAAAAATTGGTCGCATAACGACTAGATATACCGCAGCAGATGCGTAGTAGTATAGTAGTGTCAAGTTCAACGTTTAAAAAGATCCAAAAAATTAACGTTAACGTTCGAGTTTGAAAACGTTCCGAAAAGGTTACCTCGGTAAACAAAAAAAAAAAAAAAAGAAAGAAAACGAATGGCGAATAACAACAGTCGTCCGGGAATTGGCTGAATTTCGTATTTTTCGCACGTCACGCGAGAGCAATCACAATCGTTTCGAAATTTCCAATGGACACCGATGGACCGTTGAAAACAGCGTTGACAGTTTCTTCTCCGGTAGCGTTTTTCCGCTAACCGCCAACTAACTTGATTCGTCATCGCCGACGGGTTTTCGAACGTTTTCGGCCACGTTGCCCGAATCCCGTTTCCGACACCGCCCTCGGCGTCGGCTTAGCGCACCGTAAAACACGTATGCGGAAACGAACGGTTTTTGAGGTTACAGACCCTAGCCGTGCTGCCGCAACTAGTCGCGCGTGACGTTTGACCGTTTTTCGCGTGCGCGCGAAGGGACGACCCTGACCCAACACGGCGAGTAGGCTTCCGCGCGTAATCTCATGCGCGTGTGTGTCTGATACGATACCGATCGCACGTCGCCGTCATTGATACACACGCATCGCGCCCTCCACGGAAAGCCTTCGTCGACCGTTCGTGATTTTTCAAAGTTAAAAATTAATAATAATAATAATAATTTTTTTATTCTGGTACTACTCTTGAGTCCGCCGGAAATCCGTTTTTTTTTTTTCATCGCGTCCCCGTTGATGAAACGATCGTTGAACGGTTTTTCATACGCGATTTTTTCGTTTCGCACCGACGTGTTGTGTAGCAGCAGTGTTTTTGTTTTGTTTTCAAACGAACTTACGATTCGACGACGAGTGCAAATAACGTTGGAAAAAAAAAACCCCTTTGAACATCGGCATCCGGTGTTATTCGAACAACAAACCATTAAGTGGCACTATCGTTTCATTACACCGCCGCGTGCGCCTATATTTATTACCGTGTCGTGGACGATAACGTGTTTATATTGCATTCATAAAAATCATTTATATATACATACGTATGTATTTGGTTTTACGAAACCGTTCTTGTAGTCGGTCGGTAAAAACGGGGAAGGCCGCCGTTAATCGAACGGGACACGCGAATCACGTTTAACGTTACGGCAATCGATACGGCGCGGACTTGTACGTGTGTGCCGATTTGAAACGACGAGGCTTTTCGAAGTTTTCGTGATCAATGTAACGACCGAGAAACGAAAACGAAGAATACGACAATTATCGTAAATCCGTGCACAATAATCCCGTTAATCGTCGTTAGACGTTCGTGTGGACGACTCGTGTACGCGGTTAAGGAAACCGTCCCATGACCTATCTGATCTTGGTTTTTTTTTTTTCCTCTGCGCTTTTCGGAACGTATTTACCGAAACGGTCCACACCGTTTCGTTGGAACAACAAAACGTATATCGAGGTCGAAACACGCACAGAAAAAAAATTTCAAACGCCGGTAAACTCAAAACATTATTCAACAGGTACGAGTCGTATTATGTTACACTGGGTAAATTGAAAATCTCATATTGTTCTTGAAATCGATCGCGTTTTTACATTTTTTCAACCACTCGCTTACTCTTTTTGTTTTTATTGCACACCATAAAAGACTTCAAATTTCAAAAGAAAAGATACATAATTCAACTTGTAAATAAACCGGTATTAATGTATGCAATTTTATGTTTTCATTCAATCCAATAAAACGAATAATACAAAGAAATGCGTATGTTCGAACGAGTTCCGCATATAGCGATTTCGTAAGTACATTATCAAATACTCATAAGTTAGTGTTATGTGGTCGCCGTCCCGACATAACGTTATTATTAAAATAGTGCGACGTCGACACTCTCGTCACTCGTTTTCAAAACCCGATGTTTCGCCGCGTCAAATTTCTTTCCCGGGTTTTCATTTTTTTTATCCCCCTTGACCTTTGGCACGTCGAGAACTCCGGTATGTACCTGCCGTGCGGATTTCTATCGCGGTACACATATTATACTTAAACGTTCATTTTTGAATTTCTTCCCACGCCGACGTCGTCGAGCGCAACACGAAAAAAAAAATAAAATCATAAACTTTAAACTAAAAATTTGACACGCCTGATTACACCGATGAAATTTAAATTAAATAAAGCGCTGATCGGAAGGCGCTTTCGTCATGTTAATCGACGCAAAAAACGGATCTTTAAACTTTATTGTTTTTCTTTGGAAAAAGAAAAAATAAATTTATTAGTTTACGAGTAGTTAATGTAATTTTATATAAAACAGATAATAGGTTACTATATTTGATAGCCCGTTAATCTAAACCCGAACGTGGCCCGCGCTTTGAAAACGGTATTAATCGATGAAGTAATCACACGAGAGACTTAGGCCGTTGTCTAAGCTCTCGAACGAGAAGAGCAATTATAATATGTTTACTCAGATGTTTTGAAAAATTAAATATTGTACACATACGATGTATTGAATTATTCGAACTGGCAAAGGTTAATATTTTTAGACAAATATACTGTGTAGTTTACACGTTAAAACAAACTCTTTTGTATATATATAATATATAGTTATAAAATTAAAATAATAATAAAATTTAGATAAAACAAATATAGTGATACAATTTTTAATTTTTTTTTTGTTTTAGTCGATTTATAAAATACATACTAATACATATTAAACAAACTTAATTTTTTTTTTTTTTTTATTATTATTAAATATTCTCTTTGATGAATACTTGTCCAGAAATTAAGGTCACTAAGTGTAAAAAAATCAAAAACAAATTGTTTACTTTTAAAAAGTTCTAATGATAAGTTATTCTTCAATATAGACGCTCGGGTAACTTTACCTCATAGAAAGTTTTCGTCTGATTATTTAGGCAGTTGTTGAACTTGCTTTTCTTTCGTAAATTGAAATGTCGGTGCTACTCGAAGGACTATCTGTTTGTTTTGGATATAAAGTGCAACGTCTCATCACCTGTGACATAAGAATTTTAAAAATCTTCCCCTTTCCGAGCATAACGCACGAAAATTTTCGGGAAGCTATGACGCGTTGACATTTATAATCCTCCGTCAGTATTTTTGGCATGTATTTTGCGCAAACTTTCCGACTAACTGTTCTTTCGAAATCTTTTGAATTCATGCCTTTGAAATGTCGTGGATTAATAATGCAAGTCCCTGACGGCCAACCGTCGATCTTCGTGCACGACGGCCTCGATCCTTGTCACAATCTCGTCCGAAGCTGATGGTCTTCCGCTTCTTACTTCATCGGACACTTAAATATAACTTTGCGAAAATTCTCTGCATCGTTTTCGGACGTTTTTTATGTTCATACAGTACCGTACACATCACACAACTGTGTATGAACGTCGATTGACCGCCAGTAACATAATAGTAAAAAGAAATTTGAAAACTGAAATCGTCAATAATAGCCTCATAGAATTGGGAAATAAATATCTAATTTTACTACTTAATTTACATGGGTTTTTTTTTTTTTTGTAACGGCGGGAAATTATCACTGGTCACTCTATCTTGTATTCTCCATTGAAAAAATTGAAAGTTCTTATAACAAACTATTTGGTCGGGTATTGAAAAATTATTAGTTTACATAATATCTTCTGTTGACAGGTATTGACAAAAAATGAGTATAAATAATGATATAGCTGATATCGAGCATAGACGTTGACATGATTATATATAGAACCGATATAAGTATTAAAAACGAGAAAAGAACAAAAACCCAATAGAAAAAAGACGTTTCGAACAATAGGAAAGTATAATATGGGAAAAAACAAAAATAACAGCGACTATGCGAATTGAAAACTACAAAGTAACTGTCTATATATATATCTTATGAGTATAATAATCGGTCGCGTAAGTGGAATTCTATAAAGGCGGTTAGGTCGTATACAATATTATATAATATAACATCATGATATGTATGCCTGCGTAGATGTACGATATCGTTTATGGGAACGTCGTGCTGTAATGAAAAAATATTACTTATGAATAATACATTTCTATTAAAACCGTTCGATAAAAAAAAAGAAATGTGTCTATAATATTGGTCGGTTCAAAAAATCATGCGCACTGTAAATACATTTACGTCCGTGTCTGTTACTTTTTCACCTGTTACAATTATAATTACACATACATGTATGCATATTGTGTATAGGATGAACTTTTTACCGTGAGCCAGCCGATTATCTGCCAAGAGGTTATGTAACTTCAAATTTCGGTCACAGGAGTCACGGTTCGGCGGAAACGGTATATACCCAATAGCGTTACTACAACAATAAATTGATTTTTTTGGTAGACAACGCACTTATCGCGCCGCGACTGAAATTCAAACGCCAATTGCTCGAAAATAATTCACCGAAATTTTTAAATCGACACGTGTTCATTTCCTAAAAAATATGTTCCTTGACCATTTACAACTGAAAGAATCGCTTATCGTTCAGAAATCAAATGTTGATATAAGTTATGCGAATGAAACGTGCGAAAAACTTTGAAAAAATAATAGCACAATAATCGTTTATATTGTCATCACGGCCTGGCTCGTGATGACATAATCACCCTGTACACTTTTTCTGAGTATATCGTTTTTTTCGCGTGCGTTATCATTTCTTTTATGTCAGAAGTTTTCAAGCTTTTTAATCTGCCTGTCCCCTTCGTCTCTACACGCCACTTTGGCGGCTCCTAAATTATTAACGACTAAAAAACATGATGCTTACATGTGACCGTTTCGCCGTAACTGCCATCATTATTATATAAATATTTTTTTCTCTTCTGTGCCGCGACACCCGTGACCAACGCTTGCGACGCCCATTGGAACCGCTACGTACAGTTTAAATACCTCTGTTTCGTGTAACGTACGCGTCGTACTTGATGTTATTTTTCAACAATATATTCGCTTGTACCCAAGATATTTGTTTATTTCGTTTTCGTTTCCGGTCAAAATGAACAAATACGTAAAACATGGAACGAAAATCAGCGGTGGACTCGATGTTAAATATAACGTCTTTGAGTCGCGAGTTGACGTGCGCCGAAAAGTCAATCATAAAACTACTCCGTTTTTTAGTTGAACAATAATAATAATAAACCGTTTCAAACTTCATACAACTGCACTATTATATGCGTATATGCGTACGTAGAAATGTGTAAAACGATATCTAAATGTCGTTCAAAACGCACGTTAAAAACGAAATAATAAAATGTATACGTGCTATATTTGAAAAAAGCCTGTCCGCGTAACGTTATGGTGTAATATTCACTGGGGGAAGTATACTCATTCACTTCAATATATAATATGATATACGACGCGAACGAAGAAAATTGTAAAAATAATAAATAGAAAACGCTCGTAATTTTCTACGCGTATTTATCTGTTTTTTCTTTTTTAAAATAAATCGTTACCCGTTCGAAGACATTATCAGTATACGCACGTCTGAAAATTCCGTCAGTACACGTATGTAACAACGTAATAACGTATAGAGTCGTTTAATTTTTCCTACTGATTTTAGTTTAACGAAGTTTAATTAATTATTTTCATTGCGTGCGCTAATTGCAAGTATAGATACGTGTAAACATCGTTCCGGTTCAGCTTTCGGTGGCGTTGTTTTGTGTGTGTGTGTGTTTTTCGCGAACAGTACAAATGGTCTATTGTACAAAACGAAAGAAAACAAACCGACCGAACGGAAAAGACGACAATTTAACCGTGCACGCGTCATAAAAGGACTGGAAATCGAGCGAGTCTCGAACTCTATTGTACATGAGTCCGAGTACAATGAAATTACCGACGTCGGATGAAAACGTAAGTTGTTTTTACGAAATCGTCCGTACGGACTAGTAAAACGTGTGTTATGTTGAACGAAACGCAAAACAATAGTCTCCGCGACAATGTGATATTGTCGTCGTAACCGAGGCGAACGTTAGGCAACCGGTAAAACGTTCACGAACGTACCGCGTCCGCGATAAATACGACCACGCGCCGTCACGTTCGTCCCGATAAAACGAACGGTCCGATCGGATCCGTTGTTCACGACGGAGAATCGGAAATCACGGCCGTTCGATCATTCGCAGGGCGATTGTCGTATTTCTACGTGCGGACGAGGCCAACCCTAACGCGTTTGTCGCTGGGGACGGTTACGAGCGTATTGAACGGGTAACCGCGGGCGGGGTCACGGTTAGGTTCGTCCGGGGGACGCGTCACCTGCGCGCTGGGGAACGACGACAAAAGAATATATAAATAAACCCCCTTCGTTCCGGGCCGCAGCGTCGCCGTGGGAAAGCGACGGGCGCCTCGCGTCGTCGGTCGACCGCCACGGCCGAGGGGGATGCCTGAGCCACGCGTGGACCGTACCGGTCGTGACGAGTAGAAAGAACCTAACCTAGACAGAGCCCCGGGCGACACTCGAGCTGATGACCGGCGCTATCCGACGGCGAATATTGCTCGAGGCGTGTTTCACTACGACGGTCGAGCCGGCTGAGCTTACAGTGTCAGCGCGCGTGTATCGTGTGAATCGCGGTAAGAGCTCTCGGAGCGTCTCCGTGTTGATCGGCGCTGAGTCGTTAGGTTGATTGCCCGTCGTGCTGGTAACACGAATACGAGTCTAGCAAGCATTCTGCGTTCTCGGCGACCGGGGGATGTCTCGTCGAGTCCGCGCGGTTTAAACGGCCGTGCGAATGCTCGCCCGCCGTCGATTTTAATACCGAACGTACGCGAATACGTGTAGGCGTAACGTTCCAGAATTTAATCCAGTTTTCTTTTCCGTAAACCACGTTTCGAGTAAAACGTACTGTATCGTTTCGAATCGCACTCGGAATACGAACATGTATCGATTACGGAAATAATAATAATATTGGATTTCTGTTTACACGCGTATCGCACGACTGCCGGTTGACGATTTGTGCGCGCGACTACCGCCCGTGTTGATATAATACTCGATTTCAGCTACACAGCTCCTTGTTATTCGAATGCATGTCTCCTCCCTAACCAGCCGTAAAAAAAATAGCGTACCGTTCTTCTCCCGCTGTCATGAATTACGAATTTACGTTTAACGTCGAATATTATTGTTTTATAACCGATCTGAAAAGCACTGTATTAAGGGAAGACGTCGGCGAACTCGACCGATACTTTTATAACACGTTTCCGTTTCAATGAAATCGAGAAAACGTAGTTATGTTTTATATATATATATCACAGAGATACACACGCCTTTACGGTCCGCGCGACGTATTTTCACCGTTTTCAGCCCACCGACCGACAGTTTCGCGGTTTTAGCGATAATATTGCGAATGGGGCGATATCGCAATCATTTTATATGAACACTCTGCGTTATATAAATCATATAAACGCGTGAGCGATATTTTTCGAGAAAAAAAAATGAGAAAATAAACAATATACCAACGAATTTATTTATTATTATTAAACTGTCCCACCTGTTATACGCGAAGTGTTTTATCGCACACCGCGAGTATTTTCCAATACGCACCATATCGTGTGTGTATATATATATTAATATGTACATGCGCGAGTTGAATAATATCGTTTTGAACGTTTTTAGTTCGCATAATATATCACGACGAATTCGAATATGAATTATTGTAATATATTATTAAGTCGAGACGTCTAATACGCTATAAAAAATTTAAGTCTCGTTAAGACAGCGGCGAACTAATTTCTGAAGAGAAATTATAAAAATGACCGGAATTCATATTACGTTGATACGTAAACATTTTATTTTAAACACCAAAAAAAAAAAAAATGGATAAACGCCGTGTTCTATATTACGTAGACATCTGAGTGCATTGCGATAGATAATAGCGAAGTTCGTTCGAGTAAACTTAAATGTTTATAAAAAAAAAATTATTACTTAATATCTGGAAATAATTATTTATTAACATGTTTGTACTACACAATGCGACTTCTTTGGGCGTTTAGTAATCGACGCACTAGACTCGATTTTTCGTTCTATACAATCTGATAAAACATTTTATTAAGGGAACTGTACCCAGGCGACACACTTCCGTTTCCCGTCCGTTAAATGCGACACCGCTTTAAAATAAATAATCGCGGACTCTCGAACTACAACTACTCGGATGCTTCATTGTATGAGATCGAACCTCGGACGTGTATAGTTCGGCCATCCGGAATCCGTACGGCAATCGGGTCTATAAAAAATATATAATCGACGAAATCGAGAAAAAAATCCCAAACGACTATTGTCGACGGTCCGTCGACTTCACAGACTTCACAAACGGATACGGCTAGACGTAATACCAAAACACCAATTAAGATTGTCTGCGCTGAACGCTGCACGGTGTAATTCCAACGACGCGTCGTTAATTCATAAGCCACTCTGAACGCGATGATTGCCTGCCGTTCGCATGACGCATAGACGACACGAACGTTAAAATCCCGTATTTTAATTATCCGAATCAACTCTACCCTGTTGGAACGTGCTTACTCTAACGACGTTACGGAGTACTTATTTTACGTTGTTTGCGTCGAAGGTTTAATGTGATTCGCGATTTTGGTTTGAATTCCGCGATTCCGATTTAGTACGTTTGAATGTCATACAGTAACTGAGACGTCCCGTTAGCTCATGCGTTAACACACTGCACAGTAAAATAGCTGCGGGATATTTATATACGAAACAAATGAATAAAACGGTTTGTTTCATTAAAGTGTTCGACCGCACACACAAAACCCAAAATACGGGTTAACAATCCACGTTTTGCCAGGTACTCCTCACGTGACTGAGTGACAGTGTCGATTAAAATTATTTCAACGCTCTCTCTTCACTAAATACACGAGTGGATTTATCTACACCGATCATCCGAAAAATCCGATCGTTATTTTCGTCTGGTCGTTACTCCGGTTAGAAGGAAAATATTATTTTGAGCGACGATTTACAAATCGTTCAGAAAAGAATATGTATTTATTCGTGTTAACATATGCGGTTAATACCGTCAAAATAAACGTTTATTATTTTAAAAAAAAAAACCCCCGATTCGTGTACACAAAGAGTAGTCCCTTCCACTCGTCAACGTAACGTTATGCTTGAAGGAGTCGAACGTTTTAACGGCGCGATATTATATCATGTGTTTGTCATTTTCCAATTGACAAAACGATAAACAATACGGTTTATTAAACGCTTTGTCTCGTAGCGCTTTCAACGCAAAACACGGCCCGTTGTCGACCGCACCGGATTTCAACAATTTCACGTCGCCCGACCCGTAACACGCGTTTGGGTTTTAATAAAATTTGATGTTTACGACGTTTCTCTTTCGTTGCGACATTACGATTTACACATGCGACGAAAACAATATTTTCGGGCCATCACGTCCGTCTCCTCGTGCGCTGTATTACGTTTTATGACCGGCACGTATTAATAACTATTATTACGAATGTCGCTATTATCGTTATCACGACGTGTACACGAAACGCGATTACAGGAAACCGTAGCTGACCCGTCATGTCTAACTAAACTAAATTTCGAGTTTGTGCTGCACGCGACGACGACGGGAGACGACGCGCGTAATAAAACCGTCCATTATAATACAATATCCACCGCGTTCGTCTACACGCTACGAGAATGTAATGCGGTTTTATCAGTTTAATTTATTCGTCTCGCCGCCGCGAACGCTGTACGTATCTATCGTCTCTTTTCGACGTGATTCACGCGAGTGAATAGCCTACTAGGTTTTGTTGGATTCGGAACTTGAACGTTCTGCTAAAGCAACCGACGTGATTGATCACGCGAAATAAAGCCACTGATTATTATTCATCGCCATTCGGATGACAAATTAATTTTTATGTGGCTTGTGTTTTCAACCCTTAGATCACAATATATATATATATGTATTAAGGATGTAGTCACCGTTCGGCCAGTAAACACTTCGTTTTATTCGAACAAATACTGACAGACCAGTTAAAAATTCGTTTAAAAAATGAATCGAAGGATTCGCAAATCCGTCGAATAATCGCAATAAACATATATTTTTTCGTCGATCATTGTCGAGACATAACCGACCATCGACAAAACGTTCAGACACTTCGCACGAGTTACATACTGTGTGTGTGTGTATTAGATAAAACTAGGGATGTCGCGGACCAGTACATTCTCACGACGTTTAACGACGGTAAGTTTTAACGCGAACCTCAGGGTCTACCGCGTATACCTCGTTTTATTTTGGCCGAAAACGGTGACACTCCCGGACTTCGTGCACGGGTACATTTTGAAAACAAGAATGACTGACAACGGAATGTTGTTGTTAACGGAGAATTTGACGATTTTCGCACCGAGTCGAAAGATCGCGAATCGAGGCGGATGAGATGATTACGTTTCCGGCGGATTCGTGCGGGGCAGGATGGGATCGCGGAAATCGCTGTTAGGACGACGTGTGCGTGTGTTCACAGATGCGGTGTACGTACACGTCGACGGTCAACAAGGGGAATCGTCGCGAACGACATTTTTTCTCCCGAAATCACCGTTGTTCCGTTCACGGTCGTAATCGCGCCGTGATCCTCAACCGATTGCTACGACGAGCGCGTGTACAATCCGTTTTCAATTTTGATTCCTGGATCGTTTTTATCGCTGTTAACGTTTCGGGAAATCAACTGGCGGATAATACTGTATTTCGGTGTACACAATACGCGAACGTTACCATTATTTTTTTTGTGAGTCGGTCGTTGAAAAGCACTTTTTTTATTTTTCTTCTGTTTTTTCTTTTTTTTTTTGTTTTCGTTAATATTAATCTCGCGTCTTTACGACGTCTCTGAACTAAGCCCCGGAACGAATAGTTGGAAAACCGAATTTCCGTTCACGTCCGTTCCCGTAACACAGAATATCGCGGAAACGTACTATAAAAAGTTACTACTGAAAACGACATTGACGTCGGTTTGTCGGCAGAGGCGTGGGTGGGTCAGTCAAAACCGTACACTACAACACGCACGGTAACACAGCTGTGCGACTATTACAACGTCAGTTCGATATCAAACAATCAATACGCACGTAAGCAAACAACGAGTAAGTAAACGTGTGAATGGTTTGATACCGAGACTGTATATTGTTGTGTTGGAATGCCGAAATCGATTCGCCCGCAAATCCGCGAAAATAATATCATACAAATCGTTTTCTTCGTTATTGTCGTACCGTTCGAAACGTTTTCGTATTACTTCCGGCGCAAATTCGATTCTGACGTGTAGCTGCCAGTGTTTTTATTGACCTCGAGTTTTTAGATTTCTCGGGGAATATTGATTTGATTTTTTTTTTTTTCGTTTTTTACATCACGTCGATTCCGGCAGTTGTCATTTTTATAAAACACTCTTAAAGACTGTAAACACGTGCCTGAAATATTTTATGTAAATTACTTATTACGATATTCCGCTGCGTCGTATAAATATGATTTATCAAATCCGAACACCTCACGCTCCGATGTTATCTGACAAAACCAAAAATAATAAAACAAATTGTTTTCGATTACGCCACGTAACGTTCGTTCGGTTTTTAATAAATCCGCGTAATGCAAATATGACGTACGCGTTCAACAGGATATCCGTACAGATCGAAATCTATGACAACATGCGGTTATAGCTTGTAGCCACCATAAAACAGTATTACTATATTATCATAAACACTTAAATACATTTGCTTTGTTCGAATTTTGCGGAAATATTTTTACTAGTTTTCGAAAATTATTGTTTCAGACGTGTAAGCTGATATTTTTATCGGCGGTCCGTTACAAAACGAATACGCCAACGAATGCGCGAATCGGCTCTAAACCATTTAACAGCTTAAGTCAGTAACATTTAATTTGAACTTCGAAGTATCGTTACTTTTAAAACTCAATAAATATTTTGTGCAAATAATGAACGAATTAATAAATATATATTATTTAACTGGCGGTGCTTTTTTTTTTTAATTAATTTCTAGCACACCGTTATAACGTCTCACCGACGTTATTGGTTTTTTGAACAACAGACATTTCATTTGCATGAGAAGTATAAATAACTTGTAAAATTCTAACTAGTTTCTGTTTCGAATATTCTAATTTTGACTGGTTAGAAATATTGACCAACTCGCCCAGCCTTGATATTATAAACATTATAATAATACACGGTGTTAAATATTCCAAACTCTCAGAACCCAACCTCCGAAACGTGACGTCGTTTAATTTTTTATTATTATTCGTATTATTATTTTTTTTTTTTTTAACTCGTTAAGTGATATTTGTTATATTATAAAAAATATATTGTTTACGCAATATATATTATACTTATCTGCATAAACCGGTAAAAAGAACACTATTTGTCTATCGATGTTGTATACAAAACTTTACACTGTACGTACTGCATAACATCTGAGTACATTCGAAAGTAACTCGTGCGAGTCTGAGGATTAGCGAATGAAAAATTATGATAAGTTCTCGGAGTTGAGCATAAAATCGATACTAAAATATTTATACGTAATTACTAGGAGTACATACTAAATGGTGTATGTGCGCTCGTCAGTATTTCAAGTATGAATTTTAATTGAGCGAGCACTTATAAATAATTATATTCACCACGCACCGCACACCGCTTTCAACCGATTGGCGCGAAATAATTTTAATACTTATTCACCGTGTAAGTTTTGCTCTCGCGCACCGTATCGTTATTTTATTTCGTATGAATTGCTAAATTTTCAACGTTTAGTTTAGTTACATTTGAAAATATCCGAAACTGTTCATGTGGCCAAGAAGTTAATATACGACACGTTTTATGTAATACGGAATCTTAAAACACTCGGTAGTTTTAACAATTATACTTTCCTCGATTTCCAGTTTTGAACCGTTTCAAAAACGTTTATGGATCAGTGACGTGACAGATACTAGGTGTTATGAAAAACTCTTTTCAAATGTATTTGAAACACGACCCAAATAATTTTCAAACAAAATTTAAATAGTGTATATAAAAAATACTACTCGAATATTTTTTAAAAGTATCTCAAATAACTTAAAAAAAAAATCTATAATTATAAATTTGATCCGCCACAATCACAGTTATTGGTGATCGGTAAATTAATTATACTTGTAATCGGAGGATAGAAATTTTAGGATAACATACTATTGTTAAACTATTTAAAAATTATTTATTAACAAAACTTATATGATTCTAATTTTATATGTGTTGACAATAGGTTACATATATACGTATATGTTTGTGTTTGTGCATTTGTGTGCATGCGCGCGTGTGTTTGTGTGTGTGTGTGTGTGTACTTAAGTAGCTATATAAAATACTTTTACTGAAATACTTAAGGGCATTCCGCGTGTTGTCAGTGATATTGACATTCGTTGAATTTTATCGTTACATTCTTAGCTGGTAAATCAATAAAAAATATTGAAACGCTCGAACATGTACTCGAACTAGCTATAATTAATTAGTTTAGAATCAAAGTGTGCGGATTATACGAAAAAACGAGCATTTCGTACAGTCTTGCGAGATTTCGTTATAAAAAATTCAGCACGTCTATTTATATTAATATAATTGTACGAAAGATAGTAATAATAATAATTATAATCATAATAATGACGATGATAAGGATCACAATCGAGGGACTTCAGCCTCGAGAGATTCAGGCCAGACTCGGATTATTGTGCCACTGCAGCTATAGACAATATAATCTTAATATAATTATATTGCGATACAAAGACGGGCTTTTCCAAATGGGTTCGTGAAATGAAATTCAATTAAAATATAACGCAAGATCGGTCGCTGAACTGCGATACGGTCCGTTTAGGGATAAAATAAAAAGAAAGAAAAAACAAAATGGATAATCACTTTAAAACAAAAAATAATTGTTTTGTTTCCGATGCTAACCCAGTTATTTTCAAAATCTAAACATTTATTTCCACGTGTGTGCCATTTTTCTTGTTAATATTTTAATCTGTAACGGTCCCGACAAACGTATTTATGGCCCGCAAGGTTTTATCCTCGCGTCAGACAAGAAAATATATCGTGTGGTTTTACGTTTTACCCGGTACCGGGTGGCGCTGATCCTCGTGTTGTTCTCAACGGCCATATTTTTTCGAAATCGTCGACAATTTTTAAAGCCCAATGGCATAATGGCCGGTATATTTTTTACACTCATTTCGCCCGAACGATATCTTGAGCCTTGGGCGCCTGAGACCACCTGATACAATATATATATACACGTCAAACAACACGGTGTGAATACTGTAAACGCGTGCTCTGCGACATGGCTTGCGGACCGGTCCAATAGGGTTTAATTTTTTTTTAAATGTTCATCGCGAGAACATTAAACGGTAAATCGTAAACGTCTTACGCGAGTTCGCGAACGGCGCGCGAAAAGAATTGACGAAACCGAACGAGACCGCCGCGTCAGTTCGCCGAAGTTAGGAATTGAATCGTGAGACTGCCCGTTACGTTGTCGTTTAGACGTGATCCGTCGTCGCCGATTTCGCCGCCCGGGTCCGATTCGGATAGCGCTATTTGGCCGCTCGCGGAATCCACGCGAAACATGACGTTTTAACGGCACGAAACCGGCCGCACCGCGCGCACGTTCACTTACCAAACGTATTAATAAGCGACACACATCGCACAACGGACGGGCGGTTACGAGACGAAAATAACCTGAAAATACGCGCGGCGTCCAAAATTATCGTGTTTGTACACGTGCGTGCGCTCGGACTATACGGTGCGAAAAACAGATTTTTATTTGTTCGTTTCGTCTCATTTTCATTTTTTCATATTCAAATCACTTTTACTAACGAAACGAGGACCTCTGTGGATGCGTAGACCTTCGTTGTTTTTTCATTATATGCGTATCACGTTTTAAACGGTGTACTCGCGATCGTCAGGGCCGAGACGAGAAAACGTTTTA
The DNA here is from genome assembly GCA_019022885.1 of Schlechtendalia chinensis. Lineage (NCBI taxonomy): Eukaryota > Metazoa > Arthropoda > Insecta > Hemiptera > Aphididae > Schlechtendalia > Schlechtendalia chinensis. The sequence goes on along the minus strand of CM032346.1, from coordinate 3,839,311 downwards.
TTTTTTTTCTCCGCTGTTTTCGATCGATCGATTCGAAATGTCAGCCCTATTCTTTCTTGGGATTTCGATCATTCGGTCACGGCGCTGTTTGCTAATATTGCGTGCGTGTTGTTCAGAAACGGGTTTTTTAAAAAAAAAATATGAATATTGACGGAAGAGAATCATGAAATCTACTGTTGCGATTTAACGCGTATTTTGTAAAGCTTAACGTAAAACCCGTCCGAACAGAAGGAGGAAACGTACTCAGACAATTGGCACGTGTTAAAAAGTTGACGCCGTTAGGAATCGCGGACATTGTCCAAACGTTATCCGACGCCTCGCGTCCGTCACGAAAAATGAACGTACTAGTTATTTTCAACCGTGTATTTGTCGCGTAGTCTTCAACTGGTGACAGGTAAGTAACCGAACTTGTCGAACGCGATGGCATTATTTTCGACGATAAAATAATCAAGCAAACATGTCTACAAAAAAAAATTTATTGAACCTGTTATGTTACCGTATGGAAGTCGACGGCTGAAACAAATATGCATTTTATTTGGCCGAAACGATGTGTGCCCTGCGGGATATTTAAACTCTCGGTCGGGGTCCCGATTAATTTTCAATATTACCCCGAATACCGTGACACGTAAAAGTTAAAGTCAAATTATTTTACTGTTTTCGGGCTACTTGTCGTAATAAAATGTCGACTTTCTTTTTATAACGCACCGATCAATTATACAAATATAGAAAAAAAATTATTTTTCGTTTTTACTATCTACAACGAAATATTCTACGAGTGAAAATAAAATATTTTTTTCTTTTCTATTCGTTTTTGTTTTGGTTTTACCCTTACATAGTAGCGTTGCGTGGCATATATTCTAAAAATGTGAAATTTCGTAAAAATAAATAATAATAATGATTAAATTGTAATCCAAGACTTTGTTTTCCCTTTGCCAATGGTGGTTTCCGTTGGTGTGTTATTCGTTTATACCCAAACGCTCGGTTAGTACATGTCGCTTTTCTAATTCGGGCACGAGACTCCATTTAAAAGGTATTAAATATAAAATATTACTACTTACCCGAACATTTTCCAATAAACATAAAACGAATTTTAAATATTATTTATAGAGACTAAACTTACAGACTTTGTCGTTTGTTTCCGAGATTCGAATTTTTCTCCAATTTTTACAAAGCTTTGTGGAATAGTTTATACGCTATTGTATTCGATGAAAAAGCAATTTAAGGTAAATTTATTTTTAAACTGTCGTGTTGAATACCAACATAATAGAACAATAGAACGATATGAACGATATAATTCTTTAAACATTTAAAATATTCGATATAACTTTTAAAATGTTTTTGGAAAAAAAAAATCAATATTTATCTGTTCTATTAGGATATTTATAAATTTTATTTTGCAACACTCTATTGAATACTTGAGAGTACAAGTATTTAGAAAAAAAAACCTACTTTAATATATCCCTGTCGTCTAACCGAAAATGTGGTCGCGTCTCACCCCTCCGTAACGGTAGATAATGCACGTGTTATACATTTATTTATTCTTACATAATGTTATTTAAACGTGAACATTTAGACGAAACACTATCAAACCAACATAATCGTTTGTGTTATATTTCGGCAACGGTGCGTGTTTAATCCGTTTTCGCAGTGAACCGATACTAAAACTTACTCGCAATTAAAACTCACTACGATCACCAGTAGCTTATATATATATATTCGTAACAACATAAACTTTTGATTAATATTTTCGTACACTAAATTTAACGTTTTCGCTAGTATAAATTCGAAGAAAAGTTATTCGTATCCCCAGCGTCACATTTCGCGTCATAATCTATTACTATTATTATAACTGTTATATACTGTTATTTTTATATATATATAGAGAGAGAGATATTTGTCATGAAACCCAACGATCAACAAATAAATGAAAGCGGTGAAATTGATTTTATAAAAACAAAATAATTAACATAACATAATAGTTTGGTCGTACACCGTAGTAATTATTGATAAAACAGATTTTAGAATTAGTGAAACGTCGAATGGATGCGTTTTCGTTGGAGATTATTTAATTGTGATTAACTATTTTTTATTATTTTATTTATTTTTTTTTTATCGAAAATCGAAAGTTGTAAACTCGTAAACGTATTGTCATCACTTGTTGTATCCGTACTGTGCCAGTTCTGGAAAAGAAAAAAAAGGAGAAATGTTATTATTCAATAAATTCAAAGCATCGATGAAAACGTTGGTCACGCGAACCGAATAATTCAATTCTCCCGGTTGGCCCGACACCGCCGACGCGTACGTCGTTTGCGCAAAAATATCGCAGCGACACGATTTAACGTGTTTCGTGCGCGCGTGCAACGTGTAGCGAAAACCTTCATGACTTACTGGCAGTAATGCGAAATCGACGTCTCTGACTTGGAACGGTGCCGAGTTCCGGACTGGTCGCAGGTGGTCAGATTCGGTTCAGAATAATTTTATTTCAATCAATAATTAATAAAAAGTTTTCGAACGGGCGCTGCGGACGTCGGCTCAAACGAGTTGCTTTAAACGCGGATTTCAGAGTTTTATTATTATTTCGAATTTGAAAACAATACTCTGTTATAAGTGAATAAATATGATAAATACTTTTGAAATATGATATGATATGTCTCATACATTCTCCGAGCGCTTAAAAAAATTCGAAAACTGTCCATGTCTAAAACGAGTATGTCGACAAGTTTTGAATTACGCTCATGCGAGCTATTGGGGAAATCGAAAAACATGTCGAATAGTAATGCCAATGCTGATTCACAGACAGAATAAAAAAAACACTCCTCGTAAAATGCATTTTCCGCTTCGCTCGCAATCTAAAATATACTCTTGTAGAAAAAACAACAGTTATATATAAACAATAAATTTATCTCGACCTACAAACGGTATAAGACCCGTTTGCCGCCCTTACATAATAGGGATACAACACGATCGCGCACGTTTTTGACCATTTTGACGTTTTTGTGCAACGTCGTCGCATTACATCGAGTTTGTTCGCTGTTCATTGTTTTATTCGTTAACGGTAATCAACAAAAACTTCATTAAAAAACGTATGAAAGCCGAACGCTTCTATTTACGTTAATCCGACCCGTGAAAAAATTAATCCGAACAGAACTTTCGAAAAGCGGTAATTCCGAAATTTAACACAACCGAGACGTGTTTCGAAAATCTCATTTCCGTCGTTTCCGGCAAAAAACCCGCCGTTCTTCATGTGTTGCGTTTTGACTGCGTTCGTATACGTGCGCATACATATAGACACGAGTCGAGCGACGACTTTTCATCAAACCAATTTGTCAAAGTATTAATATTTATTACATATTATTGTGTGTGATATCACATCGTTTTCCTGGACTGATTTATTTCTGCACGCCCGACGAAACACACGGGTACGTAACACTGCCGTAAATAATGATCGTCATTGACGATATCGCGTGAAATTCGAAAAACTCGATTTCCTGCTGCTTACCCAAGTAGTCCAGCAGTGCGGTGTGCAGCGAGCAAGTACGAGTGTGTTGTGTCGTAAGCCGCGAATGTGAAATTTAAAAAAGGAACGCGAACCAATCACCTACATTCAAATAGATTTTACCTTGGAAATATTGTTCTTTGTTCAAGAACTGTTGTGCCCAAGTGAGCGGATCGTATTCCAGAGTACCGCCAAAGTTTTTCGGCAAAATATTCGGACTTAGGTGTTTGTGCAGAGAGTTGAGATTATTCCCGTGAAAATGCACCTGAAGAGAAATTGAAAATTAAAAGTTAAAATTTTCACTCGATAAATAATTATGAATATTCCAAATAAAAACGAACCCGACATCGTATTTTTTCTTTCAAAAACGGTTTGATGATTGAATACACAGTGTATAAGTAAAACGGTTCATTGATGAAATGAAATCCTTGAAATCTTAATGGGAAGCTGTCCTGCAAAGAAAAAATTTTCTAATATAAATGAAAATATCTCCCCAAAACGTTAATTTTTCTTGTTTTCCTCAAACGATTTTTTTTCACAGGTAAGCAATATTAACTTTGTTTTGTTTTGTTTTTTGTTTTTTCTAATTTGAATTTCAAATAATATTTTGATAACTTTTGTTAATTTTATATTAATAACTTGCACTGTTGTTTGATGAAAACAAATAATTTTAAAACTACTTAATCATAAAACGTTGTGTAAAACAAGTATAATTACGCAAAGTTCATTATTCAAAAGAGTAAATATATATATATAAGACTTTGAAAAAATATTTAAGGATTACATTGTACACGAGCGAAATTAGTCGAAGCTTACGTATAATGAGTATTCGATGATAAAAAGTAACACATATTTTATACGCAGTTTTATTCATGTCTTCGATGAAAAATATTAAACTTAAGTGAAACAACAACAAAAAAGTAGATGCGAGTACATTTAGTTTTAAAAAAAGAAATGTTTAACACAGCTATAACTCAGAAAATGTAAATAATTCTTGTTATGTATTTTTATTTTGAGAAAACAGTTTGCACGTTCTATATTTTTTCATAGTTTTAATATGTTCGTCCCCGTCCCCTATTTGTTATAAGTATGTGTCGACTTTTGATTTTTAAATGATAACCAAAAGTTTTAATTTAAAAGTCTTAAGAATTATATTGATTTTTGAAGTCCGACGAATATTCACCGAGTAACGAGCATTAAGTGTAAGACACGGCGAAGTGAAGAGATACTGTAATGAGATTCGCTATTGGAAATTTACCGTCTTGGAGACGCTTCGTTAGAAACGTTTAAGTCTGACGGTTAAATGTCCGTTCTCGTCAGTCAATGCAGTTCTCTATCGAGCATACATTTATTATTGGGACAAAACATTTTCGTTTATTTATTTTAGTTCTATAAAACAGTCGAGTAAAAAAATAGGTCGCCATTTGAAAATCAATAGTTTACGTTTGTTTAAGGCGTTTCGAAAATGGTCTATGAATAATCCATAAACGAATTGATTCGCGAAAACGCCGAAATAAAACATCTGTTGAAAATCTCGGCAGATAGTAGCTGGAAGACGATGAAGAAAAAAATCGACCCTTTATTATTTTTAAAAAGCCGAAATATGATAAGAATGTAGTGAAACGTAAATCGTACTGCAATGATAATATTTCGCGGAGGCAACGCGACCATACTGAATGTCTACGGGTTATTAATAAGCCTGTCGACCGGCTTGAACATTTGGAAACGTACCTCGTCGAGTCGGTGTATTCACTCACCTGTATGACGTCCGCAGATTTTTTAGCGTAATATGGCGACAGGTACTGATAGTGTTTCCGCCACTCGAACCCCGTGAAGTCGGCCACCGCGACCATGCCGGTGAGTTGAGTTTCGGCGTTTTCGGATATAACCTCGAGTATCATCAAGTTCGTTTTGAAAACGTCATCGTTACTGATTCCGGGCAATATCTTTTCTGAACAACATAATGCACGACAATTGTCATCTGCGCGACAGTTTCAAAATTAACGTAGCTTTGACGAGAAACAATGACGATTAATTGAACGACTCGGTGCGACTTCGTGAATGCGTCCGGGAAAAAAATGAAGCACACGACTTGTACGTTTACGGCGGAGAAACAAATAGGACGACTAATCGACACGATCTGTGTAATTTAATGAAGGAAACATCGAACTGCGTGAAAAGTGAAAATTAGACGTGTTTCGTATGAACGTTTTGTACGTAAATGTACGAGTACATTTCCAAACGTCTCGTTACGGCATGTTTTATAATTTTTGTATCCTACATCGAAATTACACCATTTACCGAAAACGTCGTTAGATCTATAGTCAGAATTATTATTACCCAATCTGAAAACGTAAATTTCACGTCCGCGATGGTCTCTTTGAGACAACATAAAAATCGTTCCGGACTCCAAGAAATATTTGTACTTCGACGGTCCGGCCAAATAGAACAGAGTCGGATTCTTCTTTCTCGCCTCGTAATAGTTCAGTACCTTTAAAATTATACACTTTACAAATAATGCGCACGCATATTATTTCCTATGGAAATCAAAAAAGTTATAAAGGACGATTCGTCTTTTTTTTTTCTCGACTAAATTACGATTTCGGCCATTTGCAGTTGTTTACTACCGCCGTGAATTGATCGTTATAATTTTCGTTGAAATGATCACGCGTAAATCTTCAATACAACGGAACTCTATACATTTTTTACGGTTTACTCGAAAACCACTAAATAAAACGAAAATTAACTTTTGAGCTCTAACCCTGAAATAAATAATGTCTATTGTGTTTTGTAAAAAAAAAAAATTAATATACCTTTTTAGTTAAATGTTCATTAATGTTATAATAATACCGGTTATTATTTTATTTTTGTTCTTACCAATTTAAATGCTTTATTCACACAATATTTTCTAGCTCTCAAAAACTTGAGCATAAATGCATCATCCATCCTTGATTTCAACAAAGTTTCACCTTCAGAAATTAAACAAATGTCCAAATTAGGAAACAAAATTTAATATTGAATTCGTTGATATATTTTTAGATTTTATGTTGTCTGACAAATGAAATTTAAATATCTCGCTGTAAGACTTATTCGTGCTTATTAAGGCTTTATTAGTGCAACGTATCAAAATATCCGATTTCCAAACTTTCATTTTAAATGATTTTTAGATTTATTCATCTACTTATTTTTCAGATCGATTTTACGTAGTTAGTTAAACTTTGGTCTTTTTTCACAAACAACATGGTCCGTTTATATACACTGTTTTTATGTAAATTCAACGCATAATACATTATTTTTACTTATTTTACAGTTCCATTTGCAATTTTCGTGATCGTTTCAAATGCTTTTCATACATTCTAATCGTGCATTATATTTATAAAGCCCTAACGAAGTGTTTTCAACATTAAAACATTAACCAAACGAGTGATTAAATAGGACACGCGGAACGTTCTATGTAGAAAACCAAACCTTTTTTATTTTTGAAAAATAGTGACAATTTGTTAATTGCGTGTATGGTCTGTACTGAATGGTGCTTACAGTGTTTTTAGCAATAAATTATAAGCTAAATATAAGTATGTAAATTTGTATTTGTATATAATGTACATATTAAATTTGTTTCGTTTGTTATCAAAACAATTAATCTCTTTGAAAAACAGAATACGTCACGTTTCAACAATAATCATAGACGTTTGTTAAAATGGGTTGGAATATAATCACGATAAAAACCCGCGATGAAATGTTCGTTTTGAACTATTGAATGAAATGTACATATGAAGTTTTTTTTGCTAATCAAACAGCACATTGGACTGTGAATACGTCTCGTTAGTGATATTCCAGTTGAGTGTTGATATTGTAAATAATTAATTGAATTATTGAAATTTTTTTTTCTCAGCAAAAAAGTACACAAGCGTACTCGGTGATCTCCAGCTATATAAACTAAATTTCAACTACGGAATTCGATACGTTCGGTATACATATAATCTGTAAACATATTGCGGTCGTATTTTTCTACGGTATTCCGTGTGCGACAGCAACTGCGTTGTGCAAAGTGAACAAACCGTACAAAACGTGTCGGAACACATCGCCGGGAATCGTACAGAGTTACGGCTCGTTGCATTCAATTTTGCGTTCCGCGTTTGTACGAACCGTCGCCTAGTTCATAATACGTCCCCATATTGCACCTGTATTGTTATAACCAATTGGCAATTATCCGTTTGCCGACCAAAACGGGCAGCAGTCAAACGATAAACAGAAACGGTATGCACGCGGACTAAACTCGTTCAGAGACATGTTCGGAATAAATTGGCTATTATTAAACTCATACGACGACGGCTATTATTATTATTATTATTACAATATATACGGTTTGTCGTCGTACACGGCCGCGTCATTTCAGATTTTGATTTGTCGGTGCCAAAACGTTCGCAGGCCCTATGGCATCAACTCCGCCGGAGTTGCACTATGAGTTGCAAAGCACAGTGCACAACGGTTCTTATCACGATTAAAAGTGAATAGTCGAAATTTAAAAAACACATCGTAAAATCGCACGCGCCCATTCAGCGTTGTCCGTGAAGGCGTTCTTTGCGAAATGCCGACACACGACCGTGTTTGGACCGACCACCGTACTCGCCCGACCTGTCGCCCCGTGACTTGTTTTTTTATTTCCCGAGATCAAGTCCGAGTTTACGGGGACAATATCCGACATGGCGAAAGCAAAAGCGACGGAGGTTCTCGACAGAGCGTTGTACGGGTCGGCGAGGTGGGTACATTGAAGGCGATAAACTTTCTAGTGTAATTGGTGATCAATAAAATGTTTTGTAATACCGGTCCGGTGATTGAATTTCCACTATTCGTATATTTTTGGTACGTACCTTGAAGCAACGCGCGTAATTCTTCGATAGCTACTCGCGCGTCGGACGGTTCGTTTATTTCACGCTGTGCTTTATTGAGTTTACGTTCGGACGAACCGATTTGACTTTTCGACATTTTCATAGAGTTTAAGGAGAACGAAGGTACACGCGACAAAGCGAAAAAACGTACGGATTCACACTGATTTTAGAATTTTTTTATACACACCAATTGTTGGTACGAAACGAAAAAAACTATATTAATGATAATAATAAACAGGAAACTCGATACAAATCTGTAAAATGACGATGGCCGTGCGCCGATACACAAAACGTGTTGACAAGAACACACGCGGCTGTACGATTGGTGTCGTCATATAATATAATATAAATATACGTGTGTGCGTGTGCGTGCGATCGTTATTATTATTGTTGTGCGACGCGTGACGAGAACGACAAATAATAATCCTTACGTAAAAAACAAATCGTTACGGACAAAACTTCGATAAAATCGTTAGCGCGACATCTCTGCCCTGACGGTTTTCGAAGCGCACGGATCGTGTACTCGCACGTCCGCAACACGTTCGACGTTCGGAAAACATCGGAATCCGTTAGAACGGAACGGCAAACGGCGATAACGTCGCCGAAACATGAATTGTTCCGCGCGGCAGACGGCCGAGGACCGAAAAAACAGAGGTTAGCTCATTCGACGTCGTCGATTCGCGATAACCGTCGCCGTCGTTGACGACCTGCACTGGACGAATCCGATCGGCTGGCATCGATAGTGTTCTCAACGGCGGTTTCCCCTCCGAGACGCGAACCGTTAACGAGCCGACATTAAAATATACGCGCTCGGGTCGGTTTGTTAAACTGCTCGTCCCGACGTTAAAACGTAATTTTATTGAGGATGGACGCTACGTAACCCGCGTCTACGAGGCGGAATCGCTCTAATTGAAAATAAAGCTCCCGCGCGTCAAACGTAATTCGACTCGTCTTTCCGGTACGGGTTTCGCCCGTAAATCTCGTGTTTCGTCGGAGGGCTTCGAAACGAAAATATAAAACGTTCGTTCGCGAACAAACGGAAATGTTGTGATTGCCGTAGAGCCGGTTTTCGCACGACGAAAACAGAACAGAACAGAATCGCTTCGACGCCGTTTCTTATCGTCGTTCCACGCGCTTGTTGTGACTAATTCGATTGCCGTTTTCGTACGCCAGCTGCCGGTTACGTTAATTTTTCTATGGGCTTTTAAACGCCGTACTACTTTTTACACCGCGTAATCATTTACGTGTACGTAACCTATATTATAATGGGTCGAGGGGCGTCACTCTCGGTTTCTTCGTTTAGAACGGATCTGGAAACGGTTAACGGGTTGACGAACAGGCAACTCCGCGTCGTCCACAGCGCGCAGCCGCCGCGAACGGCCGCGCTAAAAACCACGTTGTCGCGTCGTAGTCGTCCGCGCGCAAGAAAATTCCTCTTCGGGACGTCCCGGGAACTCACGGCGGTCCGCTAACTGTCCGAACGAAATACATGACCGTAACGACGGTTCCGTCGTGGAAAACCGCTCTGTAAGACCGCGAAAACGTACAAAACGACACGGTCCGATTACGGGGTGCCGTTCCGAAACGCACGATTATGAAAAACGCTCCGGGTCGGGTCAACGTCGAAGACGATCAGCTTATAAACGCACCATGTCCAACAATGGCTCCGTGATCGTTTTAGTTATTTTAGCTGATGCGCTAACGAAAACGCACGTTTGTTTGAAAAAAATTAATTGATTACATGGAATACACTTGTTGAAAATCACGTTTCGGCATAAGTCGTCATCACGAAAATCGACGAGGAAACGTCAACGTTAACATTGTTGCTATCAAAAATTATGGTCGCGGGCCGTGAAACGAAAAATAAATATCCGATCCGCGGAGGGACCCAAACGCTTTGGACTGATTATTACCACGGTTACCTAGTGTTGAAAAGCGTGGATGATCTAAAACGCACATCAAATAAATCATTTGAATAGATAACCAAATCAACTAAATATTAAAATCGCAAAAATAATTTACGATTAATTCGAATATATTGCGTTTTCGAAATCCTTACCGCGTTACACATTCGGCATTTGTTGAAAAAAAAAACAATTTTTGAAAATATCAATCAAATCAGCACGCGTGCACGAACACCGTCTGGAGAAGAGTAACAAGATTAAGTGCGGCCTATTAAACCAAAATTAGACGTTCCAAATCAATATCCGTTTTCGTTTTTTCGTTTTTCAGAGCTACACGCCCATGTTTTTTTTTTACTACTGTTGTACGTGATTTCGTCTTCTCGACCGTACACATATACATTTCAATCATTCTAGCGCGTATAAATCCTCGTTCCGATACGCACGGAATGTACAAAATTACAATGATATGTTCGAGTATATTATTTAAATTCAAGAATATACGTCAACGGTTTTAATGTCGTAACATTATTAACATTATAAAATCGTATAATAATCAATAGCTACCGTTCTGTGCAATACCCACCGCGACTATAAAAAATGTTTATTTTTTTGGTCGACTTTTTCCCCTTTGAATACGAATATTTTGCATTTAAAAATCGTTTTCAATCGCATGCTTAATTCAAAAATTATGGCCAAAATGTTTTTTACAAAAAACTCGATCGTTTTTGTTTTTCTCTTCAAGAACCACATGATTGAAACGAAAATAAGTTTAACGTTTATATTAATTATATATATATATAGAAGATATGTTTTTTTATCGTTTCATAGCACCGAACGTATACGTCACGTTTTATAAAACGTGATAAAATAAGATTTCAACTGTTAATCGCACTTCTCTTGGGATATCAGAAATTGTATACTTTTAGTAATATATATTATAAATATCAGTTACTTAATAATTAAATTTAAAAAAATCATTAATTATAATATTTTATTTTGCATGTTTTCCCCACTAAAATATTATCATTACGATTTTCATTATTAATAAATAATTTAAAAAATGTATATGTGATACTTGATAGTATATAATACACTTAAAAAAAACAATAATTATTAATGATACGATACTCCAGTAATTACTATGTTAATTAAAATAAAAACAAAAACATTACGCAATTGTATATTTATATTTTTAATTTGAATTTCAACTATTAGATATGACAAACAAAATAAAATACAAGATATTGCAAAAAATTAACTTATTATTTTTATCTAATAGTATAACACAATATTGATAAACACACACATACATAATATATATACATAATGTGAATTCAAAGAACACATTTTTTTTTTAATATCGGTTTTAAGTTTATTCTAAAATTTAATATTATTAAATAATAAAGTAGTGAAAACAAAACAAAAAATAAATAAAGAGTAAAAAAGATATTCAAAAAATAAAGAAAACAGAAAAATTATAAGTTAATACTCGTAAACGAAAAATACATATAAATATACTTAAATATGCAAAAAAGCCAATGAGTATTACGTTGATTAAAGAAAAAAGAAAAATATAAAAGTTGTTGTATACGTGTGTTTAAATACACTTGTACAACTTTTATATTTTTCTTTTTTCTTTAATCAACGTAATACTTATTGTTTTTTTTTGTATATTTAAGTATACATACATATATATATATTTATTTATTTTATAAATATTTTTTTTATTAGTAATATTATTGTAATAGGTAGAGGCGGAGCTGGAAACCACTGGAAATAGAAGCCTTATTCAATACGACGTATATATTCGTAGATGATGTTTACACTTTACAGAGTCGATTGTTTAACATTTAATTATTTTAAAGGTTATAATATGAAATATATAATATATTGATTTAAACACAAACACACGTTTGCATCATTGCTTATTTAAATTATTTCTTTATCACAAAAGTCACATTTTATCATATTATATAATAATAACGCATTATTTAAAATAAAGCATTCAAGAACTGTCAAGACGTTAGTGTATGTAATAGTATATAATTTAATAACGTAGTGTATACCATATAAAGAATAACTTATGATAACTACATTACATATTATCATATTCGAGCAATAAGTTTTCTTGTTTTTTTTTTTTGTGTTTTGCATTATGAGACCATTCAGTGTATGAAAAATAAATGAATACTACTATGAAATATTAAAGTGTCTGTGTGAATGAACAATTGCACAAATTATCGTATGAACTTCCAAATCGAGTATCAGAAATGTATTCAATCAAATCGGAATTATTTTGCCAACGCCGAGATTATTATCGATTCGTTATGTATACATACTCGTATTATGTACGAGAGTACTGTTAGTTTGATCAACTAATCTGTGAATAAAATGCATTTTAAATCCCAATAATAATTTCAAAAGCAACAAAACGTTCAAAATTCAAGAGTTATTATAATTCTTCTCCTTTTTTGTACGATCTATACAAAAAAAAAAAATCCATTAGTATTTGTAAAATGTAAATTAAAATATAAAAACACACGAAAAAAACCTGTGGAAGAACCCATTCCTTTCGTTGCAATAGGTCACGTCACCATCTCTTTTCACATATCTTAACTATTCGACGATGATTTCGTGGTAGTGATTAGGTGTGAGTGAATTGTAACGGTGTTCCAGTTTGGAACGCAAACGTTTATAAAACATTGTAGCCCTTATCCCCTGATTGTTTCCTGCTTACAACGATCAAATTGGAAACGTTTAAATTCCAATTGAATCGGACTTCCCGCGGTTGGAGACCATATAGGACCGTATGGGTTTGAGAGAAGTCTTAGGAGTTGGCGGTATTGTTTTTAGGACGGTAATTTTTTTTTTTTTTTTGATTATGTACTTGAAATCGTCAAAATTACTAATAATGATACGTACGAGTATATAGCAATATTTTACAATTGTAACGTCAATGAAGTTGCATTTTTCGTCTGTGCGTTTAATATCGAATAAAAAAAAAAAAAGACATTAATACATTCGTCACAAATAATTGTTGAGTTTTAATTACGTAAAACACGTTTACGAATTTCATCAAAATTGAACGGCCCAGAACGTTAATAGTTGTACGCGAAATCAAATGTCCACCCGACAATAGATTGATTTAAATAATAGTTAGCTCGACTATCCCGCGAATAAAACCGTCATATTTTTCGCGCAAACATTTTATTAATTATAAACATACTGGTGCCAAAGGAAAATTTCAATTTGTATTTTTTTTTTAAAAAACATAATCAAATTTAATCTCACGAGAAATAAAACACCGAACGGCGAACTGTCTAGGCAGTCACGACGTTTCCGGATGGGAAACGACAGTCTTAAAACGTCACGCGAACAATTACACGAGTGATTACGGCCACGCGGTCGGTTAGACGATCGAGTACACGGCTTTTGTATTGAAAACCGATACCTGCAAAACGACAATCGATACGCGGACGTCGCGCACACGGTGACGAAAAAGAAAAAACGTACACAAAGGCACGCGGACGATAAATTTGCCGGTCCGTCGCCCGTTCCGAAAAGCGCGTGACTGACGTTGAAATCATAAGGCGGTGAACGCGCCGCATCGCGTTTTTCCGAATAGGTTTTCGTTTTCGGCCGGACGGTTCGGACGCCGTTGGGGTTTCGTCGTACGGGAAGATTTACGCCGCGCGGGAATAAGCAGAAAAAATTAATAAAACAGGATTTCGACAGGAACACGATCCCCGCGCGGCCGGCACGCCGTTTAGATTGAACCGGCGACACGACCGATAAATGCGTGTCTCCCCTTCTCCGAAAACGCGACGCGGCTTAATTGACCCCTTTCGGGGTACGCGCGCTCACTCGAACCCGTCGCCAGTCAAACGCAGCGCGCCGTGCCCGTCTCGTTAAAACGACTAACGACGACAAACGCTGCGGTTCGTTCGTTTTTGTCTCGAACACGGTACGATGATGCGACGGACGACCGAAGCCATCCGGTCGCGGCGGCAGAACGTCGCGCTGTTGCTGCTGGTCGTGGCACGTGCTGCCCGTTGAAGTCGGGCCGGTGCGACGACGCCGACTGCGACTACGCCGAAAGGTACGTACGTGTACGTGTACGGGATGGCGGGGTGGGACAACATCGCCATAACGCTGACGGGTGTGTCGTCCGTTGAACAGTTACGACAAGGTCGTCACGGTCAACGTCACCGAGCCGGTGCACGTAACGAGATACAAATGGTGTCTGGACGTGCCGCCCAGGTGCCCGGACCACAGGCTGGAGTACAGGACTGTGCGGAAAAACGTCGTGAGTAGCTTACGCGCAACGCACGATTGTCTCGGGGGGCGTGGTGCACGTGAGATAAACGAAACCAACTATTGGATTTCAGTGAAATAATACCGTTGAAACATTAACAAGCGAGCGTCGCATGAAAGCAACTCTGAGAGCAAACGATACCCTCGTAATTATCACTGTTCTACGACCGAACGTCCTGAATCCATTTCAAATGACGATATTTTTTTACGAACAATTTATATCATGTCGTATTCGACTTTTAAACGTCGGAAATTAACGGAAACAACCATAAAATGCAATTAAAAAAAAAAAAAATAAAAATAAAAGAAGACGGCTTACTAACGCATTGGAAAAACGTCAAAAGCATCCCGAACGCTTTGATTGATACGCGATTCGATTTTTGTTTTTTAGCAAAAAAAAAGCTAAACTTCACGATTAAATCGATAACTTTTCAGACTATACCGAAAACGCGTACGGTGAGGAGATGTTGCAAAGATCAAATCCAACTGTACGACAACTGCGTTCCGAGATGCGCCGAGGACCAGTGTCCGAACGTTCAATGCGCTCCCGGCACGGACAAGTGTAAATGCAAGCCTGGATACACGGGACATTTGTGTAGACAAAGTGAGTATCGGATTGAACGGCGTGGCACGATAACGATTGGACTCACACGAACCGCGTGCCGCGTACCTGAAGATTTCGTTTGGGATTGGCCTTGTTTTTTACCGCGTCCAAAGTAATCGAAAAATATAACCGGTATTTACAGGTAGTACGTAGTATGTCGCGTTCGAAAAAGTAAATGACGAGACGTTTCCCAGAGCTAAACACGACAAAACGGTTGCTCTTTGTACACGCACGGTTTATAACATTACGTACGAGTAATCGATTTATTTTTCGTTTTTCTTTTTTTTATCCGACGTTTCCGTCGAGTTCGCTAACCACAACCGATCAAAAAGAAATCGACTAACTCGAAATTAACGTCGGATCGTCATGTATAACTGCCACCGACAAATACGTTGATCCGATTATGCTCGCGAAATTACGCGGTTAGGTTAGGTTAGGACACGTTCGACGGAAGCTTATTAACAACTTTTGATTCTTCTCGGCTCCGCGCGGAAAACGTTGATGTTTTCTTTTTTTCTCACGTGCACACGCGATACTGTCACGCATTCCTCCTCGTTGAGTTGAGGAGCATCTGTCTATTCGTTTACGTTTTTCTTTCCGTTCCGATCAATAGTAAAACTCATTAACGCGTTCGATAAACCGTTTTTGGTTTTTATTTTCTTTTGAAAACAATTTACTTCGTGTAATCAATTTCTATGTTAATTTCGAAGAAACTCGTTGAAGACGATGAAAATTTAATTGTACTCTAATTAACATCTGACCTCAAAAATAAAAAAACAAATATATGCCACCAGTAGTTTATTCGTGTGTCCCTCTACACGTATTATCCGGTCCGTGTCCAGTTGTCGTGCAAGTTTTTTTTTTTTCAAAACGCTACTTTACGTTATACGTTCTACGGATTGGCGTGGAACGCAACGTGAAGTTCAACACCCTCCCGAAGCCCATGTCGGAAGTCAAATCCGAAAACGTTTCCCGATGTTAAACACTACGCGTTAGTCGTAACATCGAAAATACGTTGCACCGTCATAGTTTTCAAGCGTTTAAGTGCTTCGTTGACGTTCTTATTGCGGGAATCACAATTTTCGGGAAAAACTCGAGCGTTTTCGCTTTCTTTGGTGGAACGTTGTTTATTACGAGTCCTTTGTTGTGTCCGCCGCATAACGTAATGACCCGCTCCGACGGTTCGTCGAGTTTTCTCTGCGTGCCCTTTGAGAAATCGCACGTAGTCCTCGAACGCGAACGCATTTCAACGGTGAGAAGGTCCGGTCGCGGTTCGTAACGGACCGTGCGTACGTCCCGCGGGGCCGTACCAATCAAACGTAATTGCTTCGTATCGTTTAAAAAACCGTACGAACGTTTACGATGCGGAAACGAACGCGCGTTTACAGAGTGCGCCGTCGGGCGCTGGGGACCGGGCTGCAGGGCCGCGTGCGACAGTACGTGCTCGGACTGCGACCACCGTACCGGATGCTGCAGGACGCCCGGTGCGGACGTCGACGGCCGTCCGGGGTCGACTTTGTGCGCGGCGGCCCGGCGAACTTCGGACGCGGACCGGCGAACTTCGGACGCGGACCGGCGAACTTCGGACGCGGACCGGCGAACTTCGGACGCGGACGGCTCGGCCGCCGGACGGTTCGATGGCGCTCTGGGCACGCGGACGGCGGCGGACGCGACGTGGGAACCGGCGTCCGCGGTGGTGATGGCCGAGGAGACGGACGCCGCGGTCGGGACGCCGGCGAAACGGCGCGACGACGACGACGGCGGCGAGTTCGCGCGCACGGTTAGGACCAAAATGGAGGCGACAGTGTACAAGTACGACGAGCTGGTGAAAAGACTCGTGTGGATATCGTCCATGACCGTCGCGGCCATCGCCATGGTGTTCGTCATCGCGTTCGTCGTGTTCTTCAACCGTTACGGCGTGCCGAAAGTGCCGGCTGGCGGTAGACGGACGCCGGCCGCGGTACGTGCGGCCTCCGACAAAATCCACGGTGAGTGACGACGATGATTCGCCCCGGTGAACTCGATGCGCCGAACGTCCTCCTCGCGAACGGGTTCGGTTTTAACGCCGTTTTTTTTATCGGTGTAATGTTGTCCGTGGCGGGTTTTAATTCGCGTCGTCGGCCTAAAACCGTCAAAAAGTTAAAATAACTACATAACAATGTGTACAGAATCGCGGAACCGACAATCATTTTTTTTTTCCCTCCGACAAGTTTTTCGATTAAACACTGCCAGTATACATCTCGTAAGTATTATGACTGGCGTGTCTTTATTCATTGTCACGGATTCTATTGATTACGTCACGTGAAACCTCGACGTTTGAACGGCCATTTTCGAACAATCTGGCCCACGACGGTATAAAAATAAATATGTTTACTTTCGAACGTCTTGGACGAACACACATTATATCGTACGAGTTTTTAGCATATTTGATTTTGCAATATTCTTAAAAACCGACTGTTGACAATAAATGGACGAGATACTCGCCGTTTCCCACACGCGTCGTGTCTAGAATCAATCACGCGAGTGTATGAGGACACTGATACGAAATGGCTTTCTCTACCTTTTCCACTTTTTTGTGTGGAAGTGATTGGACAGTTTAATTCGTGATAATATAACACACCGCACGTTTTAATACGATTTTCGCGCCGTAATCTTCCGTTTGACAAAAACGTAAGAAAAAAAAAAAGACTTTGCTTTATGATAATATTAACGTCGTATTCCCCTCGTCGGTATCCGCGTAGTCCGCATCCCCAGTGGTGTTTCGACGTGTCGAGTACAACATACTTCAAAAACCCGACAGGTTAGGTTAGGACTAGATACGTTATTATACGCGTTTGGCAACATAACCGAACTTTAAACTTTGTTCGGCTGCGTACAAGTATCGAAGACGTGCACATTACGTCTATAATTTACCGCTAAAAACGACTACGTTTGTTTGGCAACGCGTAGTTTCTTGGACCATGAGCCTGTTGGGTTCGCATATACGAGGAATTATTTGCAAGAAATGCGAACGACAGCGCCGACATTAAATCGACTAACACATCATCTCTTGTACGTTCGGGTTGTCCGTTATATTTAAATGTGCTTACAGAGACATGTATCGGCACACAAAACATGGGTCACGTGCCGCCAGACAGATACACCAGGTCTCCAGCACTGCGTACACTACGTAAGACTTATTTACAATATTTATAATTTATATTTTCGAAAATCTGTAGGCTACAAGTAACTAATTGAAAACCAAGACGACGAACAAAAAATATGCTCGTTGAAAATTTATTTTAGAACGTTGTTTTATTATTATTATTATTATTATTATGTTTATTTGTTTTTAGCTACCAATACGGACTTACCAATTCATCCAGAAATATTTTGTCCAGTTTTTTCGGCTCCTCATTACCCAGGTAATAACCGAAATAAACATATTAGAATACATTATTAAAGTGAGAATATACGTTAATAAGTCCCGCGATTTTCAAACGATCAACAATAAACAATAATACTCTACACATTTACGATAAAAATCAAATAAAATCTGTGTTGTTTTTTATCTCGTGAAATTTTTTTCACGACAACTTTCAGTTTAATATATTTGTCAATTGATATCCCCACGTGTGTCGAACAAATATTTTATATCATTCGACACAATAACCAATTCATAACGAATTTTATAACACATCGATGTGGTCGCCCTAAGCCGAGTAACTTTATTTGTTCGATTTGGACTGTATGCTTTTGCCACCCAGGTTTTCTTCTACGCGTGATTAAGTACGGTCGTGTCGGTGTTTATTTAAAATTAAAATAATGACGATTTTCTTATATTGTGTAGGAATATAAGAAACCGGTATTTAATGTTTTGATGATTTCGAACAAATCGATTACTTTTCTCGCGACTATTCTCACGTGATATCGTTTGTGTTGCAGCGATTGAATTGTAACAATCCATTTAGTTTTTAATTGTACAGTATAATTTGTTGAAAACCCGAAACCGCATTATTTTTGTCCGTTAAAATATTAAACTATTTTTCGAAACCCGTATATTTTTTTTAATTTTTAATTTATTACAATAGCATAGTTTTGAGAGGTATAGACGAAAAACTTATCGTAGCTTATACGGACGGCCGGAATTCTAGTCCAAGCACGTTACTGATTGTTGTTTTATAATAATAAAAAATGAATAAAAATATCGAAACCGTGACCGTTTTCGACGATATTCTCTGGACAATGTTTATGCGCGCGCCGCGGTAACCGATAAGGATTTAAGTCGGGCCAAAAATGGAAATCGACCGCTCACTACGCGACCAGCAAAAACGTCAAGTCCCGATCTCATACGCGTTACTGTTTTTCCGAAAATACAAAACAATTGAAGTACTGAAATCGTCGACAAACGCTTGCACGTCGTTGTAAAATTATCAAATGGTAGTTAGGTACGCCGTGTGGTCAAAACAGATTGCCGCCGCACTTGTGCACTGTCAAAGTCCGTTCGATACCAATAAAATACACTGTGTTACGAGCGTGATTAATAATCAATATACGTATTTTTCCTCTAATGAGCGCTCGCCACATTATACACTATACACTGTTTGTGGATTTTTCATATCAAACTTGTTTTCAATTTTATTTTTTCAACGCCGTGCACTTTACACCGCTTACTATTTATAATACAATAACACTCGTGCACGGCTGTAGTTTTACGTACGAATTCGAAACCCTACGACGGGTCGTATTTCATATACCCTTAAATTAATTAATTTTCGAGCAACGGACAAGGGATCGCATTGTCTGTCCGACTGAACGGATGGCAACTGATAAACTTGTAAATACCTTCAAATAATAGATTTTACGATTTCACCACACGCAGATATCTACTGCACAGCGTCGTGAATTATAAGTATTTCAATATTCGAGTGTCTGGCAAAATAATTAATAAAATAAAATAACTTATACTTACTGTGTATATATATATATACGCTTTTAAAATTTAGAATAAAAAAAACGAAAACAAATAGCAATACGCAATGGACTGCGGTTATTCGATAATAATTTTCCTTAATCAGACCGACACCAATTACCCACCGCCGGCCATCGTCCCACTTAAGCTACTACTAAATGCAGAAATGAATTAAAAATAATTCCAATATAAGCCACCAATATCACGTGTTTTCAACGTGTCGTCTGTAACATGCTAAGTAATATTATATTCGTGTGTAATTAATTAACGTTATCGGTGAACCGGCGTTTGTACTCGTTACTCATTCGGTTTTAATGCATATCACATCGCAGGAAAAATATGACAATTTAAGTATTTGGATTTTTTTTTTTTTGAAGACACGCGGAAAATCTCGTCGAAATAAAAATCAAACGCTTATCACTGTACGCAAATATTGTACTAAACACACGAGATCAGACCGTTTGACGTAATGGTTGCTCGCTTCAGACGTTTTAATGACCAAAATAAAATATGCGTATAGAAATGGAAATAATGTTAATCGATCTTATCGTTTTACGTTCAACGAATTGTTTTTCAGAGTCGAAGAAAAACAAAACAAAAAACTCCGTCCAAAAATACTATAGTATACATAGCCGTGATATGTGAAACATTGTAAGTTCATTGATCGACAAGTGCACGTATTTTTTTTTTCCAGGTTCGACGCTTTACGATTCTCCACAACCGTTGTACGAAATCTTGTGTTGAGCAGCAATACGAGTAACAATAAATACGGATTTAATATACACGTGTGTGTATACCTACATTAGATTATATATAAGTTGCTGTCGATTTTTATTCATCTATATTTTATATATATATATATATTACTAAAATGTCGTTTAAAAATATCGTTAAGCCGATCATAGTGTACTGAACAGACAGTTATTAAATATATTACACATAAATATACGTTTTATACACTATCGAAAAGTTTTTTTTTTTTTTTTGTAATAAATATTTTGTCTGGATATACGACGTGAAGATTTTTGAAAAAAATAAATCATATTACTACAATGTTTTCAAGACATTTGTTTCCATTAGTGATGATTGGGTGGCATCTAAATTCGGCGATATACGTCGTGTGTAAATGTTTTATATAATACGTGTATGTTTTTATCTCGTAATTTGTTGGGAAAACTATTTATTTTCACGAACGCGTTGTGACAAATGGAAATAATGAAAATATACAATAAATAATAGAGAAATAATACAATGAACTGATTCGCCTTATCGTAGACATTTATAAAACAGTTTGATAATCTGATACATATAGTACAGAATTTTAATAATCTCAACAACAAAATAATAACAATAATAACAATAATTTAACGGGACATTCGAACGAAGCGCAATTGTTTTTGTTGTATAATTACGGAAATAACATCGACTAACCTACTCGAAATGTTACTTATTTGTGCACGGAACCGTATTTTATAATAACGTGCTTTTAAGTTTAAAATAATAATAATAATAATAATAAACTCACTGTCCTACTGTGCGGTCCGTGGGACTTGATACCATATGACTGTTATAATAATTTATGTTTGTACATAATTAATTATCGATTGTTATACTGAAGTAGTGAATGATATGGTCTCAATTATTCATTGAGATTATTTCGTATTCAATTATACAATTTGTATTATGTTTTATTCACATACAAAAAGAAAAAACAGTTGACCCCAAAAAAAGTGTTTTTTATACTTTACCAGTAAGTTTGTCGAAATGTTCTCACCTGTACAATCCACGCCTGTAATTGTGAACAACACGACTTTTTGAGGTTTTAAATTCGTCCACATGTTATTTATCTGTATAACAGGGACGGGCAACTGATGGCCCGCGTACCGTTTTCGTCTGTTCAACGATTCTTTAATCCAATACAATTAACAGAAAAATAAATAAATGTGTTTTGGAGAACTTCGCGTGTCGAAAATAATACAATTTTAATGAGATTGTAAAATGTTATTTAGGTATGTTCGGAACGACTGACGTTTGTGTATGTTAGTGCTCAATTCTCATCGGTAAACCGGTAAACAAGTCCGGTAATTACCATGTATATTATTTTATTTTTTTAATAAACATTACATCATTAAGTGATATAATTAAAATTTCAAAAAATTTCAAATTATTAACAACGAGCGCGAAATCCTATACGCGAATTTTAAGGTGTTGAAAATTGACGGCGGCCTTCCCGTTCCACACACGGTGACTTTGTTTGAACTGCCCGGGTCGCGGTAGTGGGCGGTAGCGACCGCCAAAGAGAATGGAGAAAAAAACACATGTTATCGGATACGTCGTGATAACGCGTTATCACGACCAGTATTATCGACTGGTCTGACGACCCACACCCCCACCCGCCACCGGGCCACGTTAACTAGCTGGCGTGTGCGTGCGTTCGATAACGTTATCGAATATCGGATTTTATTATCGTTATTATTGTTAGGTAATAATACGTTCGAGGGTTCGCCTAATTTATATTTCATTGTTGTCCGACGTCGCGCGCCTTGTTATTCGAGTAGCGCACCACGTATAATTATTTCCGAGGACGAAGATAGTAGTGGCGCGCTGTCGTTTTTCGGTATTCTCGGGCGAAGCGGCAGAGAACGAAGGACGACGACGACGACGACGACGACGACTACTACTACTTAAACGACGAGTTCGGCGAATATGCGACGGTAATTACGTTCTTCAAATCGTATCCAATGTATAACGTGATGTCGTACGAGTAGTTTTTCCCACTCCGCGGCTTCTCAGCCTCGAAAAAACTCGATTGTACGTTCTACGTCGTCGTGTTATTCGTCAGTCGTCGTTAGATATATCATAGCAAACGACGTATTCTTGTCCGACCGGTCGGCACCGCGAAGATAAAAAACACAACATTTCGTTTTTAGACACCGACGCGGCCTCGTAATATTGTTGCGACCAACGATTTTTTTTTCAATACGACAATGTAACAACCAAACGTCACGTTCGGCACGATTGTATACGTTTCACTCGCGTGCTGTACGATTCGTTATCTTTTTGAGTAATAGATTGAAAAAAATAAAAACCCTCTCCTCGTCAACGACAAAAACCAATTTGCTAATGTATTTACCTGTTTTATTAAAATATTTATCTTTCGTTCTATGTATTCTATATTAATAGTAACTTTATTTTCATGTACTCACAGTAAACATCGTTTCCATCCGTACCCGTGTTGATGACATTCAATACACAGCAGAGAAACCTACCATGTTTTATTAGCTATTAGTTTCAGCTATCGTCTGTCGTACACAAACACTACAAGTGAGTACTTGTAAAACCTTTATTAATATTATTGTTGTACTCACATTATTATTACCCATCTACCATTTAGATCCTAGAAGATTATTATTTAGCAACCTGTTTAATAATGACCCATATTAAACCAAGTCTATCGTTAAAACCCTAAATAACATAACTATAATTTTATTCAACTTCGTTTTTAATTTATAGCTTTTACCTATTATTAGCTAAGTATTTTTGTTTTATTTTCTATAACTGTTCAATTACAAATGTCAATGCAATTCTATCAGTCTTACTCTGAATAATAAATAATAATAATAATAATAATTATATAAAATAATACCTATTTGAATTTTCCATACTAATAAAGAATTGATATTTTTTTTTTTTTTAGTAAATATCAATTTATACTATAAACTTTGATTCAGGATAAATAATTTAAAATGTGCAAATACCTATTTGTTTTAAAACAAATATTTTCATAGATTGGTAATTTGATTAATTATTAATATTTAAAGTACTCTACTATATAAATAATATCATTGTTATCTCATTTTTGTTTATTTTGTAGTATAAATAGATATATATGCTTAGAGTATAACTTTATTATAATATTCATACTACACAGTTGCCTATCTATTTCTTACTTTTATTTACAAAATAAGAATAGTACCATTTTTTTAATGGAGAAATTATCCAATAGAAATGTGTTAAATGTAATGTTTTGACATACCCATAGTAAACTTAGTAAATTTAGGTTTGTGTGTCATTGGTTCAACCATTAAAAAATGAACAACATAGTTTTAGACATTGTTGGAATTGTATTTTTTATAAATTTATTGGTTTCAAGATTATTATAATTAATGCTAAAAATAATGAGATGTTTACTTTTTGCATATTTCTCTAATAATTTATTTAATAGAAATGTAAACACATGTACAATGAAATATTATTCTCATTAATTTTTGTATAATAGGTCATCATATCGATGATATTGAACTAGAAAGTTGAAAATACAAAATCCAATAGACCATGTTTATGTATGTCAGATAAAAGATTATTTATATATATCCATGAGAGAATACATCCGACCAGCTTTCAAAATTAATATTTAGAGTGCATCATTTTGCACCCTAAATTAAATTAAATATAATTTTGAAATCACTAGAAGAAATACAACCAGTTGTTTTATTTCTTGATATTAAACTCATTAAAATATTGTTATCTGGACATATTTTTGTAATAATCAAATTTACTTTTGACCTTTAAAAATAATAATATATAATAGCATTACCATAAAAAAAAATACTCGATTAAAATTAAATTAATAACTCTAAATATTTTTACTATTGTTATATGTAATTGTCTACATAAAATGTTTAAATAGTAAAATTGTACTATGCGAAATAATAAACCTTATATTTTAATAATCCTAACATACTTTAATTACATTAATTTGTGATAGATTAACTAATGAATTGTTTATTTATTTTAGGATGGAAAATGTATATTTATTGTCTGCTTTCAAGACAATATCATTTATTTATGATGTTATTACATATCCAATGTATTACATATTACAACGGCCGTGGAATAAAAAATATAATTCTAAAAAAATGAAAGTAAGTTGATACACTGCTAATAATACCATCTGTAAATTATTTCAACTTACCAGTATTAAATATATAACGTAAAATAATATGCTTCTGATTTGTTTTTTTTTTTTTTTTTTAGTCTGATATTACCAAATTAGATGACAACACAATTCTCATTAAGACATTAAGTCAACCTTCAATTAATCACCTTATCCTAGTTAAGGATAAAATAGATACGTTGCAAAAAGTTTTTCAGTATGCCGTGCAAAAATATAGCGATTCATATTGTCTTGGGACAAGGGAGGTCTTAGCCGAAGAAGATGAAATCCAGAAAAATGGAAGAGTCTTTAAAAAAGTAAGTGAAATTATGTGCTTGTTGTATTATGATGATTATAAGTAGTGGTATCGATTTTAGTGATATATTAAAAATACACTTAAACACAAAGTTCATGTATCTAACATACACATGCAGTGATTCATGTCATTAAAGTTTCACATGTATTTTAATAGTTTTAAATTAAAATTTTTTTTTTAATATATACGTCTTGGTAACAATAATAACAACATTATCAGCAATAACAATGCTTAATAATAATCAATTTAACAAAAACGAAATACAAATAAAACAAAAAAGAAATAATAAATGAATAATAATATATATTTTAATAAATTATTTTAAAATAATAACTGTATTCTGATGCAAAAATACAAGTACATTTACATTTTCGTGCGATTAAAAAGCTCTTTTCCGTGTAACTATGTTACAAACTGTTAAAAAACAATATTTAGCATTCGACGAAGTAGCTAAAATCGTTATATACTTTTTAACAAAATTACCTTATGTCAGATATAGTGAAAAGCGGCATTTAATTACTTAAGCTAAAATTTCTATAACTTAATTTTCATTGTCATATTGCATTAAATGCTTTTCCACTATTTGTTTTATTAATGGTCTACCCATTGATAATTAAAAATGATTTTGCATATAATATATAGGCTTATTATAAGAAACTCTATTAATGTTAGAGACTTACAAATATTACCGCTGGAGCAGATTTACCAATTTATTAATTTATTGAATTTTGAAATTAATATATATCACTCTGAAATTGCCACTAAGTACATTTTATAATATTTTTAATTTAATATGCACACTATATTCTTTTCTGTTTATAGTATGTCATGGGACATTATAACTGGATGACTTACAAAGACGTGGACATAGCATCTGATCATTTTGGCAACGCTTTAATTTCTCTGGGTCAAAAGCATAAAGAAAACATTGCAATATTTGCCGAAACTAGAGCTGAATGGATGATTTCTGTTCAAGGCTGTTTTAAACAAAACATACCTGGTGAGTTAAATGTCTTCAATAAAAAAATTTAAAAACCGTTTAAAAAAAAATATCACCTACCATCAGTGTTGTACTTTGTAAAACACAAATATTGATTACTTTTATTTTATTTTTCAAGTCGTAACACTGTACGCAACTCTCGGAGAAGAAGCCATAGCTCATGGTATTAACGAAACCGAAGTGTCCTTAGTAATTACATCTCATGATTTGCTACCAAAATTTAAAAAGATTTTACAACTTACTCCTAAAGTCAAAACGTTGATTTATATGAAAGACCAACTGGCCAAGACAGTTACCAGTGGATACAAAGATGGTGTAGAAATAATATCATTCGAATCTACACCTTGAAAGAGGTTCAGAGTTCAAATTCGCTGGTAAAAAAGATATTGTTTATTTCTTCTTTGAAAACAATTTGAATTTTGAATTTTATATTTTAGAAAGAAATTTACCAATAGCAAGTGATGTTGCTATCGTGATGTACACAAGTGGATCAACTGGCATTCCTAAAGGTGTTAATTTAACACATACTAATCTTATATCAACACTCAAAGCATTTACAGACGCAATTAATATTGATTATAAAAAAGACGTATTTATGGGATATTTACCTCTGGCACACGTCTTTGAACTTCTAGGAGGTAATTTAAACATAAATTAAAAATTAAATATCATGGTTGCACATTTTTACATTTTATTTCAGAATTGGCTTGTTTATTGTGTGGTATTCGAATTGGATATTCGACACCTTTAACCATGATTGACACATCCAGTAAAATCAAACGCGGTACAAAAGGTGATGCATCTATATTAAAGCCTACCGTCATAACAGCAGTACCGGTTCGTAATTATTTCACGAATGTCATTTTTTTTCTTTTTAATTATTAATATGCAAATTGGTTGAACAACAAAATAATTTCTTCATGATTCTCTTGAGTTTGCATATTTTCTCTTTCATTAATATACACGTTTCGCATTTTGAAGTCTTTGAAGCCGCGTTTACACGGTTCGCTTTGGATTGGTTCGCTCTGGTAATCCGTATTGCTATTGATTTCTCTTAACAGATGACACACCAATGCAGTGTGTAGTACAAAGATTTGTCATGTATGGCATTTTGTTACACTATCAAGTGTCAAGTAATCATATAAATAATAAATTGAAAAAGTGTTTGCATAGTATTGTATTGCTGTATTCTATATATCAAAATATCTACCAAATAAAGAGCGTTCGTGGACTCAATTAATTTTTTGTTTTCATTTGACAAACTGTTGCTGAATCATACCGATTGCTTCAAGAAGCTTATGATGAACATGCTCCATCGCAAGATATGTATGAACAATGGTTTCGACATTTCAAAAGTGGTGATTTTGATGTTGCAGACAAAGAACACGGAAAAAGTACAAAGATGTAGAATCGCTAGCATTGTTGGATGAAGACGATGCAAACACAAAAACAACTTGCAAAGCAATTAAGCATTAGTCAGCAAGCTGTTTCCAATCGCCTACACAAAAGACAGGAAAGATTCAGAAGATCAGCAGATGGGTACCACATAAGTTGAACAAGAGGCACAAAAACATATGTGAAATTTTGCTCGAATGATACTGAAAGACCAGAAGGGTGTGGTCTATTATGAACTGTTAGAGCCTGATTAATAATACCAAACGCTACGCTATTAACAACAATTTGATTTCAACCGTTCGGTGTTCAAAAAACAACCAGAATATCAATTGTTATGTTCATCCAAAGTGAACTGTGTAAACGTTGCTTTAGGCATTTATCTCATAATTAATTTTTTTGTCGTTTATTCTGATATTCTTTTTTTTTTGCTATTTTTTATATAATTATTTATGCATTTGTTAATTTGATTATATATATATAGCTCATATTAGACCGAATCTACAAAGGCATCATTGAAAAAGTATCTGGTGGAACCACATTACAAAAAACATTATTTAAATTTGCATTCGAATATAAAAGAAAATGGATGGAACGTGGTTTTGAAACTCCGTTATTAAACATGTAAGCAAGTTTATTCAATTTGTATTGTGATGATTAATTAATAATACTAAAATTTATTTGATTTCTTTATTTTATATGTAATTTTCTTCTTTTTTGTTGTCACAGATTAGTGTTTAAAAAGACAAGTGCATTAATGGGCGGTCGAATACGTTTCATTCTGTGCGGAGGAGCACCCCTTTCACCTGAAACTCATACTCTTATTAAAATTTGCCTGTCAGAAGTTGTTCAACAAGGTTATGGATTAACTGAAACTAGTTCGTGTGGGTCTGCAATGAGCCGTTCGTATTATATTGTCATTAGAATATACCACTAACTGACAGTAATTAATTCTTGGCTAATTATTTATTTATTTTCTCATTTAAAAAAAATTATAACAGGAGACGACATGTCTACGGGTCGAGTTGGAGCTCCGTTGACCGTTAATGATTTCATGTTAGTCAGTTGGAAAGAGGGCAATTACAGTGTAACGGATAAACCGTATCCAAGAGGTGAAATTATTATAGGTGAGTTTTTCATCACATAAACATATTATTTCACATAAATCTGTTGTACGACAATTATTGATTAAAGGTGGAGACAATATATCGCCTGGATATTATAAAAATCCAGAACAAACAAGAAAAGAATTCTTTCATAAAAACGATAAATGGTGGTTTAAGACTGGCGATATTGCAGAACTGCATGACGACGGTGCTATAAAGATAATTGGCAAGTCCTTTTACTATCAGTTAGCATTTCATACACAAGTATGAAGACGGCTTATGTGTGTGTTATAGATCGTAAAAAAGATTTAGTCAAACTTCAAGGAGGAGAATATGTCTCTCTCGGTAAAGTTGAATCACAACTGAAAACTTGTCCTGTGGTCGATAACATATGTATCTATGGAAATCCTTATCACATGTACACCATTGGATTGGTCGTACCGAATCGTCAACACATAATGTGTATTGCAAAAAAATTGAATATCGAATACACCAACGGAATGGACATGGAACAATTGTTCACGAACAAGACGTTAGAAAAAGCAGTCTTAGAAGAGTTAGCCGCTTACGGTATAAAAAGTACGTTTGACTTGTTTTTGTAAAATATTTCTGTGTCGACAATATAACTAGTTATGAAATGTGTTTGTTTCAGACAAACTCGAAAAGTTTGAAATTCCTACTGCGATTATGTTGTGTACTGATGTCTGGACACCGGACAACAATCTAGTAACGGCTGCCTTCAAAATAAAACGTAGGGAAATCTACAACAAATATAAATCTAAGATTGATAAATTGTATCAATCTTAATAATGGTTATAATAATAATTATATGTAAAGAAAGGAGACCAAAATAATTGTTTTTTTTTCTCAACTACTTTTAATTTGTTTATTTTCCAAAAACAATTAATTCTTATTTTATACGATTACTAGTGTTTTAGTAGTTACGACATTAATAATAAATATTGTTATTAATTCTTACAAATGTTTCATTCAAAAAATACACTATGTTTAAAATCGATTGATATTGTATGAATTGTAAAATTCTCGAATAATTATAATAATAATAATATCTGTCATCATTTGTAGTTACAATGTTGTCACCGTTATATTATTAATATTATAAATACATTGTTGTTTTGTTTGATCCGCTTGTTCATATCGTTTGTGATTGCGCAGAATACAATTGTTTCTACGTCCTAAAAAAAAAATAACATGTATGTACAATGTGTCCCGGGAGGAAAAATGAAACCATAGATAAATTTATCGAGAAAAACCTTTAATGTAATTTATTTTTATTTTCAAGCTATTTCATTGTACTATCAAATAACATACATAATTAAATCAAAAATTCACAAGGGATTTTTTAAAAGTAAATCGCGTTTACATCCAAATGACTACATCTTTTTTTATTGGTTTTATTATTCTACAGACCTACAACATCGTGGAAATTGTGTTTTCGCATCTTTCGTATTTTCCGAGAAACACGCTGTTAAACATAACGCATTTTGTTAAGCGTCATTATTATTTATTGTCAACGAGAAATAAAATTTAAACGATACATTTATAACTATATTTTTGTAGTAAGCTAAATGCAAAACAAATTACTGAACTTACTAAATTAAAGTTTAAATTTAAAAAAAACAACAACACAATTACAGTTGAGTAACGCTTTGTGATGATAACCGAGTGTTGTTGTAGTTAATTAAATTGAACGTCGGCCACATAACGCGATGGTGTTGTGATACCTGCTTCGGTAAATGTGTCCGTCCGAAGGACACGGCTTGAAAAATGTCGGCACCACGAAAGCGTCGACGAAGAAACCACATACCGAAACATGGACGTTGTTCACCGGTCACCACACAAGTGTTTTAGCCGATTGTCGTTGATATTTACACTCGGCAGCCGGATCCCTTGCAACCGGAGTTCGACGTCCGAATTCTCGCGGGCGCCGGACCCGTACGCGAAACCGAAACGAGGCCAACTCGTGACATGTTTGTGAGTTCGGGCGAGAGAAACGGTTGAAACGTGACAAAAAAAAAAAATGATGCCAAAAGACATTCGTGAAATTCTAAGACGTTGACGAGACGACTTCGGTTGTGTAGAATTTCGGACGTTTTTTTTTTTTTTATGATGGGGCGCGGGAGTTAAACGCGATTTACTCTTCTAAGGACGGCGTGTGTGAACTTTCGGTTTGATTGCGCACGGCCGTTCGACAGTCAAAATAAATAGATTCGTATGACGTCACTTGTCCGCGGCACACGTTTGGCCTCCACGCAACAATCGTCGTCTCCAACAGCACTCACTGGCGTTGCTTATCGGGGCACAGTACCGTTCCACCGGGCTCAGCGGTCCGTCGGGTATCAGCTCGCACGCGTACGGCAACTTCGTCGAACATTCCACCGTCTGCCAGTGTCTGTCGGCCGTCACCGCCACGCAGTCGTGTGGCCGGCGGCCGTCGGCTTTCGGGTGCGCCGGCGCCCAGGCCCGGTACGGCGCACAGCTCAACGGTTCGCCTGCGTCGTTTACGTGAACGTGACCGGACGGCCGACAACGGTCCCCGGGTCCGTTGCACCGCGGTTTCCGGAACCGACTCCGAACCCCCGGCTCGGTCACGTGCGCGCGTCACCCGGTCTCGTACTCCGTTACGTTCGAAAATCGGCACGGGACGACGAAAGCTCTCGGACCGGACTGTACGAAGAATTAGACAATCGATAGAAACCCGTAGTCGCCGACCACACGAACGTACGCGCGCGGACCGGGTGACACGGGTGAGCAAAAAAATACAAGTGGACCGGGGGGGTGTGTGTACTTGATACTTGCCCGTTACGGTGACGAACCGGCCGTTCTCGTAGAACAGACCGACGTACGCTTTGCGGTACGCGGCAGTTCGGTTGGCCGACGACGCGGCGACCAACGCGGCCAGGAACGACGTTCTCGAGTCGGTGAGAACGTTCGCCAGGTGAGCGCCGACGGTCTCGCACGCGACCATCGCGTCCGAGTAATTCAGCGCGTCCGCCGCGACCATTTCGAACATCCCGACGCCGGCGCGCAAGTGTAGTTTTCCGTGGCTGCGCGGTATTTCGTTTTTCGAACAAAAAAAAAAAACAAAAAAATCGTCAACGTTTATCCGTTTATCCGACGCCAATAGCGTTTATCGGAACGTCCGGTCGGTTTTCATTCAACGCGTCTTGTTCTACTCCGTCGCCTATGTCTCCCTCTATCCACACGCCCGTCCACCCCTCTAACACGACCGAACCGTCCGAGTCTATTCCCTCGCGACTTATCCACGACCGACGTTACCCCCCGTGCCTACCCAAGCACATTCCTGTCCTCTGTTGTCGTTCCACACGTCCGTCTGAGCGTTCTCGCCGATCCTACCCTAGTTTTTGCCAACTCGTTGAACTCAACGTTCGGCCTCGTTGGAATCACCTTCATCGCACAAAACGCCTGACGCTTCTCTCCGATCGGTCCGCCCGCACTGAATCCGATGTTTTACATCCTCGTCGCCACCACCGTCCGCTCGAAACTTTCAATCGTAGTACCTACTCTTGTATCTTTTTTTACAACTTTACTACAGCAAACGGGTAAACAGCTGATCCTTGGTGCGCGACTACTCTTACCCTAATATCCTTCATACTAATTTCCTACACCGCATAAACATACGTTTTTTGGACCGAATTTAACACATATCCCCGCCACTATGTCACACGCTTTCTCTAAATCTATAAACACCGTATGAATCGTTTTCTTCTTCTACTCCCTGTAATTAAACCAATTAAAAACGCATGATATTTTCATTTAACGTGTAACACGATTATATTACGAAAATCAAACCCGAACGTTCTACGGGGGACCAATACTCCGGAACGGCAAAGTGTATTTGCGTCTGGATCGAAGCTTTTTGATGGATGGTGGGAAACCGATAAACGGATAAGTCGTAATCATGGAAGAAAACCGGTTATGTGGGGTTATGCTTGTGTTTGATTTTTCCATAGAACAACAATGGCGACTGTTTGGTTCACGCATAGTATATATCAATAGCCACTGTCCATTGTCTTCGCAACGTGATTCATCATTGGTAAAAGTTCAATTTTAATTGTCTTACGCCGACACTTATACGTTTTACGGTTACGTAAGAATTGCTGGACATCTCCAATAATCACGGGCTGTAAACGGGATGGAGAAGAAACCGGTTAGTACGTTTGCCTGCTTTGGAAAGTACTACACAGTCGGTATAGTATTCTTCGATGAAGACTATTGTTTATGCTGAACTTTCTTCATGTTTTTAAAAGGATTTAGATTTGGCGATTCTTGGGCTAAATATAACGTTGAACAAGTCGATGCCTAGAGCCTTAATGATTATGAATGTAAAAGAGGTGATTGCGGGTATGTATAGTTTATTGTTTTTTATTTTAACGTAATTAGATTTGTGTATAAAGGTACATGTATACTTAGTTGAGTTGATCTCATATTGAAAATTATATTGTTTTTTTCCTCCAATATTGTACACTCGAATAACGATTACAGTTTCTTGTCTAAGTTGTTCGAAAAACTATTATATGTCGTTCGTATTCATGTGCGTTCAGGAGAAGCATGTTAAACAATGCTTGTCTAATTAAAAAATAAAATTGTTATAATATGATAATTTATTGTTATGTATTTAATTATGTTATATCAATATAATAAGAACATTGTACATCTATACTCGATCCAATGTGAAAGCGCACAGTGGTTCGACCAGGACCGGTTGGTACTACGCATTCCTACTGTTTTATTTTATTATATTACAAATGACCGTAACAACGTAAGGTGATATAAGGTTAAAAAACTACTGTTTTATTTGATACGTTCGATCTTTTCAATTGTTTCAAAAAAATATATTTCATGTGTCTGATATTTTTCTGTATAAGGGACATTAAAATTGTTGACCGAGAAAAATGAATAGATCCATTTATCCATAAGTAATTGTTTATTAAATTTATATCAGTATTTGTATTAAAATCTTACGCTTAATATATTACTAGCTAATGGAACTTTATTTTTCTTATTATTATTATCATAATTGATGTGTATTTTGCTTATGTTAGTAATGAGATTTATAAAGAATATGTTAACTATGGTAATTATTGTGAAGTTGTGTTTTATAAATTTATAAACAAAACTTACTAAAATGTATAAAAATATTGTTTTAAATGCACATCAGT
This sequence comes from Schlechtendalia chinensis, assembly GCA_019022885.1. Taxonomy (NCBI): domain Eukaryota; kingdom Metazoa; phylum Arthropoda; class Insecta; order Hemiptera; family Aphididae; genus Schlechtendalia; species Schlechtendalia chinensis. The sequence goes on along the minus strand of CM032346.1, from coordinate 3,805,199 downwards.
AAATTTTTATAGTTTTAAACTATATTTTTCAAACATGCCTAATTTAAATTCTAAGCATTTAACATTTATGTGATAGGAATTCTTTTTAACTATATTTGTTCTAAAGAAAGTTCCATTCATAATTAAATTTTTTAATATAATATATACTTGACAATAGTAAGGCTATTAAAAGTTTCATCTTGGACAAAACATATATTTTATTATACTCATTTAAGTTTTATTTTTATTTTATACATATTATAATTGAAAAATTGTGAAAATGTTATTAATTATATTATAAATTAATATTTTAGATTACTTAAAGGAGGTGCCAAGCAATCTACAGTTACATTATAATGGTCAGATAATGAATGACAATGACTTTTTGTTGTATAACGGCCTGGTTTTTTTTCAGAGGCAAACATAGGCGATAAGTCAATTTGTTTGGGCTTAACGTTGATGTAAATGATATTAATGATAAATAATACTTATAAATAATAATTTTTGTTGTTTTACATTTACAGGAAGGAAGACAGTAAGGATCTTGAAGAGATAGAAATAGATTGTCTACAATTTCAAAGAAAGAATTTGAAATAGTAAATACTTAATGCATGTTAACAATATTTACAAGATGCCTTATTCCAAACATTAAAATTTGTATTTTATTAATTTTTTAAGAACTAATAAAAAATTAATAAAATCTGATGACTACAATTTTTTTATTCTAATTAGTTTTATGTGTAATATGTATGACAATGTGAATTTTTACTATGTTTACATAATGACCTGGAAAGAGTTTAAAATTCATAGATATTCTATAGATCTATTACCAATCATACTTTAGATCTACAAAAACTCAAAAAATTATGGAACAAAATGCATTGCTATTTACTATCGAGTAGCCATTCATTTTACAAACATTGAACAATTTTCGCTGGAATTTCCCCTAAACTTTATAATATCTATTATATTATTATAATATATATATATTAAAATTGAGACGGTCTTTCATCCGTTTCATGACAGGTCGCACCATGACAATAATATCGCGTCATCAATCCTTATCGAAAAATTACAAGAATAGATCAGAACCCTTGTACATTGATTCGTGCCTGTAGAATACACAAATCATTCAGAATCGTTGGTGAGTATTTTCATTAGGAATTTTATCCTAAGTAAAACACAGCCGGCTGCCCCTATTGAATCCGAGCCTGCGTCAATCGTCCGTGTGAAAAGTCTGGACGGGGTACGCTATGTGATAAAATCTTAAACCCCCCATACACGATCAAACAATATGCGTAACAACTGTATTAATACTCTTACTTTTTATGCAAACATTTTGAGCGTGTATGTAATGGATTGAGGTAAATGCACAACGGTTTAAAACCATGCTCCCGGAATTCGGTCGAGACCGAAATGTGTTGCGCAACACTATGATTAACAAACGGTTTGAAAGTGTATTTCACTGCTTGACAAGCGTCAGAAATAAGGAAGACTTCATATTTTTTATAATTTTGTTCGTCAGAATTGCCGAATAAAAATATTAATATTAACCATTATATTAATATAATACGATTATTAGTATGGAAACTAAATTATTTTGAATTCTATTACGAAACGGTCGTGGTCAAATTCTACACTCTTCTTCAACCATTTAATCATCAATATTTTTGCTTACTTTTTTCGTTTTTTCTTTCCAACAAACAAGCAATTATTATCGCGGCGCAAACAACTTCTGTGTCAGACATGATGTCTACGGAATATAAAAAATGTACCGAGTGTGAACAGTACAACTGATGGCCGGAATGAAAATGAACGGTTAAAAACGTCAACAAATTATTTTTTTTTTTAGACATATTGAGTGATATTATTTAGAAATGTACAAAAGACCCTACTTAATACTTTCAATCATAGTACCTCCTCTTGAATCTTTTTTATAACTTTATTCATTAATACAGCAAACAGGTAAAGGCTTAAAACTGATCCTTAGTGCGCACCTACTCTAACCCAAAAATCCTGTTTCTTCACACGTACACCATCCTTCATACATATCCTCTACCACCTACAAATACGTTTCTAGAACTCCATTTTTTTCATTAATACCCACTTTAAAATAAATCTCACCACTTTGTCACACACTTTCTCTAAATTTATAAACACTATACATATCTTTTGCTTCTTCTCCCTATACTTATCTATAAACTGGACACATAATATTTTCATTTAAGGTATAAAACATTTTTATTACGAAAATCAAACCCCGCGTTCTACGGGGTACAAATACTACGGAACAGCAAAGTATATTTGCGTCTATATCAGTGCTTTTAATGGATGGCGGGAAACCGATAAACGAATAAGTCGTAATCATGGAGGAAAACCAATAAGTGAGGTTATGTTTGTGTTTGATTTTTCCATAAAACAACAATGGCGACTGTTTGGTTTACGCATACTATATATCAATAGTCACTGTCCATTGTCTTCACAACGTAATTCATCGTTGGTAAGTATTCAATTTTTATTGTCTTACGCTGACACTTATACGTTTTACAGTTACGTAAGAATTGCTGAACATCTCCAATAATGACCGGCCATAAACGTAATTCAAAGAGGAACGCGAGGAAACAGGTTAGTACGTTTGCCTGCTTTGTAAAGTATTACATAGTCGGTATAGTCTTCCTCAAAGAAAACTATCGTTTATGTTGAACTTCATGTTTCAGAACAATGAGCGTGGCCAGTATATTGAGCATGCATTTAATTTGTATGATACGATGCCTACAACCATGACTGTTAAGGATGTAAAAGTGGATCTTGGTCGTATGTATAGTTAAATGTTTTTTATTTTATCGTAATTAGCTTTGTGTATAAAGTTACATGTATATTTAGTTGAGTTGATCTCATATTGAAAATTATATTGTTTTTTTCCTCCAATATTGTACACTCGAATAACGATTACAGTTTCTTGTCTAAGTTGTTCGAAAAACTATTATATGTCGTTCGTATTCATGTGCGTTCAGGAGAAGCATGTTAAACAATGCTTGTCTAATTAAAAAATAAAATTGTTATAATATGATAATCTATTGTTATGTATTTAATTATGTTATATCAATATAATAAGAACATTGTACGTCTATACTCGATCCAATGTGAAAGCGCACTCTGGTTCGACCACGACCGGTTGGTACTGTGCATTCCTACTGTTTTATTTTATTATATTACAAATGACCGTAACAACGTAAGGTGATATAAGGTTAAAAAACTACCGTTTTATTTGATACGTTCGATCTTTTCAATTGTTTCAAAAAAATATATTTCATGTGTCTGATCTTTTTCTGTATAAGGGACATTAAAATTGTTGACCGAGAAAAATGAATAGATTTTATCCATAAGTAATTGTTTATTAAATTTATATCAGTATTTGTATTAATCTTGTTCTTAATATATTACTGGCTAATTGAACTTTATTTTCCTTATTATTATTATCATAATTGATGTCTAACAATAATAATTAAATGATTGTGAATTATTTGCAAACATTACAAAAGAGATTTATTAAAAAATGTTAATTATAGTAAATATTGTTAAGTTTTGTTTTATAAATTTAAAATAATATTATACTATAATATACAACAATATTGTTTTAAATGCACATCATTAAATTCTTATAGTTTTAAACTATATTTTTCAAACATGCCTAAATTAAATTCTAACTGTTAAACATTTATGTGATCGGAATTCTTTTTAACTATATTTGTTCTAAAGAAAAGTTCCATTCATAATTAAATTTTTTTATATAATATTTACTTGACAATAGTAAGGCTACTAAAAATTTCATCTTGTACAAAATATATATTTTATTGTACTTATTTAAGTTTTATTTTTATTTTTAAATATAATATACTTAATTATAATATGTACTAAGTTAACATTTGATACATATTGTAATTGAAAAATTGTGAAAATATATATAAATATTATATTATTAATTAATATTTTAGGTCATTTAAAAGTGCCGTCATGCAATCTGCAGGTTCATTATAATGGTAAGATATTGGATGACAAGACCATTTTGTTGTATAACGGCCTGGCTCATTTTCCTGAAGCAAACGTAGGCGATAAAAGAATCTGTTTTGGCTTAACAGTGAAGTAAATGATATTAATGTTAAATAATACATATAAATAATAATTTATGTTGTTTTACATTTGCAGGAGGGCAGGCAGTGATGAGATTGAAGAGATAGATATAGATTTGTCTGCGTATTTCGTGAAAAAATTTTAATTTTTAAATACTTAATGCATGTGAACAATGTTTACAAAATGCCTTATTCCAAACATTAAAATTTGTATTTTATTAATTTTTGAAGGACTAATAAAAAATTAATAAAATCTGATGACTACAATTTTTTTATTCTAATTAGTTTTATGTGTAATATGTATGACAATGTGAATTTTTACTATGTTTACATAATGACTTTGAAAGAGTTTAAAATTCAGAAATATTCTATAGTTTTATTATCAATCATACCTTAGATTTACAAAAAGTTAAAAATCCATAGAACATAATCCTATTTAATTTCATTGTGTATACGTAGTAATTTTCTTCAAAAAAATTAAATAATATACCCTGTAGACACAACAGTACAACTGACGACCAGAATGAAAACAGTTGACGGTTAAAAATGTCAAAAAAATAACAATTTTTTTTATATATATATTAAGTGATATTATTCAGAAGTGTACAAAAGATCCTAAATTCTTAAAACTTTCAATCATAGTACTTTCTTTTGTTTTTTTATAACTTTATTAACCACTACTACAGCTATCAGGTAAGGGCTAAAAGCTGATCCTTGGTGCCCACCTACTCTTACTCTAAATCCTTTGTTTCTTCACACGTACACCAATCCTTCATACATAAACGTTTTCTTGGATTCCTTTTCTCATTAACGCTTTCTTCAAAACATCACTCGGCACTGTGTCATACACTTTTTCTAAATTTATAAACACCATACAAATCATTTTTTTCTTCTCCCTATACTTATCTACAAGCTGAACACATAATATTTTCATTTAACGTGTAACACAATTTCATTACGAAAATCAAACCCCGCGTTCTACGGGGGACTTAAATACTCCGGAACGTCAAGGTTTTATTTTGCCCATTGACATTGTTATACGTCTAATGGACGATAAAAACGGTCTGTTGAAGAGGGAATGCGAGCATCGCTACTTGTCTTACGTTGGCTAGGTCAATGTCATGTACAAATACAACACGATAACAAAGACGCGTACCGTCAAAAAAGCGTTCAACGTACGATACTCAAACACTCGAACCCGATTAAAAGTCGAAAATCACGGTTCGTACCTAAAACGCCGTAATGGTTAACGGGTTGTTTGAAAAACTGTCAGATTCATTTCTCGACCAATAATAGCACACGATCTTGGTAGAATTTGACGAGGAAATCGCACGGCGGCGACATGTCTCCCCCCCCTGGAAAATAAGTATAGTTGCTAAAATTGGTATTTTCACGTTGCCATTGTAAAGGTCGACGTTTTATTTCTGTTTTATTTTTTTAACATAAATAAAAATATTTTAAGTAATTTTATATATATATTAATAAGCATTATTGATATATTTGTTTATTGAACAAATTTCCCTTCTGTTTCTTCCGTGATAATACAACAGTGAAGATACAACAGTTAAATATAAACGGTTTAATTCGGTATGATTATTGGAAATTAAAATCAATATCATACACTGATGAAATAACACAAGACTACAATAAATTATTATTTTTTTTTTGCTTATCAAAAATAATAAATTATTTTGTCCCCCCCCCCCCCCCATCTAAATATTATCCTACGGGCGCCATGAATTTTGATTTATTTATTTTGATTGCGGACATAAATAATAACACGTTTCGTCCGTACGCGCCGGAAACAGACCCAAAAAACCGGCCGAACGTTGTCGACAATCATTGAGATCAACACTCACGTAGATGTTTTGAATACGTGCTATAATAATCGTACGCCGCCGCCGCCGCCGACGTGTTGTTCTCAGCAGTCTGCAACAGAAACCGATGCGGTTCCGGGCACTCGTACACGTTACAGATCGCGGCCAAAACGTCACTGGCGTCTGTGAAAACCAAAAGGCGTTCATCCGGGTTGAGTCCCGTCCCGTCGGCCGTATCCGGGAATCATGTCCGACCCGACATAGGCGTGCGCAGACTTTGCTGGCAGGGGGGGGGCAGAAAAGTGTTGCCGCTTATCTATAAACACTCGTTATAACCGCGGTGTCGCTTGTGGTTTGCTTAAAGTTGGACTACACAAAATCATCGTGCACCGCGCACTCTATGTTTACATATTATTCATTATATAAAAATATAAAATTATATTATAATGTTTTTTTAAAACTATATTTGGAAGAAAACTTTAGCCCGCAGGAGGGGCAGTTGCCCACCCTGCCCCCCCCCCCCCGTGCGCACGCCTATGCGACCCGGCGCGATTACGGTCGTCGACAAGACGTAAACGTGGCGGTGTCAGCACCCCGACGGGGTGGTAAGTGAGGAAACCCGCTCGAGCCGACCGGATTCTTTTTGCGAACACAAAACGCGTTCCACCAGACCAGCTTTTACCGGCCGCGGTCGTATACGACGCTCATGCGATTGCCGCGATAAACCACGTCAACGCGTATTTACTATGGATACCGCCAAATGCATAAAACACAGACCACGCTTAACACGCCCGACTTAAGCCGGGCAGGGGCGCGACCAACGGTTCTGTACACTGCCGGATACGCGTGAAAACGTTTTGTTTTGCATTTAATGCGAAGAAACAATTAACGTTTCGGTGATAGTTATACGCGACGCTTTATATGATTGATAACATTTGATCGGATTATAAATTTGTTTTTTATAATCATAAACCATATCGTATTGTACGTTGTACGAGACGTTTACTCTTACGCTATAAAACGCGTAACGTTTAACTGAATCGTTAAGTGAATTGTAGACGTCGAGGACCTCAACCGATTGAAAAAATTCGGGTCGCGCCACTCGTCTGCTGAGGCACAATAAATTGTGGCATTCGTGCAACGTGCGAACGACCGACGTCGTGATTTCAATCGCTGTACCGGGTCTATCTCCGGGATTCTACTCAATTGCCTTTTATACCGCGTGTGTTATGATAACTTTTAGTCGGTGAACGCATGCGGGGGCGATCGAATTCTGTTCAATAATTAATTCTGAAAGCTCAACTTTGCATTTGTTTACAATAGTACGACGAATGCGCCAGTGCCGAACACTCTACGGTTTATCTAACCGCGGCAAGCACTTTTTGATTTTTTTGATCAATTCCAAGAAGCATATTTGTTGACCGTACGGTCCGGATTTTATGCGTTAACTAAATCATATCTACTTTAATAATAATTTGCGTTATCTAATAATAACCGTTTTGATATTATACTAGTAAATGTGAATAACACACGGTATATCACACATTGCACGAATGCCGGTACAATAATAATGATAATAATAATAATAATAATTAATAATAATAATTCCGTTCTGACCTCGTCCGGTGCGGTTTGCGTACGTGAACGCGAAAGCGTTTTTCGCCGTCGCTAATTTCACGCACGAGTCGAGTCCCGTTGCGTTTGACGAAGCCAACGTTCTCGTTTTGGATTCGACGCACTCTTTGGTCAAATGATACGGCGGCTTGGGTGCGTTCGTAAATCGCGCGCACGTCGACCCGCCAACGCGTTTCGCGCACACGACCACGAACAGAATGGAACACGCGTTCATCGTGACGGCTCGCACCGAGAACAGTAGAACAAAAAACCGCGACAAAACACATGAGCGTTTCGTGCTAAAAGAACGGTTTGTCGCGAGCGTTTGAACATCTATCAGAATAACAACGGTCGCGATTCCCGTGGACACGGGTGCACGACCAACACACACATTGGCGATCCGAGACGGACTCGATCTTGACAAATGCGACGACGCAGGGCCGTGAGCACGGCGGAGAAAACGTGATGACGCGAAAAATAATTAATTAATTTTAAAATGACGGTTTTTAATTGAAATGTCGTCTATCAGTTTGATATAATTCACATTATAAATGTTATAAATTATAGTATAAACCCCCCTCGATGAAATCCTGCGCACGGGCCTGCGACGATGATATACATATATATTTCCTAAGACGTGATTCTTATACGTTTTTGTGTTATTGTTAAATCGAAAATTACGTATTGTCCGTTAATCGAAACGATATACCATTTTGTACAATAGGTCTCATACACTCAAATTAATAAATAAATATCATGCCGTTGTAGCGTTTCCGAAAACGTTAATATCATTGGATCGTACTAAGAAACGTACAGTCGTGCCTGATATGAATATTTTTTATCGACTACACGAAAGTAGGAGCATTTGCGGCGCGTTAAAACTTTCGGTACACGACGACGACTCGTTATGAAATACGCGTTTGTTGCGTACGTCGTGGAAGCCGGTGCCACGCGACTCGCGTACTCGCCATGTTTGTACTTGACAAAACGTGTGTTGGCCAGTACTCTCGTCGATCGTATACACATTTTATAATCGAGATTTCTCGTCAGCCGCGATCGACTCGGCCAGTAAAAACAATCGACACGTGCTTTACGATAGTCGCGTGCGCCACCGGCTGCCCGATACGACGTTTGAAAGTGCGTGTCTCGCGTCAAACAGCACGCGTTCCGCGGCCCGGAGGAGCGCCTGAACGAAAAGCTACCGTTTGCAAACGTTCCGCGGACCCTCGGTATGTACGACAATCGTAAATGCTCACCAGGTATCTGTGCCGGGAATGTTCCAGCGACGATAACCCAATAGTTAATTTTGTATTCGATGTACGGTCGTAGTTGAACGACGCGGCCGACAACCGGATCCGGTGGGTCATTAGGCGTTATCCGTTCGGGACGACGTGTGCACGAAGACTGAAATAGTAGACACACATCACAACAACAACAACAAAGCTCGTTCCGACGGACGGTATTTCCGTCGGACAGCGAGCGGTCGGAAAACACGTCATTGTATCGTCAACCGTCACGGAGGCCGCCTGCGTTACGAACAATTGATACGACCCCCCGGCGCGTCGTCCTGTCAGCGCGGACGATCGCGTGCGAACATTGTTTCGAATGTCGGGCAAGTCAACGTCGTGTACATCGGTTGTGCGATCACCCAACCGTGTGCGTCTAGCGGTCCACACGAACCGGTCGCCGTCACTATTGTGAAACGTTCCCGGACCATTTTGTCCAAAACGTATCGAATACCGTTCCTCCGCTGGGAACGGTTTTGGCATGTGGCGTCGTGAAGTAATTAGGAAAACACCAAACGTGAGCGGAGCCTGTTCACACGATTCGACGTATATTTGCGGTATCGGTTGTTTTCTCGATTCCGGTGTCTTTCGGTCGGACCGTTCGGACGGGTTACTTAGCCGTACGGCTAAATCATGCTAAACTCGTGCGCGGTTTCAATTCGCTCGTTTTCGGTCCAGACGTGGCACAAAACACACGTGTGAATATATTTATTGACTATACACCGTTCAATAATCGCTTCTTTGGGTAAATTCGTTTTTAATTTTAATGTTTCAACGATCGTTACGTAGCAATTATTCAACTGAATGTTTGTAATGAAAACGGTGCTGTTTTATGTAGCACACAAGCTACAATTGCTAAACGCGTACGTTAAAAACAATTGAACTTTGGTCACACGCCCTTATGGAAAATTAAAAAATTCGGTTTTCTAAGTGTAATGAATAAAATACATGGTGAAAACTGGAGAAGTTACGAGATTCGAATTCAAAAACGTCGTTGCAAAACGAATGTGCCTAGATCTTGGGATACGATCGACATGGTGTCCGGTATTTGGACGATCCACGTTTTCTCTACCAGGAAAATGTAACATGACTTCATGGACGAAGGGGAAGGCGAATATTGCACATTCAAAAATAAAATTCCTGTCTAATATATATATACATGTGTGTGTGTGTGTTTATTGAAATGAAATACAATTGAAAAAATATTTTTGAACTCGATAAAAATGGCCGGGACCGTAATACGACAAAATATTTCAGAAATATACACGACGCGACAGAGCTCATTACTGATTGCTATTTACAATCGAGTGGCCTTTATAAACATTGAACGACTATCGCTGGAATTTCCCCTAAATTTTATAATATCTATTATATTATTATATTATATTAGATTATAATATATATATATATATAAATTGAGACGGTCGTTCGTCTGTTTCACGACTGGTCGCACAATGGTATTACTATCGTGTCATCAATCGTTATCGAAAATTACAAGAATAGATCAGAACGTATGTACATTGATTCGTGCCTATAGAATACACAAATAATTCAAAATCGTTGGTGAGTATTTTCATTAGGAATTTTATCCTAAGTAAAACACAGCCGGCTGCCCCTATTGAATCCGAGCCTGCGACAATCGTCCGTGTGAAAAGTCTGGACGGGGTACGCTATGTGATAAAATCTTAAGCCACGTCCCCCCCCCACACCATATACGATCAAACAATTTGCGTAATAACTGAGTTAATACTCTTACTTTTTATGCAAACATTTTGAGCGTGTATGTAATGGATTGAGGTAAATGCACAACGGTTTAAAACCATGCTCGCGGAATTCGGTCGAGACCGAAATATGTTGCGCAACACTATGATTAATAAACGGTTTGAAAGTGTATTTCACTGTTTGACAAGCGTCAGAAAAAAGGAAGACTTCATATTTCTATTATTTCGTTCGTTTAAATTGCCGACTACAAATATTAATGTTTACCATTATATTCATATAATACGATTATTAGTATGGCAACTAAATTATTTGAGTTCTATTACTAAACGGTCATGGTCAAATTCTACACTCTTCTTCAACCATTTAATCATCAACATTTTTGCTTATTTTTTTCGTTTTTTTTTTCCAACAAACAAGCAATTATTATCGCAGCGCAAGCAACTTCTCTGTCAGACATGATGTCTACGGAATATAAAAAATGTACCGCGTGTGAACAGTACAACTGATGGCCGGAATGAAAATGGACGGTTAAAAATGTCAACAAATTATTTTTTTTTTTAGACATATTGAGTGATATTATTTAGAAATGTACAAAAGACCCTACTTAATAGTTTCAATCATAGTACCTCCTCTTGAATCTTTTTTATAACTTTATTCATTAATACAGCAAACAGGTAAAGGCTTAAAACTGATCCTGAGTGCGCACCTACTCTAACCCTAAAATCCTGTTTCTTCACACGTACACCATCCTTCATACATATCCTCTACCACCTACAAATACGTTTCTAGAACTCCATTTTTTTCATTAATACCCACTTTAAAATAAATCTCAGCACTTTGTCACACACTTTCTCTAAATTTATAAACACTATACATATCTTTTGCTTCTTCTCCCTATATTTATCTATAACCTGAACACATACTATTTTCATTTAAGGTATAAAACAATTTTATTACGAAAATCAAACCCCGCGTTCTACGGGGTACAATTACTACGGAACAGCAAAGTATATTTGCGTCTATATCAGTGCTTTTAATGGATGGCGGGAAACCGATAAACGAATAAGTCGTAATCATGGAGGAAAACCAATAAGTGAGGTTATGATTGTGTTTGATTTTTCCATAAAAATACAATGGCGACTGTTTGGTTCACGCATACTATATATCAATAGTCACTGTCCATTGTCTTCACAACGTAATTCATCGTTGGTAAGTATTCAATTTTTATTGTCTTACGCTGACACTTATACGTTTTACAGTTACGTAAGAATTGCTGAACATCTCCAATAATGACCGGCCATAAACGTAATTCAAAGAGGAACGCGAGGAAACAGGTTAGTACGTTTGCCTGCTTTGTAAAGTATTACATAGTCGGTATAGTCTTCCTCAAAGAAAACTATCGTTTATGTTGAACTTCATGTTTCAGAACAATGAGCGTGGCCAGAATATTCAGCATGCATTTAATTTGTACGATACGATGCCTACAACCATGACTGTTAAGGATGTAAAAGTGGATCTTGGGGGTATGTATAGTTAAATGTTTTTTATTTTATCGTAATTAGCTTTGTGTATAAAGTTACATGTATATTTAGTTGAGTTGATCTCATATTGAAAATTATATTGTTTTTTTCCTCCAATATTGTACACTCGAATAACGATTACAGTTTCTTGTCTAAGTTGTTCGAAAAACTATTATATGTCGTTCGTATTCATGTGCGTTCAGGAGAAGCATGTTAAACAATGCTTGTCTAATTAAAAAATAAAATTGTTATAATATGATAATCTATTGTTATGTATTTAATTATGTTATATCAATATAATAAGAACATTGTACGTCTATACTCGATCCAATGTGAAAGCGCACTCTGGTTCGACCACGACCGGTTGGTACTGTGCATTCCTACTGTTTTATTTTATTATATTACAAATGACCGTAACAACGTAAGGTGATATAAGGTTAAAAAACTACTGTTTTATTTGATACGTTCGATCTTTTCAATTGTTTCAAAAAAATATATTTCATGTGTCTGATCTTTTTCTGTATAAGGGACATTAAAATTGTTGACCGAGAAAAATGAATAGATTTTATCCATAAGTAATTGTTTATTAAATTTATATCAGTATTTGTATTAAAATCTTGTGCTTAATATATTACTAGCTAATGGAACTTTATTTTCCTTATTATTATTATCATAATTGATGTCTAACAATAATAATTAAATGATTGTGAATTATTTGCAAACATTACAAAAGAGATTTATTTAAAAATGTTAATTATAGTAAATATTGTTAAGTTTTGTTTTATAAATTTAAAAAATATTATACTATAATATACAACAATATTGTTTTAAATGCACATCATTAAATTCTTATAGTTTTAAACTATATTTTTCAAACATGCATAAATTAAATTCTAACTGTTAAACATTTATGTGATCAGGAATTCTTTTTAACTATATTTGTTCTAAAGAAAAGTTCCATTCATAATTAAATTTTTTTATATAATATTTACTTGACAATAGTAAGGCTACTAAAAATTTCATCGTGTACAAAATATATATTTTATTGTACTTATTTAAGTTTTATTTTTAAATATAATATACTTAATTATAATATGTACTAAGTTAACATTTGATACATATTATTATTGAAAAATTGTGAAAATATTATTGATTATATTATTAATTAATATTTTAGGTCATTTAAAAGTGCCGTCATGCAATCTGCAGGTTCATTATAATGGTAAGATATTGGATGACAAGACCATTTTGTTGTATAACGGCCTGCCTCATTTTCCTGAAGCAAACGTAGGCGATAAAAGAATCTGTTTTGGCTTAACAGTGAAGTAAATGATATTAATGTTAAATAATACATATAAATAATAATTTATGTTGTTTTACATTTGCAGGAGGGCAGGCAGTGATGAGATTGAAGAGATAGATATAGATTTGTCTGCGTATTTCGTGAAAAAATTTTAATTTTTAAATACTTAATGCATGTGAACAATGTTTACAAAATGCCTTATTCCAAACATTAAAATTTTTATTTTAATAATTTTTGAAGGACTAATAAAAATTAATAAAATCTGATGACTACAATTTTTTATTCTAATTAGTTTTATGTGTAATATGTATGACAATGTGAATTTTTACTATGTTTACATAATGACCTTGAATGAGTTTAAAATTCAGAGGTATTCTATAGTTATATTATCAATCATACCTTAGAAAAAGTTAAGAATCCATAGAACATAATCCTATTTAATTTCATTGTGTATACATAGTAATTTTCTTCAAAAAAATTGAATAATATACACCATAGACACAACAGTACAATTTAGACAATAGTACAACTGACGGCCGGAATGAAAACAGTTGACGGTTAAAAATGTAAAACAAATAACAATTTTTTTTAGACGTATTAAGTGATATTATTCAGAAATGCTTGTAACTGTTTAAGCGTCCTTAGCGACTGGACAGGAAATTATGTTCACTTACATACACTGCCATTTGATGATTAATATGATGTATAAAAAGGAATAAAAAAAATTCTTGACATGTTTTTATGTTATATATATATATATATTATAAGTCTAAACTAAAGTGTAAAGATTATTAATTATTTTCAGTCTTCCTCATTTGTAATTTCTAAATCCATGTCTGCATACTGATATTAACACTCATGTAATACTGGCACATTTCACATAATATGTAATATATGTATATTTTTATTGTTCATTATCTAAAAAAAATATTGGTGAAATAATGGATTTTAAATATTAATGATGGATAAAATAAAATTTAATAAATTGTGCAAAAATGGATAGTATTATATAATATTAAATAACATGGTGAGTTATATTCATTTACATTTTCATATTTTTTGATTTTGTGATTTACATATATAACTATGTTAGACAATGTTTTTACAAACATTTGAACAGTATAAGTTTTTGAGAATACAGAATAGTAAAGTATATCCAATAAAACACCTATGTCCAATTATTGAACAATCACTTATCCATGTGGGTAGTAATCGCTTATTGTTAAACCTACAGTAACATTTTTCATTGTTGTTTTATTACGTTTTTAAATCAAAAACTCAAAAAAAAATTACAAGAATTCAAACCATAATTATTTAATCTTTAAACACCAACAAGTGTGATACCCTGCATCTTCTTCGTGCATTACAGCCGCTCGTATGTCCCCACCACATTTTTTTTTTCTAATCGCTCCACACGACCGTCTTATCATTGTTGTTATTACTATTATTCTCATTTTGGTTGCGCTCGTGTTTCGTTCCGTTTTATTGTCCAACGTTCTATAGCATTTTTGAAGTTCGTTCCAATGTCAACTCATATTTCGTAACATAAGTAATTGCACAATACACTACTCATTTGTTTTAATGCACGCGCCGTGCACAAGTTTCGTGTTCTCTTTTTTTATTTACTCGTAAGTTTTCCGAACACCACCGTATTATCGCACATCGGCGGCGATGTATATTTTGTTATAAGACGCCGCCTGGGACTGGCGCCATCTGCCAGACTTGTTACTATTATTATCGTCCACACATAGTTATTTACCGCGGTAGCAGTAACAATGTGCTTGTCCGTCCGTTGGTGACTTTGTTCGTCATCAGAAAGTTATTACATTACATGCAAATCGTTGGTATACCACCGAGAAAGAAGTTTTGCTGAACCCGCCATAACCTCAAAATATCCATAATATAACCATCGTCAATGTTTTTCGAAAATATGCAATACGAATTAGTTTCGTTCGTGCTTACATGTTGTAATCTGTTGCAGTTTAGACTTTGGTCTTCATTCTCCACAATGTCATTGCGTTGACATTCACTCACCTTCGAAGACGTTCACTGTGTCTGTATCGAGCGGACTACACACTTCAATTCTTCAAAACGCTTACTTTTCGTTTGCCACTACAACAATGGGCTGTGGTTATAGCTGTAAGAAGAGAAGCCAACCGACTTGTTTGACTCCCATATTCAAAGTAAGCCGAGTTCTGTTTAGCACGGTCGACATTTCTGCGAATTCTACGATTTTTGTTATTGATGTCCGACTAATTTTTTTCTGTTAATATTTTCGGATGAAATTAGTATTTCGATGTAGATACTATTAATGTTTACTAAACTATTGGACCGGAGCAATTAGTTCCTCGATAATTTTACTGTTAACACGGTTTCAAAAATATTTGATTTTCCATTTTTTTCCATATACCTATAAGAAAATATGTACATTCTAGTTTCTATTCAGTAAAAGATATAAAAAAACTTGTTATCATATGTGATTAACTAAATAGAGGATACCTGTGTATAAGAGGTCATTTTCGATTTTCTTACATCCACTGGATTTTTATGTTGTGTAATTGTACGATTAATTTGTACAAGAAATACCTAAAACCAAGAATTATTTCTGTCAATAAGTATTGTTAATATGTTTTAGAAACAATTTAGTTGTAATGTAGTGATTGTTTATGATGAGTTTCAATATTGAAGAAATATTAAATATTTTTTGAATAAATAAATAGACAAATAGAATTGTGTTATTGTCGAGTGTTTGGTGATTTTTGTTAAGTATGTGCAGGGCGTTGTACAACTAGAGGCAATGCTAATTCTTTTATTAATTTTTTTATTGTAGGTCACAAATGTAGATACTGTTGGAAAACAAATATATCGTGGCAAGTTGGAAGTCAATGCTGATAATTTGACTTTACATGTAATTGGAAGAAAATCGCCTATTGTTTGGCCTCTCAGCTCAATTCGACAGTATGGATATGATGAATCCATGTTTTGCTTTGAAGCCGATGAGTCAGCTCCTTACGGCCCTGAAGGTATATTTCCATTCAAAAGTACTGATGCTAAAATTATTTTCGACAACATCAAGGAAAAATCAAAAGTAATTATCTTTCATTAATACTGAAATATGTCTCATGTATTTTGTTAATATGTAAGTAGCATTATTTATTATAGAAAAATTAGAATAAGTTTACATTACATTTATTAACATTAATATTATTAAAATACTAATGAAAGTATAGTAGGGTCTCATTAATCCAATTACCTATAACTTTATTAAAACCAATTTTCTTGCAATTGAAATTTAAAAATGTATTTATAAATTTATTATTATAATTAAAAATTTAAATATAAATTATTACAATACATACAATAAATCCAATTATTGAAATTATTATTCTTATATTAAATTACATACTCATTTAAAATATTCAGTTATTTTTATTTATTTATTTATTTATTTTTTTTTTTTTTTTTTTTTTGAGCAATAGTTTCTGTATGCTGATCAAATGTTTTGTGCCACAAATGTCACTGCAACATTATTTCTTCCCAGTTTTTAATATTATCATCATACCACTGGATGGCCATGTTTAACGCTTTCATAGCTTATGAAGTAAATATTTTTGAAGGGGGCAAAGATTCATTGTCACTAATTGTAGATATACATATTTGAAATTGTCTTTAAATTACATTATAGCTGGTCCCTTTATCAATCAATTTGATCACTTCTAACTTATCCTGCAATTTTTAACGTCACATGCATATGTGACACCATTTTTCATGTACTAATTTTGAGAAATTAATATAAAACAAACAGTATGAAACGATCACTAGATTATATAGTATAACACAAAACTGACAAATGCAATCATATCTAAAAGTTTGATGTACAATCGTGATTATTTTAATGATTATTATTGTGCGGGTCTACAGAAAATATGTTTCTAAATATAGTAGTGTGATAATTCTCAACTTTATTCAGATTACTGCTTCTTTTGGATTAGCTTGTATTCGGATTAATGAGACTTTACTGTATTTAGAATATATTTAAGTTAAAGTACTTAAAATATTAGACATCTTAAATCATTTGTATATAAAAATGTTTTCAATGGTTTAAAAATATTATGTGCGCTTCAAAAGTAATGCCTGTAAGTGTTCCATATAAAAATAAATAACAATATTTTCTTATCAGATGTTTAATATTGTTTGTATACCTTTAACGGACAAATTAGTATAGAACTAAGTTCATTTGTTGTAATAATTGTATTACATATGTTATTATATCAACTAGAGCTTGTAAAATGACCAAATTTTTTTCATATACGTCAACACATTTTAAACAATGTGTAGGTAGTAGTTATTCAATATGCCATTAGTGATATAACACCCATCTTACTGTACCGACTTGACTTCATCAGACTTTTGGTTATTTCCTATGTTAAAAACCTACCTTAAAGGAATTTAATTTTCTTAATTTTGAAGTGTATACAGAAATAAAAAAAATGGTGTTGAAACCGATCTGAAAATTTTTTCATCAATAGTTTTGAAAAACTTGTTTTGCTTTGGTGTAAATGTGTAGAAACAAATTGAAATTATGTTGAAAAATTTAAATAAAGTTAATATATTAAACTATTGATTTTTTTTTTTCATAAAATTAATTCTATTTAATAATAATTTAATGTCAAAGGAAGGCATTACTTTGAGAACAACTTACCTTAATTGATTAGTAAAACGTATTGTGTTTTTCATGAATTTAAGTTTTTTTTATTTTAATTAAGAATTTGTATATTTTAGGTTATGCATGATGCACAATTAGCTGAAGATATAGCTTCTGAACAACCAACTACAAGTATGCACACAATCGAACGACCTTATGAGAATGGAGTTGTTTTCAATGGAATAAAATGGTCAATGGATATGGAACCTACAAATAATATGGTAGCTCTACCTCAACAATCGGTGCAAATTAAGCCTTTGAATACTGGTGTCGTTCTACCTCAAAAACCAATGCATATTGAACATAGAAATAATAGCCTTATTTTACCCCAAAAACAGATGCAAAAGCCAATGCATATTGAAAATTGGAATGATGGTCCTATTTTACCCCAAAAGCAGATGCGAAAGTCAACACATATTAAAAATTGGAATAATGGCCCCATTTTACCTCAAAAGCAGATGCAAAAGTCAACACATATTGAAAATTGGAATAATGGTCCAATTTTACCCCAAAAGCAAGTGCAAAAGTCATTGCAAATTAAACCTATGTATAATAGCTCTATATTACCTCAAAATCAGGTGGAAAAATCAATGAAAAATCAGCCTATGTATCATTACACACAGCCTATGTATAATGGCCATATTTTACCTCAAAAACAGGTGCAAAAGTCATTGCGAATTAAATCTATGATTAATGAACCGGGTTTACCTCAAAAGTCGATGCTCAACGAACCTATGAGTAATGAGGCAATTTCACTGCAAAGTCCTTATACAAACGTACTTTATAATCACAGAAAACCTGACAATTCGCAAAATAATACTCAAGAGACATCTGAAGACACTCTTATATATACGGAACTTGAATTTCCTCCTTACCTTGGTAGTAATAGAAAACCCCCGTCACCTGTGGAACAGTCACCTTATTCAACTATTGATTTTAAATGGACAGCGAACTTAAATCGAAACATGTTTAAATGTAGTGATAATACAGGTACAAGAAAAACTAGACATGATTCTTCACTTTCTGACTGATTACATGTAATTTAGGTCCGTTTCGTTCATTTTTTATTTGTTAAGTTTCATCAGCAATTTTTTTTTTAGTTTATGATTCAGTTGATTATTATAGATTTAAAATAAAATGTAGTTATTTTTGTGTTTTATAAAAATTGGAACTAACTAATTGATTCCAATTCGTTATGGTTGTTTTTATTAATTGTTTAAATATCTACAATAAGTATCAAATATCGGCTTATTCAACTATTGATTTTAAATGGACAGCAAACTTAAATCGAAAATTATTTATATATAGTGATAATACATGTACAAGAAGTACTAGACACGATTTTTCACTTTCTGATTAATTAAATGTAATTTATGTCAGTTTTGTTGATTTTTTTTATGTGTTAAGTTTCATCAACACATTTTTAGTTTATGAATTTAGTTGGTTCTTAGTTTCAGATTTTTTTAAAAAATTTAGTTATATTTGTGTTTTATAAAAATTAAAACTAATTCATTCCAATTCGTTATGATTGTTTTTATTTATTGTTTAAATATCTACAATAGGTATCAAATATTGATTTTAAATAGACAGCAAACTTAAATTGAAAATGTTTAAATTTAGTGATAATACATGTACAAGAAGTACTAAGACACGATTTTTCACTTTCTAATTCATTACATGTAATTTATGTCAGTTTTGTTGATTATTTATTCGTTAAATTTCATCAACACATTATTTTTTAGTTTATGAATTCAATTGGTTATTGGTTTTAGATTTTTAAAAAAAATCTAGTTATTTTTGAGTTTTGTAAGAATTGAAACTAACTTATTGAATCCAATTCGTTATGGTTGTTTTTATTCATTGTTTAATAAATATCTACAATAGATATCAAAAATAGGTATGTGTATACCGTTTTACATTTATAAATCCATTGGACACCTTCTATGACATGTTTATGTTATTAGTTTACATATTAATGATCCATACTTGTTAATTATATTTTATGTGTTTCCATTGTGAATATTGTATGTGATGTTATGAATAATTAAATATTACCGTTTTAGTTCTAAATCTGTGCGTTGTACTCTTATTAAATTTTACCATTTCAACCAAACAAAATATGTAAAAATTTGCAGTGGTTTTCAAATTTCGACACTTAAACGGGAAATACGAGTACAAGTGATATCATTACGTAGAATGTGTATACTTTTTAATGAACTTGGAAACCGCGTTGTCGTCTCCCCGCTCGACCACGTTGTATATTTCTTATAGGTTCGTGATCTAACTGGTACAATATTGTGATAGAAGTTATGCTTTAAAAAAATTAGCGAAATCGTTGCAAAAGAACTCGCTGTTTTCCTTTCTGACAGTTTGTAGGACATCATTTCTTTCATTTCCTCGACAACATTGTACAGCCGAATTTATTAACGCCCTCTTTTTTTCTAAGACTAATAACCTTCTAAAACGTGAATTAATATCAACATTAACATGTTTAAAATGACTTAAGAACTATAAGACAGCCCCTAATTACATATATTATATTATATATTTTTCTTTTTTTTATTTAAAATATATATTTGCCATCTGTAATAAATGTTATACAATAAGTAAATCGGTTGATAATTACGTTTACAAGACTGGGTTGTATGAGAGAGGGGGGATCATCGGACTTGGGACTTCTAAAAGTTAGCATGTTTTTCAGCAATCATTCAAAACATAGCTAAACGATACAGAAATTTGTTTTATAGTACTAGTTTATAGTAATGTTATTTTGTGCATATTTTGCATATTTAAAACATTTTCGCGCGTTAATACATATTTTATTATATTCGCATTTTAAATGCACATTTCCCATATATTTTGAAATTAGAATTAAATTTGTCTTTAAATCTGTAAAAAAGAAAATTTTACACGTATGTATCTGCAAAAGTATTTTTTTTTTTTTTTTTTTTGAAACTTGTTAAGACAATTAGTTTTAACAATTACAATTTATACAAGTAACTTAAATAATAGAAATTTGTTTTTACAATAAAAGTCTTAGATTAAAAAACCAGTCTGGTTAAAAAGAGAAATGATAGAAAGGATAATGGGAGAATGTTGCGAGGAAAGAATAGATTGAGTGTTAAAAGGAATGTTGTAATTTTTAACCAGCGCTTGAAGTTTTTTGCGTTGTGCCAATAAGGCAGGGCACTGGAAAAGGATATGGGGGATGTTGCAAATTGATTCGAAAGTGTGGAGGGTGCAAAGAGGAGAGTCACAGAGAGATAATTTAAAAGAACGGGATGGAAGTAGCGTGTGACCTAATCTGAGTCGAGAGAAAGAGCAGATTGTTTTCCTACTAAGATTCAGTTTGTGGAACCACGGTTGTGACGGAATCGTAGGAGAAATGCTTTTATACCACGTGGCGTAATTAGGGGGTAAATTATTCCATTGATTTAATCACATCGAGGCAATAAGCAAAAGTGTTATATTGACGAAATGAGTGTGGACCGTGTGTTTTCCCCAATTATTTAGAGATTATAAGAAACCGATAATGTTTTATCTACACATAGACTGCATGTGTGAGTACGAGATTATTATTATTATTATTATTATTATTGTATATGACAAGTGTATCGGCTAAAATTAACTTTAATGTTTCGCTTGGTTGATGCATATTTTCATACCATATGTAAGTGATTAAATGGGTTTTTTTACGGCAAAATGTACGCGTATTTTAAGATTTTTTAGGACATGAAGTCGTCCCTAGCCTTAGTAATTACACTATTATGATTAAAAAAAAAATTAAAAAAAATAGGATCTGTGGTTTAGATGTAATTGTAGCTTATTTCTCGTCAACAAAGATTTTCTCGTACCGGTAAAAATATAATAATTTTAAAAGAAACAACAAATTGGCGAGAACACGACAAAAACACTTTGTTCAACTCCTAAATTTGAACTTTGTTCAAATTCCTAATAAAAATACTCACCAACAATTTTGACCTCCCCCCCCAGTAATATAAATCTTAATCCGCGACTGGACGACGTTATCGGACACGCTCTACAAACGAGTGAGACGGCATCCATCGAGATCGTTATTAAATCGCATCCGCGCTCAACCGTCGTCCCGCGTCACGTGGAAGCCAGAAACCCTTGTCCCCGTATCCGCTGTCGTCCTGACGGTCGTGTCACCGGCAAGAGTGGAGCGCGAGTCCGAATTGGTCGTGGACGGCCGAAGACAAGCCACAAACGCACGTGCGGCAACGTGAAATGATTAACACACGTCGATGGCGATTATGTGTGTGGTCTCATTGAAGTGAAAACGTTCGCTTTTGCGGGCACCAGATACAGAGTTATCTGGTTCCGTTTTGTCGGAGGACGTGTTCGCGCGAATAAGACTCGCGTGGGTACCGTAAACACCGGACTCGCGACTTACACGACGCACAACAATGATACACTGTCGTCTGTAGCAGTCGGTCAACCGGTTTCATCGAGACTACATGTAATCGGACCAATGCGATTAGACGACTTGCGCGTTGCATTGTGTTACACCGTGTTAGAAATCGGGAAAATGAAAGAAAACGTGTAATTCGAATACTTTTCCAAGGGTGGGTGTTTCAACACGTATGTAATTAATCAGAATACGGTACAGAATACGGCGACAAAAACAATATGATAATTATAAACGGGAAGAAAAGAAAATCGAAACAAAACAAAAAAAACAAAATATGATCATTGTGATGATGTGGTGGTCGCGGTGGTGGCTGCGGTGGCTGCGGCGGCCGCGTAATGGTGCGGCCGGGACACGTTGAGATTCCAGTTGGAGTCCAACGGGACTGGAGACGCGACGATCGCTCGCTCCACGGACGTCTCGTCCTTGAAAAACAGGAACGCGTAGTTGTGCGACATTTTCGCGCCCGTCTGCTTGTTGAATCCCTCGTACACTTTGACGTACGTCACCTCGCCGAACTGTTCGAACAGCAGTTTCAGCTGTCCGTACTTGACGTGCAACGGCACGCAGCCGATGAACAGCTGTCGCGGGTTGAGTTTGCCTCCGCCGCCGCCGCCGCCGCCGTCGTTGTTGTTGTTCGCTTGCGGTTGTACGCGGCGGTCGGCCGCCTTGACCGCGGCGCACCGGGCCCTCAGCGAGTTGGCCGCGAGACGCGAACGGATCGCGACCACGTCTTCGGCGGTCGGTTCGTCGTGTTCACCCGTCGAGTCGCTGTCGGTGCCGGACGACAGGAAGTCGGACGACGACAGCGACGACGAGAACGAGGACGACGGCGTGGACAGGCAGAACCGGTGCTGCTGTTGGACGCACAGCACGTCGTTGAGTATCTTGCGCGTCCGTGTGTCGACGACGAACAACTGGACGAATCGCCGGCGGCCCGGCACGGTGCCCGACGCCAACACCACCGCGTTGTTGGAACGCGACGACGTGTCGTACCAGCATGTGTCGACGGTGCGCAGCGTCACGTGCCGGTAGTCAAACGCCAGCCGGCCGTACCGCGCCCGCACCGAGCGTGTGCCGTTGTACACGCGGCCACCGCCGTCGCCGTTCCGCACGCACGAGAACCTGCACGCGACCCGGTCGTACTGTCGCCAACGGGCGCCGCGGTCGCCGGGCGGCGGCGCGTAATACTGCCGGGCGACGGACAGGCCCGCGCGGAACGCCGTCCGGTACTTCTGGAACGCGGTCCGGTCCAGCGACGCGGCCCACTGCACGAAACGCGTTTGGAACGACGTCGCGTCGGCGCCGGCGTCGGCGTCGTCGTCTCCGTCGTGGTAGACGTGAACGGACACGACGGCCGCGGCGGCGGCGGCGGATCGATGGACGATGAGTACTTGCCGGCGGGCCCGTCCGTCCGACATGACGACTAGCAGCCCGTCGCCCGGCCGCGTCCGCTGGCACGTCTCCACCGGCCAGTCGTCGCCGATCAGATCCAGCTCGGCCAGCCGGCCCACCACGTCGTCGGCGCCGACGGTCGGTCGGGTCCAGCCCGGCCCGGTCTCGAGGAACACGGACAGACGGTCGTCGTAGCAGGCGGACAGCCGGTCGGCCGGCGCGCCCCGGTAAGCCGACATGAACTCTTCGCACCACGACATGCCGTTCGAATTGACTGTATACGATATGGGATGTGCCCGTTGGTCGGATACCTCGTCCGACGATTGTTTTTCGTTGACCGTTAACCGCCGTCAACGTTCATTGCTATTCGGTTGTGTTGTTTTCGCGCGGGTGCCGTGGCGACGACGACCGGTCGGTTAGTGCACAGCCGACAGCGCTGAAACGTTTCGTCCGAAAACCGTTTCGCTTCGTCGCGAACTCAATTGGCCCGAGTAGGATTTTTCGCCGGTCGAGCGAGTAGAGCGTCTCGGCTCGCGCGCGCGTTTGTTATCTAGTTCGCGCATTGCGGTTTTTACCTTTGGTTTTGGATCGCAGGCGATGGTTGTGTCGTCGCGATTTCGGTTCGGCCAGGACGCGGTTTTCCGCACAAAACGGGCGTGGTGCGCCGGTTATCCGAAAACCGCTATGAAACATCAATATATATATATTTTTTTTTTTGGTTTTTTTTTTTTTTTATACGGGTTTATCAACGAACATCTGTTCGATTCCCGACCCTCCGACGGAACGAAATCGTTTTTGTACACATCGTATCCCGGTCCAACCATTTGTCTACACGCGCGCCAGTCTTCTGTGGATTTCCAGACAAAGCCGCCAGCCCCCAAAGCCGGGTTCACACTGTTACATATTCTTGCATTCTATGTAAATGTATGCGTGTGCGTGTGCGTGTGTGTGTGCGCGTATCGATAGTAATACGCAAGTTACGTTCACGTACATGCTGGTACGATTTCATTTTTGTTTGCGTGTTCAAACATTGTTTGGTTTCAAAAGCGATCCGAGTAGACGTGTTGGTTGGTACCCACCGAGAATTTTGTGTTTTTTAAGAGACCGCGTTGCTTCAACTTATTTTTCTTCGACTCAACAACTGGACGTAATGAAACGTATCGAGTGTTTCGAACAAAAAAAAAAAAAATTACTTTTGATTCGTCAGAGCACACGATCTCGACTTTTTCGAATCGTCTACTTTTCGTTTTTCGTCACGGTAGGCCGTACGTAAACTTTTAGTTCGAACATCAACGGGTCGAAAATGAGTTTCATCCATTTGTTCAGCGATCATTTCGTATGTCTGGTTCCTTGCATATTTATTTTCATACCGTTTCAGTTTTACACTTGAAAGTACTTCGTGATAACGATACAATGCAATCAACTTCAATACGTTTTCTTCATTCTGATTGTACTTTGGTTTTGAAGACATCTTAGTGTTTTAAAATAAATATTAATTAAAACATATAATATAAATTAAAGATAATACAATTAACCGAAACAACAACACACCGTCAGTGATCGAAAATCAATTTTTTTCAATTTAAATTCGATTTAATTTCTGTCCGACTATTTGCAAGTTGGCGCACGAATGAACATGTTGCGTATCATCAAAGTTCACATTTGTTCGATTTTTGTTTTTGCACGAGTAAAAATACGCACGCACGAAATTATAATAACGTGAACCCGGCATACGCCTCGATTAAAAGCTGCTAGTTGGCGAGTTTAGAGACGGCCGAATCGACCTGTAGGTATCGCTCAGTTGCCAGCTATCTAGTGAGTAAACCACGCGATGTGGATACGTTGTTATTTTTTGTTTCCAGCAACCGTCGAGTTGCTCGCAGCCAGTTCACTGGCAACTATGATGACCAGGGACGTACACAGGGGGGTGTTTTGGGTGTTCAAACACCCCCCAAAATGTTTGGTTATTTACTTATTCAATTTTAATATTATATTATACAGATTATGTTATATTATTAGACAGGTTTAATACTACATTATGTCTGTGGACCACTGGCTAAAGCAATATAAAAATTCGTATACTTATTAAAATAAAAAGTTCTAACTTTCAATTAATGATTTTCAAAATCACCCCCCAAAACTTTTTTCTGTGTACGTCCCTGATGATGACACACGGGCTGAAAAGTCCACACGCCAGCAAGTAACGACTAAAGTAGCCCAGCTTTCAACTTTACTCGCAGACAGTTTACAATCTGTAGTTAGTTGGCTAACGAACATGATTACACCGGGCCGATTCGGTGAGTTCGCCGACCAGCGGCTTGTAAACTCGCTCAACGTAATCGAGCGTTTAGGAAAGAGGTGGAAAGGTTTTTCGTCCTCGGCGCACGCAATGGCACGCGCGATCATTTTTAACGTAATGTATAAGAGAACTCGCTTCGAGAAAACTGTTGTCAACGAATGTATTTAATATGGTTATTGCAACTATAACTATATTGAATGTCTTCGTTGACAAACGGCCCTTGCTTGTTGAACAAGCTTATTGACTTGTTGTACAAGTTGTACAAGTTTGCTTGTTGACTTATAGTATGTTCAACAAGGGCCGTCCGTTTGTGTCTTTTCAATACGGTCGGATTTGAACAGTTTTACACATGCAGCGTCATCTGTTGATTGTTTTTGATGACTCTGAAATACAATCTAACTTCCACGCAGGGGAGTTAAAGAAGCTTGTTCAGCGTTATGAAAAGTGCTTGGAAAATAACTTATATGAAAAACGAAGTAGGTTCAGAAGTGATAAGAACTGTAATATTATTTATTATTAGGGTTTGAATTTATATGCACTTGCATACTTTTATGATTAATACACGGCCGCCTGCAGAAAAATATTTCAGGGGGGGGTCATGAATAAATGTACACCGTAATTTTTTTTAATATACTCTCAGTATAAAAACTAAAAATCATAAATCACAGATCACGGAATCGAAAGTACGAATTATCACATGTTACAATAACTGTTCTCTATATAGAAAGTTGTTTTCACGGATATGGTTAACTACTGTTTCGGGCGGGATTAGTAGAAATAATAATCCATTATTTTATCACACGCAAAAAACAGTGAAAATTATTTGACATTTAAAAGGAATTATACCGCCAATTTAAACAAATATCAAAGGAGGGCCATGGCCTTCAGCGAACGGCCTTGAGTTATGATTATGAGTTATATGAATACAGTTGACTCACTCGGGACGTAAACAAAAACGATGACATTCACCGCGATGAAATCAGTATGACCATAAAACTTCGTCGTCCACGGTAAGAATAAAATCACACTGATTATCCAATTGCGCGTCAACAATTTGATCTTTACTTTTAAAACATCATACTATTATGATTCTTATAACATGGTACCTGCATTCCTTTAGGAAATCCTGCAGGGTGATTTAGGTTATTGTTATTTGTATATTGATGTCATTTGACTGTAGTCTGTGTGGTAACAACGTTTCTGTCCTTGTAATTTGCTGTGTTTAGTGTTGAGTTTAATTTAAAAAATGGACAATAAAAAAACTGAAATGAGTTGCTCAGTTAAGTTTTGCCAAAGTATGACAAGTGCTAGGAATAAAGGTTTTTTCAAATACCCCAATGATAAGCGTCTTGCGTAATGGATAAATAATTATTGTAAAACCGAAGAGCTAATTGAAGCACTCGATAAAAAAATAGTTATACAATTTGTAAGCAACATTTTGAAAATAAAATGTTTTTAAATGTTACAACCAAAACAACACTTGTTTTCAATGCTGTTCCAACAAAATGTAATGGTTCAAGTAATTTATATAATTATTTTATATCATTCAATATAATTATTTTAATACAATTAAAAAAGAAAATTTAAAAGATTTCATAAATAAATTTTGATCTTAATTTATTAATTCTTGCTTTCATTTTAAATTTGAGATGAAATATTGTTTGAGAGCAAAATGGTTGAAGAATAGTATACGTAGAACCGACGTCTGACGATGGTTTGAAAAATCAAAGTCGCTGTAGTAGTTGTTTTGGGCACTGAACGATCAGCAAGCAGATACACTGATGTTTTTGATATCAAATCATTCTTGTTTCTCAATTGTAACTATCGATTTTTCAAACCAAACACCTGGTTACTTCTCACCAAACGCCAGGAAAACAAAAACTGGTCATGGAGATTAAGTCTGGAAAAAAGAAATAAAATTTTGTTGAAGTAGAAGTTAGCGACAAACTAAGTATGAAAATGCCCAATATTGTTTATGAACATCCATGTCCCTACTTTGATAAAGATTACTTACTAAAGTTTTTTATACGTTTTAGAATTTATGCTTTGATTAAATTCTTAAATAGAAATTTAGTATCTGAAAAAAAAATACAAAATAGAGAATTATCAATTTTACAGCATTTGTAGAACATGACATTGTAATGATATATGATATAATTATTAATTTATAAAATTACTTTATAAGTTTATGATTAAATATATACCAGTGACTGTTCCCATTCATATTTGTAAATAGTAATTAAAAGCTGTAACATAATAATATACATATATAAACATTAATTATTTTTAATTAAAATATGTATTTTTAAATGTACAATGTGTACACACCTTTGTTGTATGTGAGCATTGTAATATTGTAATATTGTAAACATATAAATACTTAATTGTAATTGTTTTATACTTATTATTAATAAATATCAAATATTTGAAATAAATATTCCAATGTGTATGTTTATGTTTACACATAGATAATAAGTTGATACAATTATATTGTACAATATCAGTACTGTAATTAAACTTTTTCGAACGGTACCGTACTGATAACGTCGCGACCAATCAGGGCATCTAATTTTCTTCACAATGGTTTTTAACGGGTGAGTCGTCGGTATTCGTGTGGTCTGTGTTGTTACCGTCCCTAGCTGTTGCCCGTAGTGTGTGTGTGTTCGTGCGACATAACCTTTGTTTACGGTATCCGAATTATTCGTCCGCTGTCGCGTCTGTCGTAAAAGGTGCGTTGTAAAGTGGTGTTGCCGTGCTCGTGTTGGCGTTGTTCACGTTCTCTTATTTGGTATTTCGGGTAATGGTCGCCGTATTTACGTTTATTGTTGTTCGTTTTCCAATCCGTTAATCGTTTATTTTTCTTTTCTCTCTGTAGACGACGATCAAGTGTGTGGCGTTCGTTGACATTTTCAGTCGACGTTTTGGTTGTTGCCGCCGAGTTAAAGGAACCCCGCTCCGTCATGTCCGTGAACGATATCGAGGATGAACCGTTTGTTTTGCCTCCGAACGTAGTCGACATGCCCGGGACAGGGGGGAACAACATTAACAATAACTTGGTGTTCAATGTACGAAACCAGGTGTTCTACGCCATATTCTATAATGCCAGCCTGAAGTATGCAAGGGTATTCCCGAAATCGTTCAGAAGGATTATAGAGTTTGTGTTCTTATTTAAGGTAAACTATTACTACTGGTCAATTCAGATCAATGACGTCAGTGGGTCGTGTAACGGTTTTGTTTTTGATTACAGGCGGTGGTTTCATTTTTATTACTTTTTTACGTGCACATGAATTTTTTGCGAATGCCTGCCAACTGTTTAGAACACGTCAAAGATATTTGGCCGAGAGATGGTATACTTCGAGTGGAGATTATTCAACCTCATACGCCGGATTTTACCGAACAGTCGGGCATGTTGGGCGATCTGTTTACTATAGAAAAATCATACAAACGTGAATTTGAACTAAAACGGCAAAAAAAAAATGATGAGAACATTTCACAGTTCTTAAAATTTTTCATTGAAATGTACAGCTCCAAGTAAGTTTGATCAAATATTTAAATTCAAAAAAATGACTATTTTAATGATTCAATTATCTTCTTAATCAACATTTTTTCATAGTCAAAATATAATTTTGTTGTAAAAAAAGTGTATTTAAGCTTCTATGAAATAGAAATAAACTTGATGTATTTTATTTTAATCATTTTTTTATATGTATATACAATTATCAGAGGCCGATATTCCCTTTATTGAACACGTTAAACCTAAATGACTATCTTTTACTATTAATTACTTTTATTAATTTTTCTGTTTATGAACGCAAATATGAACTGTAATTTTGGAGTCTCGAAAAAACATTTTATCTGTAATTTTTTTGTAAGAAATCTGAGTAATTTCATCTTAGAAATTAAACCAATATTATAATTATTTTTAATTGTTTGTTAAATTTTCAATATTATGGAGACTGATTATAATTATACTATTAAATATCCCAAAATAGTTAAGTATATTTAACAAAAAAAATATTGGATTTAAATAAACAAATGTAAATTGGTTTGAATTAAAAAGTATTTTAAATTTTAGAAATAATTGGTTTATAAGTCGTATATTGAATTATTTTGCAACCATATAGTCAGTGGGTAATAAGTTTTTTTTTTCAGTAATGAAGGAGCTGATATTGAATCATCATCAAAAGAGATAGTTAGAAATAATTATGAAGAAACTAGTACTTCAAAAATAAACTTTTTAATGAATTACTTATCATTTTCAGAGCAAGCAAATGTAAAAGGTATAATTTATTTTAAGAAAAATTAAAATAAGTTATTATTTCTATACATAAATAATGAAAGCGAGTGTATTCTATAATTTGTATTTCTTTTAATACAAATATATTCTAATATTTGTAGATTTGGGGAAAATACTTTTTAAAAGTATTTGGACTACATATTCCGAACACTTTGAAAAAAGTATTCAGAATATATATTTGAATACTTTATGACAATAGTATTTTCTGAGTATTCTGAATACTTAACAAGAAGTATTTCAAATATTTTTAGAATACTTTTTTTTTTTACTAGTTTTAAGTAATACATAGTAATTTAGTAATTATATTATTATTTAATGGAATTAACACAATAACTAAGAAGTAAATTAATAATACCAATTATAAAATATAATATATATATATATTATAATTATTTTAAATATTAAAAATAACACAATTATAATAACACAGTGAAATTAAATTTACTTTATTATTTGAATAAGGTTGGGCTAAAACATAAAATATAGCAAGATTATTGATAAAATAATTAATGTTGTTTTAAATACCTACATCTGCTATTTGCTACTTGTATTTCTTTTTGAAATTATTATTTTTTAGATTACAGTTATACGTTATTATTTTTTGTAAAACTTAATAGAAACTTTTTATACTCTCAATGACTTATAGTCTATTATATTCTACTTTACATTCTAAATACTCGAAACAATTTTTGTCTTATAATAAAATAATATTAATAATAATATATTAACAAACGTAATAGATACTTCAAAACTGTTTATTTCATCAAAAACAAACAGATATTAAAATTAATATGAATTGTACAAAAGTAATATGAAATATCATGTAGGTACTATTTAAAATATGTTTGAACCATAAAAAGTATTTAAAATACTGTATTCAGAATACAAATGATTTGTTACGGTTTCTAAATTAAAAATAATAATAAAATAGGCTACATTTATACAAATTATGCTTATCTATATTTATCTTATTTTCACTTAAATTGGTTAAAAAATAATACTTACAATAATATATTTGTATTGTTTTTTACAGATAAAAAAGAAATATACACTAATACTACGAGTAATTGGAATATGGATGAATCAAATTTTTCACCGGTAAATGACTCGGCACAATTTTGTTCTACTAAGGTATAAATTACTTTTGATTTCCGATTCAATATGTTTTTATTGGATAGAATAATAAAATGACTTAATTTGTTTAGTATTCAAATAGTTCCATTAGAGTGATATCGAGAATTAACAATAATTCGTTAATATATTCCACAACCACTAAACCATTACCGAATGGTGAAGATAAAAGTACGGAGTGCATGAATGCGCATAGACGATTTTCAGATAAACATTTATTATTGTGTACTTTAGGTCTGTCATACAGTTATTACATTGTCGAGTTTTCATTGGAGTATGGGTATTTGCGTCTATCACCAAGTGTCAGACGTCGTTTAGGTATTCCAGTAATGTTTGTGCCATTAGAACCCACTATGCATAAGTGTTTTGGTAATTCGATAACTCGGTTTTTCTTTAAAAACTTGCTTGGCTACGATGATCTTTTAATGTCTTCCATAATGTCACTAACTGAAAACGACCAAAACAAAGGATATATAAAGTAAAGTAGTAGATATAACAGAATATAGTATAATGGTCACAATAATAATAAAATTGTTGTTTGTTATATTGCAGAAATGTCAATTTCAAAACAAGAAATCAATATATGTCTGTAAACATTTGGACGGCTATAACATTGTATATTGCTTCATTTTGCATAATGGTTTTATTTGTGAGTATGAAACAAATTATAGTCATTATCTACTGTATCATTTATTACTGTATTGTGAGGAAGAAATTTATTTTAAAATTTAATATTCTCTGTAATATCCGTTTTCCATAAATTAAGTTGTCGCTTTTGCGTAATGTATTTTATTTTCTTCAATACAACATATCTTTGATCAAATTAACACAGGAAGTCATATAGTCATATATATATATAAAGATGGAAAAATTGTGAATATTTTTTACTAGGTTAAATACTTATAATTGTTTTTTTTTAATTTTATCAATTTAATCATTTGTATAGGGTTTTCCTAATGTATGATTTCGATGTGTCAAAATAGTAAATACCGTTGTTCGTAAAATGTTAACATTTTTTGACTACCAAGTATGTGAGAATAATTGTTTGTGTTTTTCATTTAAACCGTAAATTCATCAATATTGATTTTTTGTACGCCTAAATATTTTTTTTTACAACAAACCGCTAACTTGCCTATGTGGTACAATGTTTTATGTTTAGTTTTTGGATGAAGTTTAGACTATTTCAATCATGTTTTGTTATAAATAAACAAGCAACTGAATTCATTATTTTTTAAACGTATTATTAATATATTGACGAAAAAAGATGTATCCAGCCCATATAAAAATATAAAATATATAAAATATCCAGCCCATATATAACTTATATATGTTTATAAAAAAACGAATTTCTCTTGTTCACTAAAAGTTTGTGGGAAAAAATCGAATAAAATGATATTATACGTACAAATTCGCGAATCATCGTTTACCACGTTTTATTTATTTACTTACTGGATGTGTATGCTAATGTTGGTTTTATAATTTTTTTTTTTATTTTGTTCACAGACCATGTCGATTTTGATACTTTTGAGATGTTTGCATCATCAGTTATTCGCTTTCACAGGTAAGCCGTTAGCTTAATTGCGGGGCGACCGTTTTATCATTTGCATTTACATTATCCGTATTCTATACATACATCTTCTGCAGTTTTTAATCTAAGGATTGGTTTGCAGCAATCTCCATGCTTATCTATCGCTGGTGAGCGATTCTTTTCTTTTTCTTTCAATTCTTAGTATGAATTACATTCTTGATCTATAATCTGGCTCATGTATTGTAATCGTGGTCTTCCTCTGTGGTTATTTTCATCAACCATCCCTTCCAAGATTAGTTCTAGCAACCTTCCATGTCTGAGAATGTAACCTATCCATTCCATTCGCCTTTTCTTTATACTTTTTCACAATAATCTTCTCTTCAAAATCCTTTCTAAAACTCCTTCATTAGTGATCTTATCAGTCTAACTTATCTTTTGCATACTTTTGTAGCACCACATTTCAAACGCTCCTATTCTTCTTTTGCAGTAGTCCATGTTTCACATCCATATTGCATAATGCTCCATAATACGTTCTAAGTAAATTTTTCCTGATGTTAAGGTTAATATTTTTCGAGGTAAAAAAATTTCTTGTTTTATTAAATGTCACCTTGGCCTGGTATATTCTCTTTACTATTTCCTTTTTGCATCTCCCATTTGAGCTTAAAGTGCTTCCTAAATATCTGAAGTTGTCTACTTGTTCAATAATTATATAATAATAATAATAATAAAAATGGGGATACCCCTATTAACTTTATTCTTGTTCTTATGTTATTTTCTCTACTACACACTAGGATTTTTGTGTTCATAACGTTTATTTTTATGTTAAGTTTACGTTCCATCATCACCTCCATTGTTTCTAAAATGTTTTTTAAATTCTTTTCGCTATTATTGCTATATCGTCAGCAAATCTCAACATATCTATTCTGTTATCGATTTATCTTTATCCCTAGCTGTGTCTTATCTCTTATAGTATCTATGGCCTCTTGAATATATGCATTAAATATTAGAGGTGATAGTGTACATCTCTGTCTAACATCCTACTTTAATCTTGACTCTTGCTAAATATCTCCAATTTTTGTAATTGCTATTTCATTTTTATACAATTGGTAGAGCAATTTTCTTTCTGTGATTGCTACTCCAGTGCTTTTTAGTATTTCGAACATTATCCTCGAGTTGACCTTATCGAATGGCCTTGCAATGTCAACAAAGTCAATAAATGTTGGTTTATTTTTTTTTATTCTTTTTTTTATAATTATTCTCAAGGCCAATATCGCTTCTCTCGATTTTTCCTGAATCCAAATTGGTCTTCTGATAATGTGTCTTCTATCTTTTTTTCCATTCTCCTGAACATAATTTTTGTTAGTATCTTTGAAGCATGTCAAAATAATCTTATTATACAATATTTTTCACATTTTTTAGCTTTTTTTTTTGGTATAAGAATAATTATACTTTTTACAAAGTCTGTGGGTAAAGCTGTCGTTCTGTAAATATCTCTAATAAGTTTAAATAGTTCATTCATCATGTTTTCTCCCGCTTTTTTTTAAAGATTCGCTTGAATATCATTTATTCCTACAGCTTTCTTTAATTTTAGGTCTCTAAGTGCTCTGTCAAATCCTTTTTTTAATACCAGATATTCTTCATCCTATTCGATTTCACTTAACTCTTCCAATTCTTGGCCAGTTAGTTCTTTCCCGTCATACAGTGTCTCTATGTAGTTCTATATTTCTGCAATATATTCTTGTTCGTAATTTTTTTTTTCTTTTCTATTTTCTATTGCTCCATTTTTGGGATTACGGGTACCAAAAAACTTTTTCACTGTTTTATATGCTGCTTCTTTCTTGTACTGTTTTCATTAAACCATCTATTTCATCTCATTTTCTTCTAGATATTTTTCTTTTGTTTCTTTAGATTTCCTTATAATCAATTTTTTTAATGTCTTGTATCCTTGTTGATGTTTAACATTATTCGAGTTCTTGTATTTTCTTTTCTCCTCTTTCATGTCGATAATCTCTGGCGTTATCCATACATACATACATACATACAGAGTGGGTCGCGGGAATAAAACCAAAAATAGGTAGACATAACTCAGGGTATTTTAGATATACAATCATTTTCTTAATATTTTATTGTATATAAACAAGTGCCATTTCAGTTTTTAAAAAGGATATCGAGCATATGACGCCCATCTTAGTCGTAGCACAAAGAAAGTCGGTCCAATAAGTTTAAATAAACACACTGAAGTAAGACTTCGTCAATTAATGAAATTTCTGCTCTTATTGCGTTTTTAAGTTCATTCAAGGTGCAGGGTTTTGACTCATAAACACGTGACTTAAGATATCCCCAAAGGAAAAAGTCGCACATCGTCAAGTCGGGTGACCTAAGGGGCCAATGTATATCCTCAAAACGTGAAAGGCGACCGGGGAACATCTTGCGTACGGCATTCATTGTGGCGATGACAATGTGAGGTAGTGTCCCATTTTGTTGAAACCAAACATCGAACACATTGATGGTTTGCCTTAAGGTTTCAAGAAGTTATTAGACTTGTCGATGTAACGTACACTATTAACCAATGATGCATTTCTTTCCCGTTAGGGTCTACGTTAAATGGAAGCGAGGTCCATCCGTGGTAAAATCGCCCGCGTCCACTTGGCACGAATGAGCTTATCCAGACGTTTTTATTGCTAATCTACGTTCAGAAAAAACCCATCTGTTTTTGGCCTTATTCCCGTGAACCCACCCCTGTATGTGCGCGATTGTATTTTCCAGTGAATTTGGTGCAACTCATAGACTTCAACATTTCACTAACCATCCCGGTGGCGTCGCTTTTCGTCGTCATACTGGCCCTGGTCGGTGAGTATATTATCCCGTTCGTAATCGTGAAGTCGCATGTACCGTGTGTATAAATATTAATGTACGTTAAAATCGCCCACAGGCATAGAGGTCATCATGTCGGAGTTCTTCAACGACTTCACAATGGCGTTTTACATTATACTAATGGTGTGGATAGCTGATCAGTACAACACCATATGCTGCCATTGTCCGATCACGAAAAAGCATTGGCTAAGGTGAGTGTATAAAAACCATTATTATCGTTGTTATAAGTATGTCGGAGGAGGAGGCTGAGGGTGTGTGTGTGTGTGTGTCATGTTGTTCGGGGTGAACGGATAACAACACGACGAGTGCATCGCAGTTTGACACGAGATATACGAAAAGAAAGAAAATAAGAGAAAAACGGTCGCCGAGTGTTGGGACACGAACGGTGATCACATTGACCGGCCGCCGGGAACTGTAACGAATACTGGAATCGCACTTTACCCCTCCCCCCCCAGACTATCCCGTCTCGCCGGCGATCGCCCAAGTTTGCCAGTGTTTTACAGAAGTGTAACTTGATGGCTAAAAATAAAAAGGCCAACCTCCCCTACCCCCCTCCCACGGTTATACGCGTGCACGTAAATACGGATCGATTTTTTCTGTTCCAGGTTCTTCTATCTGTACCAATTTTCGTTCTATGCTTACCACTATCGGTTCAACGGCCGATACAGCGATCTGTCTCTTCTTTGTTCCTGGTTATTCATTCAGGTAATGTGATTTTCGTTAAACATTTACTTATTATTATTCGTCCGACCACGGTGCGGAACAGGAAATCCGTTTGTTCTGGCGTTCGTCGTAACTCAGCACGAAACATCCGTGCCCGGGTGCTCTCAAGATTCATTTTTAGCATTTAAAAAAAAAAAAAAAAAAACCGACGTTTCCGTTTAAAAACTATACGCCAAATATTATAAGTCGAGAAATTCGGACAGTTAATTTTAAGTGATATAATATTGCACGTGTTACTGAACAGCGCTCGAAATGCCGAACGACTTCCGTCGGAGACGACCCGCGTGTACGTTATTGACGTTACCGAACAATTCGGATATTACGCGGCGTGCATAATATCGACTGTAATGTGTGTGTGCTGTTTCGTACTACAAACTTTGCGAAACCCCGAATTCGTTTTAGGCGAAACAAACTTCGGTTTATCGTTATGTGCTGCTGCTGTTGTGCACGTCTGTGAAGTAAGTGATCGAGTTGTCGTGGCCGACACTCGTTCGCGGTTCGAATGAAATATCGATAATAATAATTAGTGGGACACGTCCTCTCCGGCGGTTGTGTGTTCTATTAGCGCTCGAAAACCGTCCGTCCTAAATTAATTAAATCTAAAAAAAGAAAAAAAGATTCAATTCTAAATCATCAGCCGCTTATTATTGACACCGAGGTAATCGAAATCCGCCGATGATAGAAAATAATTTAGTCGGTCATTATCCGAAAAAAAAAATTTTTTTTTAAATTTAAAACGCGCTTAACGATTACGAGGTACCGACGATTTATGGAAAACGGAGTAATCGTGATTTAATTTGATTGGTTTTTTTCCCCGTATCCGACTTTAAAACGAATCTTTCATAATATTAATGCTCGTCGTAAAAAAAAAAAACTCGCAAGTTGTTTTTAAGTTTGAACGCCTCGCGTACACCGTTGTTGTCGGCCATGCCGTTTTAGCAATTAAACATTTTCATAATAGATTTCAATATATACATATATATTTAGATAATTTGCAATACGAACTGTCGCGTTATGTGCATTATATATTGTGTGCTTGTCGCGGTATTCGGACTTTCGAGACACGTGTCTCGGCTCGTTTTTTCGTTATATATCAAAACCAGAAACAAAAACAAATTGCGCACATCTCGCGGTTGGTACGCGTTTAACGATGTCTATTGCGGTGTGTATCGTCTTCGTCGCGCATTCCATGCCAGTCGCGAACTTCACGGACGTAGTCGCGAACGCTCGACCGGAAAATTAAATCACGTTTTACTTGCACGCGCGTTACAACAATAATAATGTTAGGCTCATTTAAAAACGTGTGTTATCGTTTCGATGATGTGCAGTGGTGGGATGTGCCGATTTTCCTGGTAAATTAACAAAAAAAAAAAAAAAATCAACGTATTCTTTATTATTATTATTTCCACATACGGTTTTCGATTTTTCTCAGTGGTTTTCAAATGAAAAACCGCGGAATGCGTACGAGTTGAAAATTTGAATATAACGCGTATTCCACACGAAATCCATAAAAATCTACACGGAGAAATTGTTTTAAGCAAAATTAATTTCTCAATTAAGATGTCTTCGGAAAACGTCAATTTCAAACCGTTTTTCCGAATCCAACGTCGCGTGCGCAAAACATCATCGCTTTCAAATTTCACGAACCGACTTTGCGCGCATTCAACTTTTACGTCAAACAACGTGTTTGTCTTGTCGGCGGATCAATTTAACGGACGTACACATTTCGAGGAGCCCGGGGGCGATATGGTGCTCCACGTGCTTAAACGTATTTGTTTCGTAATGTTTCGCAGCATTCCATGGTTTACTTTTACCATCATTACGAGCTGCCGTACGTGCTACACCGAGCTCAACTGCAACAGAGATTCATCCAGAGGATGCAGGAAGAGGATCAGCTACAGAGGGAACAGCGGCGCCAAGAGCGTCAGCAGCAGCAGCAGCAGCAGCAGCAGCAGCAACATCAGCAGCAGCAGCAGCAGCAGCAGCAGCAGCAGCAGCAGCAGCAGCAGCAGCAGGAGGAGGAGTAATAATAACAGACGATGGCAGCGGACCCTCAGGCCCGTCCAGCATTTCAGCCTGATAAACGGGCTTAAAAGTTTGTCGGTTTGAGGGTGGTACTGTTGCGCCGACGGAGGGTGCGGACGTTCGAACCGCAGCCGCCGCCGACGCGGGCCGTCACCGAACAGCATAGCGATGGCACGTCTCAGACGGCAAGACCGTCTGGTCGCCGTCATCGATCCATATGATGATTGTATGGCGGCCGCTGTATATATATATATATATTACATTTATATTACTATCCTCCCACTCTCCAGCGAGAGTCCGACGAGAAACGATCGGCCTTAACTCTTATATGTATATGCATAAGACATAATTGTTTTTGTATAGGCGTTTTTTCTTCTTATATATATATATATTGTATAAACGGCCATGGCGTATGTTCGTAAAACTATGTGCGGCGAACTCGTGTTGTTTTAACGACTGGGTGCGTTTCGAAAATTTACGTTTACTCTACCTGCCCTACTAAACCTATGTACATAATATAATATAACGATATCCATAACAAGTATGGGGGAGCATGTGGTTATCGATGGCCGCCGTGTCGTTGAACAGTAGTCGAGCGGTCGGTGGACTGCAGCCGCGACGGGTCAACGATAGTGGAGGCCGGAAACTTTTTTTTTTTTTTTCCATGCTCATTCATTTTTAATTTAATGTCTATACCTAGTTTTGTAACTATTACAATTGTATATTTTTCTATTTGTAATATATGATGTTAATTATTATACACGCTTTTATTGTTTAGAACAAAAACAAAACGTATGAATATTTTCAAAGCCGATAATTTAATTGATAGGTACACGAATTCGCAATCGAATCACCAGACCGGAAAGAACGACAATATCGTTTTTAACTTGTAAAACCGTAATTGTATATTCCGTTATATACGGTTTTTATTTCGTTTTCGCATCAATGTCGTACGTTTCTTTTCGGAAAAAAACGCGCAACGGGTAAAAAACAAATGTACACCGAGGAATGTATTCCTATTGTATTCAATGTTTTTATATACGTCGGGAGTATCTAATCGCAAGGTGGTGGGTAACGGGACGTCTTTGTCGCTGGAGACGGTTACGAATTATGCGTCGTTATCTTGCATGTATACAATCCGTTTTCAATTCATTGAGTTCTGATCGTTTTTCAACTAGTCTCGGAAAATCAATCAGTGGCCAATATTATATTTCGTTGTGCACAATACGTAAACGACATTTTTTTTTTGTTAATCTTTTATTCCAAAATATTGGAAATTGTTCGTATAGTTCAAGGAATTGTTCCATTTTGCTTTAAAGTCATTCGTCGTGCAATAGTTTGGTAATGTATTAACAGAAACAATAAATAATTAAAAATTTGATTATTATTATTATTGTATAATTGAATGTCCAGTGTGGTTTTCACAAACCCACTGTCGAGGAAATACAAGCTACTAGTTCAAAATAAACAACTAGTTGTCCAGTTTACAGGATACAACTATTATCTGATTAAATAGCACGCTAGTTCCGTCAAAAAGTTGAAATGTTTCAACTTAGCTAGCAAACTAGTCTACTAATTTACTAGCACACTCAATTAGATGATGCTTTTTTACTAGAAGATAGTGGACTAGCTTACTAGTAAACTAGCATCGTGTAAACTACGTTCAAGGGACGTTTTTTTGTAAAACTTTTCAAATACTGGCGGTTCTGAACAGTTTTACGCAAACAGCGCCATCTATTGATTGTTTTTCGATGACTCTGAAATGCAATTTAATTTCCATACAGTTGGTGTTAAGGAAACTGGTGCACAAGGAAAAAACTTATGTAGAAAAATGAAGTAGGTTTGTAGGAAACTAAAACCGTCAATAAAAAAATGTTTCCAACCGATATGTAAAAACATATGACGTTTACGACTCAACGTCCCTTAAACTCATGGAATATGCTTCTATTATAAACAGAAAAAAATCGTATTTCAACATGAAAAGGAATATTTTATTATGTTAACACTGATAATATTTTAATCCGACATTTATGTCATAAATTTAATCTAACATAGATATACATTTTTTTTTTTTGTTTTTTTTTTTTTGTTTATGATCAGAAACATTTTAGTCAAACCGTTAATAATAATAATAACAAAAAGAAAGAAAGAAAAAAAAAACATAGAAATGGTATCGTTTTTCGTTAATTTCTTAAATATATTTTACTCTTAATAGCATACTCTATACGGGACTGGTCTGGAACCTGCACGTCCAACAGAGTTCATCGTTCCGTTGTCTTCTTCGTCCGTGTCGTTACTGTGGGAATACGATCCGTGATGTTGTATAGGCATCATGAACGTGGTCTCGTGTAAGTTTGTACTCCTACATTCTCTGGAACTCTGATTCGACCCGCGTCTAGAACTGATGTACGTATTTATTTATTGTATGCAAACGTTAATAAATAAATTTAAGTTAACACAAAATTCCTGTTTACATATCTATAATATTATTTAAATGTACATTTTATTCAAAACTATCTTATATTTATATTTTGTTTGTTGTAAGGCTCTCAGAGTGTATTACTACACCATGATAAGCCATATCCGGCGTTGTATTATAATATTATTCTATGTACATTTTGTATTTACCACAGTAAACAATGGCAATAACAGGAGAAAAGCAATATGAATAATAGAGTTTTCATTGTTGTCGGTTACAAAAAAAAAAAAAAATAGATCTAAGGCTGGACGAAAATTCGAACACATAAATGTGAATCATGTTTAATTTTTAAAAAAACTATTCAAACTTATTTAATCTTTTTTTAAAGTCATTGTGTGGAAATCAACTTTTCAATTGGGCTTAATTTTTTTATCCAAATTTCCTTCATTCTAATAGTGATTGAAGTTTCGTCTAGCATTTGGGTCTAAATCATTGTGCTATGTGCATAAAAATATTGTTGAACTCTTGTATGTATATATTAGATTTTTATTATATTAATTTATTCATTATTAGACGCATGTATTCGTTGAGAAAATAACTTACTCGGGCAAAGGTAACAATCTTCGTTTGGGTTTCTTTATCGGTTCACACGTTTTTGAATTTCTCTCGATATCATCTAAAACATATGAAATGTATACGTTAGTAAAAAAAAAAAAAATTATAAGGGTTTCCTATAATTGTTTAACTTACAAAATTTATGAATGGAATCATTACTTTTGGTATCTTCATTGGTATCTGAATAGGAAGGCACACGTTTTGGTATTGGTCGTCTTAGAAAGTTTGTGTAGTCTACCTGTGAACAGTACTAAATAACGTGTTGTATTATTCATTGTAAAATAATTTATGGTACATTGTTAATTAGATATAAATATGTATATAATTTTAATTTTATTCATTGCTTTTCTATACCATTCGGTTGCATTGGCATATTTCCAAATTATCACCGCAATTAGTACAAAAGTATTGTTTGTTTCTTTTCGGTGATTTTGAGGGAGAAATTTGAAATGTTGCATATGGCGAGATTTCGTTGTAATCTAAAAAAAGAAAAAAAAATGCATATTCAATAATTAAATAAAGTAAATATCTGGAAATAAGAATAAAGTCATTAAATATTATTCCATCATAATATTTAATTAGTATATTACTCTATAAATAAAGCAATGCAGTAATAAAACACCAAAAAACCATTTAAATTAATGTATATTTACATAAACTTAATACTAATATTGTAAATTATAAGTGATTTAGATTTTACTTGAATCGTCGTTGGTAAGTATGGTGCTTTTCGATTTGAATGGTGTACATGTTTCATATGCGTCTGAATGTGTTTCCAACTTAGAACAGCTATTGTTCTTTAAAATCATATTGTTCGCTTCTAGATGACGTTGATTCTTTTTATACATATGCCCTTAGAAATTAAAATTAATTATTCATATATTGTATAAAACATATTTGTAAATAAAAGAAATCAGACTATAATTCATTTTAGAATGCATATATGATAGAGCAAAAATACATGCCATATAAGTAAGATATTATTTTAATTGTCAAATTAGAAAATTTTACAAGTTTTTTAATCACTTTTTATAATTCAAAAAACAGTTTAATTTAAATAAGATTACCGCCATGGAGTACAATCAATGGCTACACTCATATATTGTATTAATACATGGGAGTAGAAACATTAAAAATAATATAGAATAGAATGTGTAAAAAACTTTCTTAAATGAAAATTATTTATATTTCCTGAGATATAGTTCTGACTCATGACAAAAACCATTGTTTATAGCTACATATATTTTTTTTATAAAAACTAACAGTTTATTAAAATTATAATGTTTATCAAGCCTGTATAAATACGATATATTTTAAACTCACGGTATTTGTAGCATATCATCAACGAGATGCTGACAACAATAAGAGATAGTATGGCCAAAGAAATTGGCCACATTACAGCTATATTGTAAATTGTGTGCATTATTTTGTCATTTACTGATAACGCTTCTTTGTCATAATTCCCTGAAAAAAGAAAACGAGTAAATAAAATTAATTTTCAAAATACTAATTAAAACGCAACAGTAGTTTGTTCAAATGTATTAACAGACCTCCGCCATAAGCTGTCAAGGTCGAAGCTGTGTACATTGTCGACGTCATACCAGCGGAATTAAAACATTTTACTAAAATGTTATAGTAAGTCGAAGGATTTAAAGTCTCAATCGAGTAGATTCCATTTGGTGAAATATTTTCATTGACTAGAATAATATAATATTTTTCAAAAATAATTCTAAAATTAATATGATAAAAACAGTACCTTGTGTCCATTCTTTTTCTGTAGTAAGTTTCTTGTACACAGAAAAATGTGTGATTGGGCAATAATTGGATTTCCATTTTTGTAGATGAATTAAAAATCCAGACACCATTTGTTCGATAGCCTGAAACAATAGGTTATGTTACGTTAAATTAGGCATGTACATGGATTATTATAAATAGTTCATAATTGTGGTTCAATTATGTATAATAATTATTATTAGAGTTTAGATGTTGATGTTTTTTTTTGTTTTGAGAATAAAGTTTAAACAAGTTAAAAAGCCCAGTCTGCTATTTCCAATTTCTATACATATTTTTTATTTAATTTGTGAACTAGTATTTTGATCAGTGTATTACAGTACAATAAATTAAAATTTAAAATTCATGTTAATTAATGGCGCATATATTTATGAAATATGTTTTTATGAGTTATGTTTCAGAAAACCCCTGGGAAAATAAAAAAATATGGCAAATAAAATACCAACTAGATTTTAAACAGTTTGCTACAAGAAAGTAACATATGTCAAAATCATCCAGACGCTCTTTCTCTATAAAAGTATTTACAATGTATATTATATATACATAAAATAAATACATCATTATACAAACAATACATTTTTTCCTTTGCTTTGAACCTAAATGTCGAAAAACGCATACAAAGGCCAAATAAAATTACTTATTTATATTTGTACACTTTAGAAATATATTTTTAGGTATTAGAATGCATCACCGAAGAC
Organism: Schlechtendalia chinensis; assembly: GCA_019022885.1. Classification (NCBI taxonomy): domain Eukaryota; kingdom Metazoa; phylum Arthropoda; class Insecta; order Hemiptera; family Aphididae; genus Schlechtendalia; species Schlechtendalia chinensis. Next base: position 3,760,899 of record CM032346.1, on the reverse strand, counting down.
AGCGGAGGGCAGTGTAATAGCGCTAAAATGTATAAAAGTAATCAATATCCTCAATTATATGTTACACTAATTGATTTTGAATATATATATGCATACTTCATTGTGGAGTGGAGCGATAGGCGTTTTTCCTTGTAATGTTTTCACATTAAACGGTCTGCTTTGCATTCCATGGCCTACTCGGTTACTCGCTGAAATACTGAACGCTATTGTTGTACCACATTTGATGTTAGGCAGAGTGAACATGTTCGAATGTGAAGGTAATGATATTTCAGTGTACATGTTATTTTCTGGTTCCTGTGAATTTTTCCAATCATAATGTTTGTTGTAAAAAAAAATAAATTATTTGACTTACGTTTATGTATTTATACGAAAGTAAATATTGTTGAACCGCATATGTGTTTGGCGCTTTCGTCCAGTTTACTGTGACGTTTGTCCAAGACACGTTGACTATGCCAAGAATTGGCGGTTTTGGAGGTTCTGTAACATTTTTATGTTAATTATTATTATTAAATTTATTTTATTTTCATCAGAAAAACCCTATATTCGAGTATTCTCAATTTACTCAGTAAGGCAACATGACATATGAAAAAAATCAGTTTGTGCCATTTAATGTATTGCATCATGTCAATAATATAATATACTTACTGTGGTTATAATTGCGTTTTAATTAAAATTGTCAAATGATAATGAAATTAAATTGTTTATCAATTGTATTGAAAACAGAAACATTTTGAACACATAATTTAGTAGTGGGATAGCAAATTATAAACAAAATATTTATGTTTGTTAAGGAAAACAGTCATTGTGAAAAACTAACAAACTGTTTTAGGTAAAATATAAAATGAATAAATTTTAATTAATTTTAGTATTCATACATGTCATTATAATACTAGTGTATAAATAATAATACATATTGTGGATAGTATTCTGTTCAAGTAACACAGTTACAATTTTTTTTCCAGTTTTAAAATTAAATATTTTGTTTATCTAACTGAATAAGCTAATCGAACTTAAAATGACGTAAAACAGTTTATTGTTTGTAATAATGATCACAACAACAACTGATTAAATGAAAACCTACTTAATTTTTTCCGATAAACAATATTGTTAATTGTTACAAAATGTTTTATAATTATACTTGCCGACTACTAATAATGATGTGGTCACATTTTCTGAACCATAGACGTTCCATGCCGTACAAGTGTAATTTCCAGTATCCGCGTTGGTCACAGATTCCAAGTGTAATGTGAAGTTATCATAGATGGAACGCTGCGATTGTAAGTCAATGGGTTGGCTGTTGAAGGTCCACTTCACGTTTGGATTGGGTGCACCGGAAGTGATACAAGGTAAATCCATATTCGTGTGCCATTTGGTTTGTATCGTTGCGTGAAAGTTGCCAATAGCAGCAGGCATTCCTAAATATTTCATTGAAAAAAAAAAAAACTGTAGATAATTTAAAAACATGATTTTTAACTGGAAATTAGAAAGTTTTTTTTTTATGGAAATACAATAAATTATTGGTTTTATTTGCTACATGTTCACCATCCCTTATGTTAAGCGAAGGCTCTTATATATAGATATACCATATGCTGTACAATTTATTGGCATTTATTTTCAAAAGCATTTGGGTTTAAAAAACTATAGTTCTGGATTTCTGATATCAGGTGGCAATTTGATTTTAATTTTTAATGGTTTGAAGTATAATCATAATATTGTAATTTGTTAAAATACTAGATATAAGAGATAAAACTAATGTTATATTTTTCAAAAAACATAGTATATAATTTTATTATAACTATCAGTATTTTTATCCATCCTTTTTCTAAAAGTTTTTTAATGCACATATGTACAACGGTCATTAATATTATTATTCTTAGGTATTAACACAATTTATGCTATTTATCACCATTATTAATAAACGTGGACTTATATAATCAATGCTTAAGGGATGTATTTAAAATAAGTGGGTGGAGAAATGCATTTTGGAATAATATAGTACTATGGTTACCACCAGATTTCACTGTGGACAACGTAGCTGTCTGCGATTTGTCACTTTCCCCTACACTGTTCGTGGCAGTAATCCACCACACATAGCTGCTCGAATGTCTGAACATGGACAGTTGAATCTGTCGGACGTGTGGTTCGAATGACTGAGACTTCACAGCACCTTGCAGTCCATTTATTTTCTAAAAAGAAAAAAAAAGAAGAGTATTAAAACATTTGTATTTTTTGAAACATTTACTGGCTATAATCTGGCGTTTAATGTTTTTGATAGATGTAGGAGCGACTATGAACGTTTTATACATCAGTGTTTTTACACTCAATAACCATTGTTAACTAGAGTATTCAATTATTTATACTATTGTTATTATTGAATTTACTGTTTTAAATGTAATTTGTCGATTATCAAACACAACAACTATTGAATACTTTTATATTTAAACTTTTTTTGGGAATAATATTATTACCGTTTATTTGTTCGTATGGTATGGTACATTTAACAGCAGTAAAACATAAAACCTTTTAATATAAAATAAAATAAAGTTAGCATAAAATTAACAGCAGTAGGCTAAATAGTAATCTGTTGATAAGGTTAATTATAACCATAATAATAATTATACAATAACAATAACAATATACAATAACAACAATTATAATTATTAAAAGATATCAGTGACTCAGGTATTATAGATCTATGTCTAAGTTTTTGATTCAATGGATAGCCTTTGGAAACAATTATTACCACTAAACAACTTTATTCTCGATGAATATTGATTAGAAGTCAAATGTTTATAATTAATGAAGATTTTCATTTTGAAATTTGGAAGCGTATGAAATAATCATTAAAAAATTTTTGTGTATTATTAAATTGTAATTTAAATATGTTTAAAAAGTATTTTTTACAACACTATAAATAATTATTAATTTGGTCAACACGCGTTAATATTATGAGTTATCTTTTGGAAATTTGTTTAAATAATATTGAAATAAATAATTAATAACAAAAACAAAATTCCCCTTCAAATGTATTACCTCTCGTTCATACAGCGTGTAATGTTGGATCAGACCGTTTGGTTGTTTGGGTGGTATCCACGATATGAGTGCCATGTTTGAAGTTAAAAGGATCGATTTCAAGCCGGCAGGTGCTTCTGGCACTGAAATAAAACAAATTATGAAAAATACTATTTTTGATACACTTCAAATTTAATCATACAACTTTCCGAAGTTTTGCAAATAAGAGGTTGACTTGATTTGCCCGGACCTTGAACCGTGTTTACTCTGATGGAAAAGACGTACTCGGTGTTTGTGTCCAGATTGGATATCGTCGCATCATCTCCGTTGTGAAAGACTTCTATTTCGCTGTACTCGCCTAAAGGGAATGTATAAAACGTAATCAATATGATAATAACAATACGTAATGAAGCGAGTTGAACGGAACAAACGCAAATCGTTACGTTTTAGTACAATTTCACTAATTCATAGATATCGTTGACGACAGAATGATGTCCGCTTTCGGTTCTGGGATTGCGCACGGCATACACGTTCGAGATAAGGAAAAAAAAAAATCACATAATCTTACCGGCCATTATTGGATACCGTGCAATAATATCGGTTAATCGCCAGCAGACGTTTTGTCACGGACCTAACGTCTCGCCGAGACCGGAGGTAGTCGACGTCCGTTCCTCCGAGGACGGATCACAAAAACCATTCTCGGATACCGTGTTCCGTCAACAGGTAAAGTGACGTTTCCGAAGGCGGTTGCCCGTGACGGACGGGTTTCGTTCGTTCCGCGTGCTCTGTCGTCCGTCCCTCCGACCGTCGCCGGTGACCAGCAGGCTTCGTGTTTGGCGCGCGTTCGAATCCCGTGCACGTTTGAACGTTGACGTAACAATCCGCTTGTTTTCAACGACACCGGAACGATTTTCGCACGGCGCTGCCGACGGTGATCGCGTCGTGTCGTTGAACCCGCCGTCCATCGTCCGCCCGATGGTCGCGTAACGCGTTCGTTCAGGCATTCTTTTCACCATCGGGTTCTCGCACTCGTCCGTCCCGTTCGTACGGCGCAGGCAGGAACAGCGTACGCCACGGGAACGCGTCGTTCGGCCGTGATAACGTTCCGTCGCGACCGCGCCACGACGACCGCCGATACGCGATAAGAACGATAAGCGACGGCGGTCGACCACCAAAATGAAACGACACGGAACGCCGTGAACGCGTTACGGGGGCGCACCACACGCGATCTTATCTCGATTTTCGTCTATTGATAACGCATAGTAACGGACTCTAATCGTCCGCGCAGTCGGGAGTAATCGTTTTTTTTTTTTTTTTTTCAGAGACGTGCGACAGTACATTCCAGTGCGATTCGGTGGCGTGGCGAACAACGACAAAAAAAAAAAAAAAATTGTGTATCGTTTTTTTAAATAATTACTGGCTCTTGTTTTCGTCTAAGTTCTGTCTTCTAAATTCTAACCAACATTTTTCGCTAACAGGTCGAGTAACAATAATTTATTCGACAATTACTACACGTCATCCGCCGACCACCCACCCGATTTGAACTAGGAGCGGCCGTTCCAAAATCATTCCTATTAAGTACAATTTAAACAATAGCGTGACCGATTACAAAACGCGCGTGTTAATGTAATAATGATTGATAACCGGTACAATTTTTTTTTTTTGAAACGTTATTGTCATTTCAAGGCGTTTTCGAATAATACAATTGTTGGTTACAAAGAGAAAACGTGCCATCCGATAGAAACAAATTAATGAAACTTTTTTCCATCTGTTTTCTGCGGTCACGATAACTTTTAATTGAAATGGAAATAATCGTTTTCAGTTTTTCCAAACTTTCTACTTATCGTGTTAATAATTTAACGGCGACGCGTTGCGGACGGCGTGCGATTGTTATCGGAGACTCGAATTTCGCGAACTTCGGGCAACCTAGTTTTCAACGTTGTCAAACTTTGTCTTTTCCTACCTAGATATAACGTCTTTCGTTCCCGTCACTTTACACTAATAATTAAATATTTATTCGCCCGAACGTAGGTCGGACGAATGATGAGTTCCGCGACTATTAAAACGATAACGCGATTATGCGATCGTACGATATCATAGGAACAAACCGGGTTGATGTTTTGAAATAAACTGCTGGAAACATTCGAATTTACGCAAACGCGACAGCAGGAAACACTATAAAAATATAAAAAAGTCGGGGCGGAAAATACCATACTAAAAGAATATCCAGTAAACGTATAATAATATTGATCGTTTAATTTATGGTTCCGTATTGAACATATACAGCTCGAAACGACTTTGAGCGCAGGTGTTTTTAAAACCAGTACTTAAAAATATTGTTTTATATAGTTTAAGAAAATAAAACAAAATACGCTCGTAATTCGTATTATTTATATTAACATGTTCTATTGGTTTAGTAGACGCGATTGGCGCTGGGAAATCGTGAAATGACAAAAATGTACTTTTAAGCAGGCAAAGAACCTAGAACTTGAGAAATCGATTTTTTTTTAAACTTGAGTTAAATATAGGATTTTGAAAATTGCGATAGTTCCCAGTTTTTGATGTTTAAAATTCAAGTCATCTTTTGTTTCAAATGATTTATATTTTGAGTGAAGAGGAGCATTTTGGTGTTTTATATGATTATTTTTTTTGTATTAACATATTATATATAAAATAATAAATCCGATTTTCACATTCAAATAAAACTATTTTCAATAGAAAAAAGAAAACGGTCGATTTCGGAATGAATTAAATATTAGACGTCACATACGATAATCAAAGACATAAAAATTATGTTACTATTGTTGTAAAAAAAAAAAAAAATCGTAGGATGCGAATGACGTAAATATTATATAGTACGCATGGCGGATAATTTTTGTCCATGTTTCCAAAGTCTCGTTAATTTTTAAAAAGCGAACGAGTAGGAAAATAAACGTCAACGATATACGGTTCGCGGCCTTTTTTTTATGTGATATTCCTTGTGGTGCGCGTTACAAATGTTCACCTTGGCACCAGAGAGGTTTAATTGAATTTCAACACACACACACACACACACACATACAAGTACACCGTATGCAATTTGGTCGTTGGCTTTTCGCCATATAAAAATGAAGAAAATAACCGTAAAATACTCGCGAAGGAGTCGTCATTTTATTTCGTGAACACCATGATGGCTGGTGTCACGGGTTTATTTTAATTTTTTTTTTATTTTGCGGTTTCGTCCCGACCCGAACGAATTTCATAAAAAATTGTTGTCGTTTTTTTTCTAGCTTTGTTGCCATGTCGGACACACGCAACGCAGCCGTCCGTATGATATTCGTTATGAAACTCCATTTAAATCGTATTGTATCGTCGGGTTTGCTAGTTGGAAAACGTGTTGTTTATCGACATGTCGGTCGAAGGTACAATTCCACAATATCAAAAAAGCGTTGAATTCACGAACAACACGTTCGTTTCCAATATTGTTAAAATTGTGTGTGTGTGTATAAACCGCGATATACATATACTCGGCACTCAAACACAAAAGTCGCCCGTGTCTTAATTTTAAAACGAACGTGCCGAAAATGTTGCCAGTTTTTCGTAACATTTCGCGGCAGGCTGGGTTTTTGCTTACGCTCAAGTAAATCCGCCGGGAAAAAATTGAAAAACGTGTCAAATACCGTTCGCGCCCGACGCCTCAGAACAACGCATGTAAAGCTTATCGACTCGCTAGTTAACGACAAAAATGTTCACAGAACAATGATAATAAACAAACGGAGAACACGTCGTTGTGTTTGTTTCAATTCAATAACTGTCGTTTTTGAATTGTTGTGTTAAAATCGGGACGACGATATTCCGGGTCAAACGTGGACAGAGTACTATATTGATCAGGGTCAATAGATTTCAAACGGCGACGAGTCGTTATTTTGGACGATGTTCTCCTTCTCGAGACACGGTGAGAATACTTTATTCAGACTTTATTAATTTTGCAATCAGTGTTGACGAAAAAATGTAGAAATCAAAAATGTATTTCAATTGATATAATCATGCGATGCGCAAGTAAATTATTTCCAAGTTATGAGCGTTCCTACAATTTCTTGTTTGACATTACAATAATATATACGTATAAAATTATTTTCAACCGTACAGCCTTAAGAGATGCTGTGCCGAACGAATGACTATGCAACGGCACCACGAAAAATTAAGCAATCGTGTATGAAACGAGTTTGGAGTTAGGGTACGCGCACACGTAATTAACGCTATATCGGAAAATACGCGAATCGATCGTATGCAAAGTTGTAAAATGACCGAGAGCCGACTCGCGTTCGTACACCCGAGTAAATGCTTGTTTATTAAATTATCGTAACGCGATAATGATTCGAATGTTCCGAAATAAATTTGTATAATCTAATTAAAACACGGAAATCATTTTCTCTGCCTATACACGCCGACAACATTACCGATAGCGGCGCGTTCGCTACGTAACGGAATGATAATACGATTTCACGCGTACACGTCGGCGGACGATAAATAATTAATTTCTCGTTTTAAAGGAAGTGCGTTTCTGATTTACGTCGCACGCCAGACGCCAGCGACTTTCCGATAAAGATAAACACCTCTGCACGGGCGTTTCCGCGCGAATCGAATTGCGATTTCGGGTCGTCAGACGAGATCGTACGTGCCCACGAGCATAATGGAAATGGAACAGAAAAGAAACCTCCACTTACTGATCAAATCGTCGGGAGGCACTACTTTCGAATAGGTGAGCACGTATCCCTGTACGTAGTCGTTCATCAAGTTGTTCGCGTTCAAGTCGGTCCATCGCAGTCGTATGCTGTTGGGAGTGGTGACGTTGCAAGACAGATCGTCCGGCGGCGAACCTAGAACTATATACATACATGCATACATACGTATATTGCGTGGAACGATTTTGAGTTGATTTTTTTCCAAACAGTTTTACGAATAAAACCCGACGTTCTTACAGACCTTTGATTTCCAATTCCATGGCCGCCTCGTGCTTGCCCAACGAGTTTTCGGCTACACAAACGTACCGGCCATTGTCCGCAGCGTTCACTTTACTGATGATCAATTTTGACTTTACAGACGTATCGGTATACATTTCCTCCACGTTATACCTGTTGAAAACAACGATTGTACTACTTATTGAAAATGTACTCGAACGTGTCGTTCGAAAAACAATTTAAATCATTTCTTGAGCCAAAGAATGGGGGGGGGGGGAGGTTTAAGAAATCGTATTCAGTGCCCTATTTGGCTTTGCTCGATAGTCATTCGTTTCATTAATATCTCGTTATTGACCAATATTTTATTTTACTCTGACGTTAATTTATTTACACTTAAAAATTATTAAAATTATAAATTAAATGTAATGCTCATTGTAACCACCAGACCAAGCAAATAATAATTTGTCACGACTCAACCAATTCAAACATTATTTCCGACATGCATTCACGTGACATTTAATCAAGGCATATTATAATTACTTGGCATTAAAATGAAATGAAATTCTTGGAATTATTTTTTTTTATTTGGCTGTTTTTGTACAACGAAGTTTGCCAAGTGTTTTTGCATTAGGATAAAAGTATTGATTAACGTTATACGAACGTACAATTTCGTCCCCAACGCAATTACGTATATTTTTTTGCCTACACACGTCGCCGTGTCGAACACAAAAAATCCGTCGACATTCAATAATGTCAATTATCGACATATGTGCACGTTTTCCACGCAGTGAACGCAAGGATTTTAAGCGACGGACCTATTATTGGGTGATCGTATTTTGAAACTGAAAAACCCACTTTCTCTCTAACTTTTCACATTAGATCGCATTACTCCTCTTTTTTTCGTCCGCTCGACCCCACAATATTTCGAAAATATCATAATTTTTCCATGACTATATTCTATGCAATTTTATCATCAGAACTTTTTTTAGTACATTTATTTATCAATTATACAATCAAAAACATATTGTCATTGACATTTTAAAATGTTTAGAAAACTTCCTGTTGTGCCTTACATTTATATTTTACAACATTTCTTGTATACGTTATGAGTTACGACAGCGTTTGATCGATTATAATTTAGATTTCGAGGATTTACTTTTCGGTTTTTATATTTTTTTTATGGACTTTTAATCATGCTGCAGGATGCTCTAAAAGAAATTGACGAAATTCCCTACGTCATATAAAATTTTCGAAACGATGTTTTGAAATTATATAAGCTATTTATCCAAAACGGTTTCTCTACGGAAAAACGATTTTTATTTTCATTTGCACGAAAAACAAAAAATATTATTTTTAATGCATATTGCATATTGCATTTTATAATGCATATTAAATAATAGATGCTAATGTTTTTGTTGAAATAGTTTTTTCAATGTTTTAAATATTTCACGCTATTGTTTTTTAACTTTAGAACTACTTCGTCCAGACAGCAATTATTATTTTTTTAAACTTTTTCAAACATCAGTTCAGGTATTAATATTTAATATTTGTACCTAATGAAAAGCTTTCGAAAAATAACAACTCTATCCTTCCATAAACGTTAAAAAGCGTCATTTTCGTATTGTTTTATCATTGTGTATAATAAATAAAGCTAACATAAAAAAAATTAAAAATTATGTCGGCCAAAGTATATGTTTTTTCGAAAATAAAAATTTCCAAATGAAGATTGATCATTTTAAGTACATAAAATTATAATGTTATATAGAATTATGTAGAAACGAGAGACGGGAAATTAACTACCCTGACAAACGGGATGAGAAACGTCATGTTTCGAGTTTATCGGGATGACGACGGCGGGGGTCGCAACATTGTTCAAAAACGGGAACAAACATCGTTTTAGATGGGACGTGGGGTATTGTCATCCTAATTTATCCTCAAACATTATCTGAATACCTGACGCGGGACCGTCGTTATTCCGAACGGTTACATTACACAGGTTTATGCGTGTCACGGACATTTACGTAAGCAGTTGCCCGACACCTTGTTTGGTGGGCGATACGTTGAAGTGTTGCCAATACGTTTTGGTCTTAAATTGTTACGCACGATATCAGCGGGGGCGTTTTGAGTTTTTCGTTCGTTCAGCATTTTAGCGTTCGGTTTGAAAAAATGCCAGAAATGTCCAACTCTAGAGATCACCTAGCGCGAACTGTTCGCGAATTATTACGGCAACGCCAATATATGTATTACACGCAGTAATTGTAATCCGCCAAAGTCTATAGAAATCTTGTTTCGTTTCGATTGCGTCATAAACGTTAATGGATTTTAGGACAAATGCCGAAGCGGACTTCGGATTTTGAAAGCATATTGTTTTTTTAACCTATATTTATTAATTATTAGTTATTAATATTTTCTATATTAAGCAATTGAGATTGGCGATAAATGAAATTAAAAGTCGACAAACACTCGAATGTTAGATAACCTTCCGAATATTTTTCAAATATACTGACAAATATTTCCAAATCTATTTTATTTTTCACGAAGATTCTTTTTTTTCAAAACTATTATCATCCAAAATTAGATCGATTAATTGTTATTACTCCCGTAAATAATTCACAAGAATACTTGAAGTTTGGAGTAAAATATAAATTATGTTTTACGCGCGTATTATTCGTAAAAAAATATTTACATATTTAGCAAACTGCACGTCGGATTACGTAACATTAATATTATTGTTGGGTGCTAATAACAACAAAGTTAGCTACCAGAATAATCGTTAAAAAAATATATATATATTCTTCGTAAAACTTTGAAATACCTATCTACAGTGTTATTCTTAGTAAACTGAAAGTATATACAAAAACAATCTAAAAATCACATTTTTATTTTAACACAGTTAACTATATAACAAAGAAAAGACGTATTTTATTTTGATCGTAATGATATTATCTGTACACTTTTTATTAAAAAAAAAACAAAACGAAATGTAATATCACATTATCACGCGAAAATGTATATTTAATTTTTCGGAATATATTTTTCCGGCGTTTTTTATTTATCTAATCGTAGGGGGAATCAGGGAGAACTAAGGTACTACGAGGACTTACTTGAACACTCACGGAAATCTGCTGTAAATCTTAAAGTTTTCAGAATTTTAATCGAATATTTAACATATTCATATTTCTGTAAGTAGCTACAATTGTCATTAAGTGTGTCAAACCGAAAATCAGACTATAACAAGTACTTTTAATGTACGTATCAACAGAGATTCAGCGATTTATTAGTCTGTGTGACGTAGGAGGACGATTTAAAACCGAGCGAATTATAAACACATATCTTCTTAAAAATATGTATATAATGTCAAAACAGTTGTCGATTTATTAATATTGTAATAATATTATGTAGGTACGAGTGTTACGTATAAAAGACGATTCAATTAGTCAAATACTATAAATCGTGTATGAGAATAATAGTTGTAAAGCACTGAAACGGAACAGGGGTGGAATTGTGGGAGGTGTATTGTCACGCGTGTGTTATCCACGATTTTACCATCTCTAAAACTTTAGATTTAGTTGCGTCTATGCTTTTAACATGTATATATATATATAAAATACACATAGTAGTTGTAGGTCAGTTAAAATATATGTGAAATAAATGTAATATTACATAATACGGATCGACGGTGAATTATTATTACGATTATGTACAGACATACCCATCCATTCATAACACACACACACAACCGAACGAGAAACAAAGATGTCCGAAACGTAAACGTATACTAGATGACATACGAGTGAGATTCGCGTGGTGTACGCGTGTACACGTCATGTATGATATGTTTTTTTGCTCCTCAATTATTTTCAACTCATAAATATTAATATTTCGTTTGTTTTCAAAAACCTCCGAGTCTTGTCATGCGTCTGTTTTACAACGCTGTCACAAACAAAACGTGTGTTTTCCGGATAACATTTCAACTGCGTACGTGACCGGATTCCGAAAAATGAAAACTATTTTTCTATTTGACTCGTCGTCGTTGGCCTCGCGACGTGCACACGCGAACGTAGTGTATTATTATTATTATTATTATTATTATTATTATTACTGTTTTTATTTTTTTCGAATGTATTATCTACGGTGTTCTCGATACCTTTACTTTTCTCGAGCGTTCAACGAGGCTATATTTGCGCATGTACTCGAAATACGACGTGTGTGCATATTATATATATACAGTATTTACGCGCAAACATTATTATATATGCACGATGCGATATTTTCTAATTCGTTTTTCAAATCTATAGACGTTCACCAAACGACTCTCGTTAATATCATACGACTTTGTCGTTGCGTTTCGTTGTCTTTATTGTTGTTTATCATTTTATTGACTCGGAACCAAGCGAAGGATGTATTGGTTTTACAATTATATGTTTTCTTTTTGTTTTCGTTCCAACTGTGAACAATTCTTCGTACGGTGTTCCGTTTTTTATGTTTGACCTTAATAAGTCATTTATGTACATTGGACATCATATTGTACGTACCTTCGCATTTATCGTCGTCCTCGTAGTTTGATAAAAACGTGCGACGCGATATATGCTATTTGTTCACGACATAGGTTTTTAATGCTCGATACTCGTTTAGCAAAGAATGATTCATAAAAATATGCCACGACGAGACGTTTGTCGTAAAATAAAGAACATTATGTTTCAATTCGAAAAAAAATTATACGATCCGCCACGTTCATCTGCCGTACACACCCTTCACTTAAATAGCGATGTACGCATCTAAAATATTTTGTTAAATTTCAAACGTTCTCCATTTTACGTCAGTTGTTTTAGCAATATTAATATTAACTAACATAATTGGATTTGTATATTCGTACGAATATATTAAACATGAAATACGTGTCGTGTCTTGTTTGGGTTGTGTTAAAAAATACATATACTCGTAAGCGTATAGTTATTTTTGAAACGTGCTCTACACTGTTTTAATTCCATGACACACGATCGTAATTTAGTTGCACAGCTGAAACATGAAATTACGATTTTATTTATTTTTCGATTACCCGAGACTTGAAATGGTTATTATTAATTTTCATGAATATTTTTTAAACACTATGACTTTTCGATTTTTAGCATAGCATCATATCATATGCCATTACAAGAATTTAGTAAATGTTTAAAGCTAGTTTAATTTTTACATATCAATATTATTTTCCAAACACTGTCTTTGTGTACAACTAATGTATTGATGGGATTAAAAAGAAATTTGTTGGAATATAATATAAAGTTAAAAGTGTATAAGCTGTAGTAATTTTAAATTAACGAAAACACATATTTAAGGTATTATTTAGTATTATTATTATTGATTTCCGTGTAATTTGAAAATAACAAGTGTGAAGAAATATAATATTTAGAATTAATTTCATTTACGAATAAAAACAATCTTTCAATAAGGTATATACTGGAGTCACCATAACTTATTCAATATAGTTAATTATGTTTTCGGTATTTAACGAACATCTGAAAATACTTCTTACACCCTCCGTCTGGAAATACGTAGGTACGTATGTACGTAATTTGTAGTATGAATATTATCAATTAATTTGAAGTTTAGTTTGATTATTAAAATTACCGAAATTGTGTTATCAAAGTCAATTACAATCGTTATTTTGTACATTTTTCCTTCCTTCCACTTTTCGAACGTAATACGTTTTCGTTAATAAATTGTCACGGTTGGCGGACGATGAGGACGGGAGGAGGGAGGGAGGTTATCCCAATTATTTATTACTCAAGTAATAATGATTCGAAGTCAGCTCAGATTTAGCTGTTGTGAAGCCTCTACAACGTATTTTATTCGGTCGAGTAAAGAATTTGTAATTTTCGAATCCTGAAAAATCAAATTGCAGAAAAAATATATTGTCTCGTCGTGAAATCATGTTTCACTCGTCGATTGTGTACCCATATTTAACTGATATACACTTTTTCGGTATATCATTGCAATTTTATTCGGAAATGATACTTGTCTCGTCTTACGATCACCGTAATGATCTCGTTATTGCAGCATACTTGCTTTGGACCGAAATCGATTTTTAGCTATTGTTCAGCGAGAATAAATATCGCATTTACATATAAAAACTAACGGCCGGCTGCGCGGAAGACCGCCAAGACGATTCAACATTCATAGGTTTCGGGTCTAATTTATAGTTGCATTGTTCGTCTGCGGTGTCGATTAAAATGGAAATTCGCTTTTTGCCGTATTATTATTTCACAAAGGGTTCGGCGAGTATACCGTTACGCCGTGCAAATGCTGCAGTAAGGATTCTTACTAATACACGTCGGCGGCAATGCACTCGATTGTTCAATAAAGTTTCGCGTACAATTTTATTGAAACAATATATACATAAATATATGCTAAGTATACGCGTTATATCGTGATCCGGGTTTGTATTGGAATGTTCGCAAAACTTTTACTATATGAATAAATGAAACCGTTTATAAAAAAAAAAAAAAATCAAACTCGAGTACAATAAAAGATAAGTTGATTTAGACCAAACATAGGACCTAAATCAGAATTTCTAAATAATATATCAGTTCAATTTTTTTTCTATTTGAAGTAGCGGTGTTCAGTAAACACCAATTAAAAAAAGTTCAATTTTATATGAAAAAAAATCAACTAGATAATAATTTGTTCATCGATTATCATAATTAAATAATTAAATAAGTTAACAATAAACCAAATTAAACAGTTTAGTTGATGTGTTAATATTAACTCGATTTTATCTTTACAATTGTGGCCAGTCTTTGAATAATAAAAACCATGTATGATGTCAGAAGGATTTCTTTATGTACATCAAGATATACGACATGTAATTAATTATTTAAGTTTTAAAATATGTATAACCCGTCTAGTGTTAATATTTTCTATATATATTTTTTTTTTTTTTGATGGCTTGAGTTCTCTCGCGTCAGTTCTTTCACTTTATTCGTTCTGTACAACGACACGTATAATCCTATTATTTCCACGCGGTAAATCGATAAATATAAATACTTCGAAAACAATCTATACGGTGAAATTCGATTTCGATGACACGGTTTTCGAAAAGTGCACCGTATCTTGCAAAACGTCAAAAATCGGATTTTCACCGTCGTCGTAAAAACAAAAAATATAGTTTTGATAATACCGTTTAATGTCATATTGGTATATAACGTTACCTGAGATTGGCGCTCTTGTAGTTCAGTTGAACGGAACCTTTGATCCATGATATATGGATGGGTTGATCTCCGGTCGCCTCGCAGGCCATGGACGCCACGCCGCCGTTTATCGACGTGTACTTGGTGTTTGGCAGTATTATGTGCGGCAAGTCTGAAACGTAAAAATAAAATAAAATACGAAAGGACAAAAAAGGGACGGACCGAAACCACATAATAATAATAATAATAATAAAAAAAAAAGTAAATAACTCGAACCGATGGCATGACATCTTATATATATATATCCTTATTGGCATTAACATATCCAATACGCGCGTGTGTCGTATCGTATACATAAATATATACGCGTATAAATTTCCCTCGGTTTCCGCATATTATATAAGGTCTTTGGTGACCTCATTTCACGTTATGTCGTCAGGGCAGGTCTTGAGCGAAAATAGGTGCCTAGGTAAACCCAAATGACCTTTTAAGCGTTAATGGTAGCTGATCGAGACGGACGTTACACACGAGTTTGCCGTCTTCGTCAGTCTAACGGGCAATTTCGCAAAACAACTATTTGCTGTTCTTTGGGTTGAATTTAGAGTTTGAACGCTTATTACCGATTTTCAATAAAACAGAGTGATACTAAAATAATATTTTATATTAAAATAGTAACTGAAAAACATTGAGCGGTTCGTTTGCTTTTTGGTATACATATATTTTTATTTTAATGTGTATTCAATTAGTTCGAAGAGTGGGTCATTATTATTATTGTTTAATATTGTCGAGGTCAACCTATAATTATCATCGTTGTCGTCGTAAAATCGCTCACCCTGTACGTTGAGATGAATAACAGAAATGATGGGTGTACCAATGTCGTTGGTCGCTTCACACATGTAATACCCTTCGTGTTTCTTGGTAACTTTGTTGATAACCAGAGTGCCGTCGGCCGTCACGTTGTCCGTCACGTCGCTGAACTGATCCGAATCTTTGCCTGGAACGCGGTCACGCACCGTTTATTGTACACGAACGAAACACACGAGTCAAAGTAATGTAATCTATTACTAGATCCTTTTCTCCAGCTAATCGTCGGTTTCGGGTGTCCCGTCGCGGAACAGTTAACTTCAGCCTGGTCGTCCCGCACCACGTTCATATCCTTTGGCTCGACAATCCACTCCGGAGGCACTGTATTGTAACGATATCACGAACAAACAATAATATTTGTCAGTACACCGTTGAATGCAAATGTGTCGTACGTTCTAGGAGAATCGATATTGAAATAATTGGAATAGCAAGATACGTGATTACGGTGCCGTGTACTATGTGCTGTTTGCATGCGATAACAAAATATGTGATGCGAACATAAGATTCGCTCAAGCGAGTGTAAAGAACGAAAAAAAACCATAAAATAAGATTAATAAGATCCGTTTGGATTTGGCACGTGTAAACACAGTCGTATGCGGTGTGTTATTGTTGTAGACCCAATTGTTGAAGAATGCACGTCGTCGACCAGCACGCAGTGGACCAAAGACGCGGTAGTCATTTCATGTTAAAACTCACACGCACGTTAGACGCGTACTTGATGTAAAAATTATGCACAAATATAACGTATAGGGTAACAGGGTTTCGAAAATACAACGGTTTGATACGAGAACGTAATTTATTTGGCACAACGTGGCGAGATTGAAGTTCGTGGTGTCCCGACAATCGAGCGCATGACTTTCGAACGAAATATATACAAAAACACACAAGAAGGGACTCAATTCAATTATAATATGTATATAAATTATCGTAACGATAACGTAATTTATAGTAAACATTTAAGGAAAAATTCAAATAGAAACTTAACATTTGGGGAAATTTACATAATTTTTTATTTGCATTGCTAAATTCTTATATATGTATTGTATATAAATCGTTTTTCGTTTTTCGATTCATTACTCGAATGCAATATAACTGGCGAATTCTATTTAACTACCTTTTTCAAAACGTCGGCGAATTGCCGAACAGATAGATTTAATACGACGTCAAATATTATTTTTATCGAACCTATACAAACATTCGTTATAACATGAAAAATGTCGAACTTTTTTACTCTCTTAGTGAATTCCATGACGGATACCTAACTTAACTGCGAACAGTTTACAAATGAACTCGTCTAGTGATAAGTGCCATGTAAAAATATCATTTTTCTTGCGTTAAATCGTCCCGCACTCAATTGTCGTAGACTCCATCACGTTTTTTTTGGAAAAAATCCATAGTTCAGGATCGGATTCAAAGAGGTTAGGAATAGTTTTCACTATATTTATAAAAATAGATTGCTCGGTCGTGTGAATTTTCGAAAAAATATTCGCGCACATTATGAGTATACCAATGCCGTAGCTGGCAGAACTTTTATTTCGAAAATCGATTACTAAATTTCAAATGAAAATTGTCAGAAGTGCTAAAATACAACAACTCGTCGGACCAATCGCGAAAATTGTATTTATATTCAATATTTTTGACGTTCGTCGGTATAAAAACGATGTTTTAAAGCTACGCGCTACAAACGAATGCGCCGAATAGAGTGTGATGTAAAATCGTACGGTTAATGTGAAACCTGCGTGTGAAAATAGTATAATACAAACCGAGCATGGTTTGTTTTTCGTCGTTATAATATAATACACGAAGTTATTATCGGAATGATAGCGATCGGAGGCACCGAACGCAACAAAAATATTCAGAGAACTCTATTGATCGATATTGCGAGGAAAACGAACAGAAAACCGTTTTTCAACGTATTAGTGCGCAGTAACAGTACACGTCACAATTTTCGATTTCGAACTAACGGACTTGATATGTTTTTTCCCGCGATCGAATTTTTCCGTATTTTGATTTAAAAAATATACGCAATAATAATTATGAGGTATGGCTATTAAATGACGAGACTATCAATAAGACCGGTACCAGTTTGGTCGGTCTACGTTCGATAGTTTATTCGTGAGCGTCGGCTGAAGTAACCTCATTCGCGTTGCTCGTCGAAATTATGTCAGACGAAAATAATGAACAGCATAATAGTTCAACGTTTCTAGTGAAACTCGGAAAATCTGCGACCGAAAGTCAATCGTTTGCTGACAGGACGTATGATATACATTGTATATAGACGACGTCACGTCACGACCACGTGTGTTTGGGTGCCACAAACGATTTGACGAGGGTCGCGAAGAAGAAGACGACATAAGGCCGCGTTGATCGTACTCGTCGGCACGAAGGGCGTAATAACGACCGGACGGATACCTCAAGGATCGACGTGATTGTCTACGAGTCATGACAACACTCGGAGAACGGGTAAGAAGAAAGTGGCTTGAATCGCGGGCAAAACAAACACTCGCCTTAATCGGCAGACCTCGTGTGACTGTTCCCCCAAAAACCAAAAGCGAACGCGTTTCGAGTCGGCGGAAGAAGGCGAAAAGAAAATCGACACGTTTCGACACGTTTGGAAAGTCCGTTAAACGAAACGAGAAAAAATCGTCGAACGATTAACAAAAAAACAAAAAAAACCGGCGGACGAAATGTTCTTAACAGGAGCGTACGTCAATAGCCGCGTCAAATCCGGCCGAGGAGAAAACGACGGCGATACACGCGAGACGACCAGACACGAGCGTCTGGTAAACCGGACGTTTCCGGACGTGTGGACCGCGGGGACGTGTGGACCCCGCGCGCCCCGCTGCGTACCGTTGACGTTCAGGTGCGCGGTGTACGCGGCGCTGTGCACCGGGTTGGCGGCCACGCACGTGTAATCGCCCGCGTCCGACCGCGACACGTTGTTCATGGTCAGTATGGTGGAGTACGCGTTGAACGGCGTCACGGCGGCCGCGCCGGGCCCGCGGCTCTGCGCCACTGGGCCGCCGTCCTTCAGCCAGGTGAGGTTCAGCGGCAGGTCGCCCTGGTGCACCGTGCACGCGACCTGTACCCTAGAGCCCTCGGCGAGTTCGGAAAAAAAAAACGGGGTGATTTCCGGCGGAGCTGGAAACAGAAAACAAAACGCGCACGCACACGTACGCACACGCACACGCACACGCACGCACACACACACACGACGGGAAGAAAAACGACGTAAAAAGTATCAAAACGTGCAACAACAACAAAAAAACCAGAAAAAAAAAACAACAACAACGCTGTGCTCGTCACGGCCGTACACGCGCTCACACGCGTATACACACACACACGAGTTGGCCGATGATATTACATCGGGCCGGTTGAACGTTGAACACGACGTCGATTTACCGATCGTTTCAATACACGCGTTTCAAAACGGATACAATTCAGAGTAAGGCGGCTCTCACGCCGGAGCAACAGGCTGTTCTGTCAAACAGGAGCTAGTTGCCAGTTGCTCGTGGAAAGAAAAAAAAAAAAACGGTTTCACGACGTTTTGAAAACGAGACCGGAAATCGTACGTTCATGATTTTCGTCGTTCGCGTGTACGCGTACGCGTGTGCGCGTGTACGCATCCGCGTGTGTCGTTAACGCAAAACGCTCTACCGGTGCGATGACGATAACAATAATATCTGTGCGTGACGCGGTGACCGGACGCGGTGAACGGGCGTGTTCGCGGTCAACAACTCCGCCAGGAGTAACGGCCTGATCCGTCTCGTTCGGTTCGCGCGGTCGTCACGATAAACAATCGTTTTTTTAACAATGACGTTTTGACAAAAACGTTTTGACGAATTAAAAAGCGAACGAGACGTCCGGCCCGGGTTAACCGCCGTCATCACTCCGAACGGGACCGGTCACACGCGTTTTATATACCGTGAATACAAACATACAGTACTGTGTCGCGTTCAAAACGTTTTTTCCGCGTGCGCTCTCTGATACTAAAGTAAAGCCGCACGCGTTATATAGGGCACGTACGATTACGAACCATACGTCGTATACTAAGTGATGTGCAGCATGTAAACGCGCGGAGACGGTCTAAATACGTGTGTGCGGCCGGATGGGACAGGCATTCGCGAATATTTTAAAACGTTTTCCGACAATTTTTTTATTTGATACTATTTTCAAAGCAAATCGATTAGCCAAAATCGATATTTTATTGTTGTACGACCCGTCGTATATCGTAACGGACGTTTTTTCTTTTTTTTGAAGAGTTTGTAACATTTAATACCGAATTATTTATTGTAAATTTATTTATATATATAATTGCCACGAGTGTCATGGTTTTTGCGCGGTTCAATTTTTCTCGAGCTTCTGTCACGTTAAATGTCAATTTAACACATTTTCCGAAATTCACGAAGAATACGCTACCGGCAAGACGGAAGTTTACCACGGGTGGTTTTTTCGTTATAAAATACGGCAAAGATTCCGCTAGAAGATCGATCTCGTTCAACGAGCCGATGAAAATGTCGAGAGAATTGATCGACGCGGATCGTTGACGCACTTTTAGCGGAAGTAACGGAGCGGGTATCTTGGAGCGCTTGCTCACGACGTGTTCCGTCCCAAAATTTCGAAACGAGACGCATGAATCGTGTCACACCTGTTGGCCGACGCTCAGAAAGTCTACCGCGAAACGGCGTGCCTTTTGGGGAGTTAAAAAACGAATTGGACGATTTCTCGCCTCTCCCATTTTAACTCGTACCATGGGCCGAGACGTTTACCCGACACCGGGCACCGTGTGATTTTCTTCCCGTTCCCGCGGACGAAAAAAGCTGCGAAACGAAAGCGGTTTTCCGACGTGTAAGAATTAATGGAAAACACGACGGAGGCATTTAGAGGGCGTACAAGAATGCTTTTATTCGAATATTTTACAAGACTGCGTGCAGAGCGGACCGTAAAATATAATTAATTTTTTTTTTGTCGTTTTGTCCACGTGTCGAGTACACAATATATATATATATAAATACAAAACACAATATTTACAGTGATCAAAGAAGAAAAACCGTACAAAATACAATACGTGTAACCACAATGGTTAATAACAATAATATATATTTATACTGTGGCGGTGATTTGGTTGCGATCACAGCGTGTGCGTGTGCGTAAAAAAAGAAAAAATATATTAATAATAATAAATTGGAAAAACGCGAGCGCGTGTGTCGTGCGGTTTTTGTGCGAGTTGTGGCGACGAGACTTGTGTCGACGCAGCGCCGTCGCCGTTCGCGACAAAAAAAATAAATGAATAAAAACAATATGAAAATAAAAACCGCTATAACCCCCGCACGGAAATCGGCTCTAATAGTTCTACTCGTATCGTTATAAGTAATTTCAGTCTGACTCGCGGTCTTTTGTCCGCGATGATTTTCGTTCCCAGGTCGAATATCAAGTTTTGAAATTTCGTTTGGTTTTTTGTAATTCAGAACGTCGAACGCAAAACTTACGGTTGTCAATCGCGAAATTATTGACCGTCGAAAAACGTATTTGGAATTCAAAATTCTCCATCACTCTCAATCAACATCTCTTTTGATTTTCCTCTCTTTCCTTTACTGACCTCACTGACACCGTCTGTTTTCTGTTTAAAACGTGCCCGGCCCGTCTTAATATGTTCTCTCGCGTTTCGTTTTCTGTCTAAACACTCGTCTAATTTAACATTGTCGTTCTCTGTTCGGCCGTCCTACTGTTACTGTGCAACATTCTGACCGTTGCACACTTCAATACATTCTTACGGAGATTACCCGAATTGGGATTCATTTATCATTTTACAATAATAATAATAATAAAAAAACCCCCAAAAAATTAACGGATAAAAAAATAAAATATTATCGACGACGACGACGACTTGCGACCTAACGCGTGCTAAAAAGTGCGTGTTTTCGCGGTGACGGGTTTCGCATCGTGTGACGCGGACGTGACAAATTGTATGTATGGCTGATAGGTACCGAGTACGGTCAGCGCGACCGTGTGGTCGACCGAGGCCACGGGGTTGGTCGCCCGGCAAGTGTAATTGCCCTCGTGCGCTAACCGTATGCTCTCGATGAGCACCGAGCTGCTGTATTCGTTCTGATACGAAACGGACAACGACGGCGTGGACGCCGGGTCCAGCGACTGGTTGTTTTTCAGCCACTGGATGCTCAGCGGCCCGTCGCCTTTGGTTATGAAACACTGCCATCCGACGCGACCGCCTTCGTGGTAACCGTCTCCTAACGTGAACGGATGGATGTGCGGCGGTTCTGCAATACACGCGTAACACACAACACATGTGGACGGCACACGAGAACGG